>VIBL01000343.1:0-371727 GCA_008271625.1 Lutraria rhynchaena
CACGAACACATCAGAGTGGACAGAACTGTACATTCAAAAAGCGATTCAAGATTTGGATGTGTTCAAGGTCATGGAAAAGTGGTATCCTGAACTCGTGACCTTGACCGATAGTGAAAAAGGAGATGCCTGTCGATTATGGATTCAGTTTAAAAACGAACTCTATCAGAATCAGTCAGAACTGAACGATTCCTGGATAAGTGTGTGGGCAGAACGTGTGAATAGACATTGGCATTATGGAGACGAATGAACTTCAATACATCTTAGATCATTCACCGATATTATCGACATTGCATGCTCGTGTTTGTGCAAAAGATCAGTTACCTTCGGAGAATCCTCATCATATAAAGGCTTATATTGTGAATACACACAATGCGAATCAACCTGGAGAACACTGGGTGGCTATTTACATCAAAGACCATACCATCGTGTACTTTGATTCTTATGGACTACCACCCTTTGAGGAGATTCTCTCTTTTGTGAAAAAGCATTCAAAAACGTATCAGTGGAATGCATTGTGTATACAAGGGAATGTTTTACCTGTGTGTGGTGTGTATTGTATATTCGTTCTGGACTTTATTTCTCGTGGATGTGACCTGAACCAGATCCTTCTGACTCGATTCAAAGTGCTAGAGGATAGGCCAGGAGATAACGATACGTATGTGACCCGTTGGTTTGAACAATATTATGGCACTTATTATAGACAAGCTCAGTATGTGAACAAATGTGGACAAAAGTGTTTTGGACGACACAATGATAGAATAGGAGGTGAAAGACATTTGCAATATAGAATCATGAATACAAACATGATGTATTATTCACTTTAATTTGTGTGATTAGTTTCTATCTTGTTCTGTTTAAAAATATGTACAAAAAAAAAGTTCTGTTTAAAAAATATGTACATAATATGTTGTTCTAACAAGAAAATATGTACAAAAAAATGTTCTGTTTAAAAAATATGTACAAAACATGTTGTTCTACCAAAAAAAAAAATGTACAAAAAAATGCTGTTTTGTTTAAAATGCTTGATTTACAAAAACATATGGTTCATTATTGTTCTATGTTTAAAACATGTGGTTCGTGTTGAATAAAAATATAAAAAAATAATACCACCTGTTTGTTTTACTTTGTTGGTATTAGGAGTTAAGAAACACAAAACAAACACAAAAACACACCAAAAACTAGCGACTAAAAATATGGACGTGACGTCATTTAACATGTTCTCACACAGGTTCGCGCTTGCGGTATAAAAATCCAATGCATTGCGTCACGTCATTTCATTTCCTTCTAAGCGCTCAAGATGAATGCATTGTTGAATCAGCTAGAAACGGCTAGACAATTGACGGCACGACAGGCTAGGGTATGGCGGAACATCCGTCAACTGGCGGCTAATGTGGTTAACAAGAGAAAACAAGAAGAACGGGCTATTGGTGAGTCCATGAATTGTATTGAAGTAGATCGCTATCATCAACGTGATGAAATGATTCGAATGAGACAACATTTTCTGAATCTTGAGAAACGAAACCAGAGACCCGCCAGGACAGCTAGTCCTCGGCGGCAGCGGCGACGTGAGCAACAGGCTGCTAGAGATCGGGCTCTGAATAGACTCAGAGAGCGAGAAAGTAGACAACAGGCTATGGATGATATCGAGGCGAAGGAGCAGGCCGATAGGGAACGGGCGTTTGCCGAGTACGAGTCAGAACAGAGGCAGAAAGAACAAGCTGTCTGGGAACAAGCAGCTAGGGAGCAGGCTGAACTTCAGTCTGAGATCAGACAGCAAAGACAAGGGCTGGAAGCGTATTATCAGCAGAAAGAAGAAGAAGAAGACCATTGGCAATTGATTACCACTGCCGAGAGAGAGTACTTTCAACCCTCTGTTCCAGAACAAGAATGGTACTGCGGGGACCCGACCTGCCGAGACTGTTATCCTCAACAAGATTGGTACTGCGGGGACCCAACTTGTCAAGACTGTTACTCTGACAAGCGTAAGGTCTACGTCAAACAGGAGCCTGCTGCTAACTAGTACTACTACAAAAAATACCAACGGTCCTTTTTAGGACCAAACTGGTCTAATGACCACCCCAAACGGCCCTTTTCAGGGCCACCATGTTTTTTTGAGAAATTGACTTGGGTCAAATTGTCTTGTGTTTCTTTTTTTGTGTGTCGAAAATTAAAAATAACAAATTGAAAATAAGTCCTGCACACACATTCTTTATTTTGTTGAAAATTCAAATTCAAAAAACACAATTCAAATTCAAAAAATGGTACCCCAAAACACAAAATGAGGTACCCCCACCTATCCAAAATGGGTACCAGAAGAAAACAATAAATTGACCAAAATTTCACAATTTCACCCCTTTTTTTCACACATTTTCACCTCATTTTCCGAAAATTTGGTACCAGGGTACCTCCCCGAGTGAGGGAAAAGTGGTACCAGAAGTACCTACGATGGTACCAGGGTACCTCCCTTCACTACTAATAGTTTTGTCGGAGTCGAAAAAGTGTTGATCTTTGGAGGGAGTTGTTGTTCAGAGGGAATTGATACTTTCGCCACAGTCGTTTTTATTATGTGTATGTATGCCTTTTACTATCGTTTCTTGGAGGGAATCGGTCTTGGGAGGTGACGTCACGGGAGGGAGCACTGTATATCAAGTTATTAAGTATATCCCAGGTTAGACGGAGGTAAGGAATGGACAAAGGTGTTTCGGGTGGCACGTGAGAGCAGAATAGAACATGTTTTAGTGGATATGTTTATTTGAATAAATATACAGATCGTTATGTAGCAATGACGTAATCATCTGACGTTATCTACGTCATATATTTAAGCTGTACAGTCAACAACGTGGAGATGTCTGTGAGTACATCTAGCCTTCTCGTATTCACATCTAAAAATATACATCAGTCATAAAGATTAATTATGTCCTACTATTCAAATTTATATGGGCGCATTATTGCAGTAGCCAAGCTAGTTAGTTTAAACGCCGTGTACGCCTCTGGGAGACTGTGTATCGTCCTCCATTTTTTGCATGTTTCAATGTGTGGGTTGGGGTTGTGATGGGTCAGTTTGGTAAGAAGGTGGTGATTTGGGGAAGATGGATCCTTTTTCTTATTTTAATCTTTATAAATACTTGTTACTATAACAAAGTAATAAGTAATAAATAAATCATCGGCCCACAAATTAGTCTTTTCATTTCCCGATAGAATCTAAACAATTTGGAAAATTTCTGTTGTAAATGAAATATGTAACAATTCTAGCCTAAAGTTGTTTCGGTAAAACTTAAGAGCTATAGCTATTGCGCAATTCCTACAATTTGGTCAGAAAATGAAGATATTTCTCCTTATGGAGAAACTGCCGGCTTCTTGTGGGACGTTAAGTTAGTACTGGTTAATATACAGTCCAGGAAAACTGTTTACGTGAACCGGTCGCCGTACATAACTGAAAAAATGTTGAAAAAAAAAAAACGGCGTTAAACCCCAGTGACAACTGTCATATAAAAACAAACAAATCAATTTGGTCTGACCTCGGATAATTTCAAAACGCTTAATATATATTGTCAATTTTGACCGTTCTAAGGCGGTACCCTCCGGGAGACTGTTTTTTTGTCATCTCTATTGTTTTAGTATGATCCTATGCGTCAGATGGGTTTTGGGTTTGGGGAAGATGATCTTTTAGGGAAGGTGAATTTTTGGGGAAGGTGAAGTTTTGGGTATGGTAGGATATTTTACAGGAATGGAATCCTGTTCTTATCTATATTAATCATAAATATGCAAAGTTCTCCATAAAGACACAGTTGTAATAGCACTAATCATTGAAATAGCCGGGCACTTACTAAATTTGACAATGGAATATCTGTTTAATTGTTTAACCTCCGTGTCGGTCTAGTTTTCAAAGATAAAAGTGAATTAAACATATGGTGTTGTGATGTTTGAAAACGTGACATATTGTAGCCCGAATTCTCCCAACAACTACAGTTTTGGCTATACATGTACATAATTTTTATCTATGAACGATTTAATAATTCAGATTTTCACCATGAGAAATGTTTTAATTATGTAGTAAAATACGTTGGACAACTTGGTCATTCCATTTTTCTATTATGTCTGGTTGAAAAAGTGTAAATTTATACAGTAAGACTTACGATCATCGATTTCATGAGTCCCCATCTCATCTCGAGAATTTTTTAAAGTCCCGTAAATTTTTGTTCTAAGTTGTGTATAATTTTCAAATACCTCGTTATTACGAGCACCTGGTTTATCTCAAGCATTTAGTTTGTTAACGAGGTTTTACTGTATTTTTTGCCTGAAGAAACATGAATTGTTTCCGCTGAAATTTAAAATACCATCGTTCCGGAATTAATCAACATTATAAATCATTAGTTTACTTACACGTTAACAAACGATCGTCCATCTGACGCGCATACTTTGTCTCCCCCTGTTGGACAATTCATGTGACTCAGTGATGTACACATGAAATCAAAGACTACTTCTCCTCCATTAACTGGGGTTGAAGTTGTTAGTTCAGCGCTTGTGCAAGCGTCATGGTGTAGTAAATCAATGGACTGGTCCTTACAGTGAGCCTTGCTGAACTCGCATCTGAAATAAGCAATCACAGTAAAACCTCACTTAAAATCAATTAAAACTTAAGTTTACACAATTACAGTAAAACCTCACTTAAAATCAATTAAAACTTAAGTTTACACAATTACAGTAAAACCTCACTTAAAAATCAATTAAAACTTAAGTTTACACTATTACTGTAAAACCTCACTTAAAATCAATTAAAACTTATGTTAACACAATTACAACAAAAATTCACTAAAAAACCAGTTAAATTTTATGTTTACACAATTACATTAAAATCCTCATTTAAAAAATTTAAAATTTAAGTTTACATAATTACAATAAAACTTCACAAAATAAGTTAAAAACCTCATTTTGAGACCTGTTGAAACTTAAGTATAACTTAAAATATTCTTAACTCCTTATTTTCAAACCGGGTTTCCTTATTTCTGCTATACTAATATTTCAATTTTATAGTGACATCAACTTAATAATAGAACCTATTTTCTTTTGGTCTCACAGATGGTCAAAATGTTTTGCCGTATATTCCAGCATTGTATGTCCAAACACTCGTAGGATAATCGCACAATTTGGGTGTGTTTATTCTCATAAGGTTTCTTGATTGATTGATTGATTGATTGTGAAAAATTGATATGTAACCGTGATATTCATGATGGTTTGACAGTAAAATGTACGAGTCTATTCTATACATGCCGAGAATTACAAATGTGACTCATATAGCATAATTTTGTCACAGTAAAACGAAACATTTAAAATTTTATTTTTTGTTCTTATTCAGTTAGAAAACAAATTTTTATGCAGGATGTTACAAATGGCGTAAAGCCGAAGACATACATTCAAACATCAAAGGGGAATAACTCAAAAATGCAAAGCAAGTTTTTTCCTTCTATAGCAGGGGCCGTTTATAGGCATCTTCCCCTGAGGAAAAATCTCTAAAATCATGCAGTTTTCTCCTAAAATTCAGTTTACATCAAGTTTTTTCTTCCCCTTTTTGAAAAACTACCGTGTTATTTCCCCCCCCTCCCAAATTTTAAGAAAAACCCCATTCCCCTATATATGAAAAAAACCTTCAAAGGTTAAAGGGTGGCTTACTTGTTTGTATATGTTACTAGGTTTGTACCGCACGTTGGATCAGGGCGGAATAGCGTACAAGTCACATTTGGTAAAGCAACCCAGAAGCATTTGTAGAACGTATCAGCAGACACACCTACAATGTTACACAATCTTATAATAATACAAGTTGAAACAAAGGATTCACTTAGAACCCTTCCTATCGTTTTCAATACAGAAATACAAATCACAATGCATACATGCCTCACTGGGGTTGTTTAGATTAAAATAAAAATACAAAGTGCGTGTAAAATTAAAAAAAGTAAATTGTACGAAGCACAAACAGACAGGGTCATTTGGCGTCTTTCCAGCTTTAAAAGTGGAAAAAGACCACAGGCGTACACCTGGGTATGGCCGCAAATCTTTCGTAAGCTAGCTTAGAAGCTTTCTCGCATATGTAATTTGGTTCCGGGTTGGATTCGAACGCACAGCGGTGAGCTAGTGACCACTCGAAAACGGCACCATCCACACTGGACATGAACATATGTACCAACTGGTTATCTACTCAACTAGTCTTCATATATTAATATATACAATTGTCGTGTACATATTTTGAACAGTAACAATAAAGTATGCTATTTGAGTGTGCATCAAATGTATTCTGATTCGTTCAAGGACCACTATTGTTGGCCTCAGTGGCATTTAAAGCTACATTGTATATTACTCCACACTGTGTAAGTCTCTGGTAGTCAGTCGGGGTCACTGAAGATGACATAATGTATGTATTGATGTTTTATAGTTCACATATACATGTCTATGACACAAAACATACAACCAGAACATGTTTATACATGTCTTCAACATTATATACGAAAAAAGAATCAGAAGCAAAAAGACGACAACAAAAAAATAGCAACAACGACAAACATAATCACGCCGAGCATAAATGACAAAAAATGCTACATTCAAACATGCATACAACTGAAGTACAAGTGAACAACGAACAACACACGCGAACAGCATTTCAATAGTACCAAAGTCAGTATAAGTTGTTCCAAAATAGTCTAACTAGACTGTTAATATATTGTATATTAAATACATAGTTTGCATAAATAATACTCCTGACATTGACCTCTCTTTGAATTGTTTGCGCCAGAAAAAACATATAAAATGTGGTGAGTACATCATGCATTATAAATCTCGACTTAGTTTGAGATTTTAATATAAACTATATTTTATTCACAGAAGAAAAGAATAGAAAAATGAGATATTGAAGAGAAAGAAAGTGTTTAACCGTTACATTATTATTTTCATAAAATATTAATTCTAAAATATACTAACTTGAAAAGCACAGTACGAATGTGATTGCTATTAGGAGCTTCATTTTCTTCTTGTCTTTAGGCAAAGTATAACTTTCAAATGACATATATAACATTGCACTTTTATCTTTATTTAAGTACACCGACACAGTCATAGATAACAGTTTCCCTTCATTAAAAATTATTAATCTAAATGGAACATTCTTTTTTAGTGATAGGATCGATACATAACAGAGACTGTAAAACATTTTCAGGTCCATGTAGTAAGCCATTGCTGGATTCAATTCAATTCCAGAATTTATTTCTAAATCGTCCTGTGATCATTAGAGGGTCTTTCCCGATCGGGAAATCAAGAGATTCCTACTTTTCACTTTCCCGATCGAACATGTCAAACAAATAAAGAAAATGACATAGCCTCGAAACTTATGCTCTGTTAATTCAAGTGAGGCAAGGCGAATTAGACCTACGACTGAATTGTGATTAAATACCCCCCCAAATGGGGACAGAACGCGTGATCGACCAACCAACCAGGATGATTCCAGTATACAAACGAAGTTTTCGGGGGTACAATGAATTACCCTTGTGTCTAATCACAACAATAAAAAATCCTCAGTTGTAGCTATTTTGTCCTTGTTCGGCATTGTTAAAGCTTCATATTGCTTATACAGAGTATCTAATATCTAATTAGTATACGAGTAGTACCATGCCCCACAATAAGGCGTGAGGTCAAAGTATGACAACAGTATGTTTACTACATGTAAGCAACTTTTCCTATGGACTGAAAAGATGGTAGATCAATGTTGAACTCGACCTATCAAAATGGAAAGCTTTCATTGACTATATATAGCGCTCCGGACTTGACCTTCATTCACTGGAATGTATTGGAACGATTATAGATAGTTCATCTCGTATGTCCGTTTATATGTCCTATTTGATTTGTATCTTGACCAGTAATTCTAAATCTCTTGTTAAAAAGTCTTATTTACAGCGAGGAGTTAATTGACACATGGACGGCTCCACTTCCTGATACAGATAAATACATGTATTTTGTACGCACTATATAAGATTTCCTTACCCACGTGCCGATTCTAAATGATTATACACTTGGTACTTGCAGTTTTCGTTTCAATAATTGCGGGTAAGGATATTTAGAACCTAACCACATATATTACATATCAGTAAAGTAACCATCAGTGTTGGCATTAACACCTGCATAGAAATAACAGGACTTAGCGTGAAACAATCTTGCCAACACGGTCATGCCCATCTCTACATCAGTTACAGTAAAAATCACAAATCACGTTCCGCCTTATAACTGAAAAATTGTTGAAAAAACGGCTTTAAATCCACTGAAACTAATCGCGCTAATATACACTAGATATAATCTTAAAAATCTAAGAGAATTACAGGGACAGTAGGATACCTTGGTATTATAATATCATATTAAAAGGGTCTGTATTAGCGTATATGGATGATTACATTCGCGATACTAAGTCTCCTACGGCATAATCGGAAAAAGAAAGATGAGGTTGAAGTATGCAAATATAATATAAAACATGAAAAAGCGCACATATTTGCTACAGCAATCGAAAGCATGCATTTGGAAAGGGTACTATATAAGTTTCCGAGAAAATGACCCAGTCCTTCATGCTAAATAATGTAGCAGGACATTTGTCATTGCCAGCCATCACAGGTTTCACCAATTGCATAGTTTATTACCTCAATGACAAAGCCACCCAAAAGTAGTGTCATAATGTACACGTTCGGCCCTCTGATAAAAGGGGCTCTTATTTAATAAATAGAACCATGAACTAACATTATTAAGTTCACAATCTCTTATCATTTGTGTTATGCAACAAGGTCAAATTTTGGTATGACATACTTCAGTACTTCAAACATTTAATAATCATGGACTGGATTCAATCTATGTTTCTTCTGGCATATCTATCATGTAAGTTTCCATTGTTTTCAAATTTTGAATCATTTTACAGATACCCCCTTCTCATGTATCTAATTATAGGCAAACCTGTTAACATAGCCTTTCCTTCGGAAATACAAACTGCGGCCTTTATTGACAGATGGCCTTTATTGGGAGATAAGTTTGTTCTAAATAATCAGTGACGGTGTTCCGAAGAATGGCCTTTTTCACTGGGTGGTTATTCACTGAGCCTTAAACACAGGTTTGACTGTATTCAAATATTATCGACAGCCAAAATATGACGTCATGAAGCTCTCTGGCATACTTACAGAAAATGATTCACCTTAAAACGTGCTTCAGGATTTTACCGCGAAAACGAACGGAGAGACCTGCGTGCTAGATTTAAAGTAGAGTTAAAGTCTCTGAAAAGTACATCTACAAGGGACCGGAAAATTCACATGTCCAGATAGCCTACGGATATTAGATGTTTCTTCCAGCATGTACGTCTGGGGGTCTTCCTCCATCACAAAAAGTCGAAATATGAACTTGGCTATTGGCGCGACTTCAAACCCTACAAAACAAGAAAACGAGTAGTGTTATATTGTAGTAGAATTCGTGGAATACTATATTAATAACACAGAGATTAGCAAAGATATTCAAACCAGGAAACTCTGTTAATGACTGGAAACTCTGATTATTAATACTGATTAACAGAAATTATAATGTGTATAGGAAAATTATGTACACTTATGAGTATAGAGCTTATGACCATTTCATGTACCAAGATTTGCTCAACATCTGTGAGCAAACCATACGGCAAAATACAAATGGAAAAAAACGAAATGAATTTGCATTCTCTCTCGTTCATTTCAGTAACCTATGGTCAAGTCTTAGACTGCACATGGGTGGATACACTTAATTGTGATACATACTCGTCTCATAAAGAATGTGGTTCTGACGGCATAACGTACGATAATAGGTAAAATGTAGGTTTTCAAGAGATTAGACTCCAGTTTTATAATTTGCTTGTGGTTGTATTAAGTTAAAACGCCGTTCGCAGTTCGCGATTCGAATTTCGAACTTTATACAAGCTTTGATATCGAAATATAGAAACCACTTTAATGAATTCTTTGATTGCCATGTAATTAAAAAGTTAAACTTAGTTGGAATTCTCTGTGTTTACTAAATACAACACTTGCTTGGTATAAAGATAACAGCGTTAGTTACCGGGTTGAGACACGCTACAATTAAGTCTAAATTTAGTTGTTCTGTATTTCCATGCTTAAAATATCAATATAATTATGAATAACAAATAATACTACACAATTTAAATGATTGTTTGCTTTAAGTTTCAATTATTGTGTTATTTTGCTGATTTTAATCTGGAACTCGGCCCCGTTAAACCTTATAGAAAATATAGTTAAAAATTACCAAATATTTTGTGTACCACCATTTCTTTAACCGTTCGACAACATATAAACACTTTAAATTGCGTAACGACCGCTCCGCCATTTGTCTAGATACAGCAATACAGTGCAACCTCTCCAGAGTAACACCTTTTGGGAGAAGCAAAATTATATTGTTGTTGAGAGGTAGTTGCTCCAGAAAGGTTAAAGTAGCACATATAGTTAAATAGTATAGTGCGAAAAATCATGCTGTCGTTGAAGCGAAGTTGTCGCTCAAGAGAGGGCCGCTCTGGAGAGGTTGTACTGTATTACTCTGAAAAGAACTACTGCTAAAGATATCATCTAATCAGACTTGTAATTAGAAATTTATAAACTTCTGTATAAGGATGCTGAAACGTTCTTTTTATATTTGTCATTTGGAGTGTCCTTTATATAGGAGTGTGGGTTATACATCCACTCTGATCTGAACCCGGTACCTAGTTCTTTAAACGCCTATTATCTATATGTATGTTAAACATATTCAATGACGTTGTACATTAATTGATAAAAAATAATTGAAATAATAACATAATTAGAAAATTTGTTTAAAATAATTTCAGAAATAAAAAAAATAAAGATGATGACCATCTTTAAAGGGATAGTTGTAATTAAAAAGATCATAGAATTATCCAAAATAGTATGTTTTAAAGTTTTCCTTGAAGATGCCTAACGATTCGGAATGTTTCATGTCTACAGGCAGACTATTCCACAATTTTGGACCTACAGCGCCGAGACTTCTGTCATTAATGGCCCTTCTTTAAATACCTTACAGATGTTATTTTGCACAGCAGCAATGTCACAGCAATGATGTTCATCTTCTTCACGATGGTCCGTGTTTACCGTCCGAAATTAGCACCACAATTGCACCTGGTGGTATAGACGGAGGAGAAGCAGTACTAGATTTCTTTTGTACCTCGCTAAGTCACAAAGACTGTGGTCCTGAAGTTAATCAAGTGTGTGGTACAGACAACTGGACGTACATTAACTAGTACGTAGCACGTGGTGAACTCATCTCCATATTTTGATTTTCATATTCCATATATGTTATTTTCTGATAGACTACAAGAGACTGCAAAATCTTGTGAATTATTATCAAGGGTAATCAGACCAATAAGCACATGATGACATTACATTGCATGAAATGTAGGCGTAATATTAAGTGGATTTTTCATCTGTTGATAAGCCATAAATTCTACACCGTACGTCGCGAAAGTATTCGAAAATTTGAAAACAAGTCACGTGATATGTTTGTGTCATTAATCAACAAAATTACCAACTTTGTATTAAGGATGGAAATCATGGACTCGAGATAGGGTCTTGAAGACAATTTCTCGGCCGAATAATGATTATATATGTACACTGTAATAATTTTCCACACGTTTCTTCCATTTACCTACAATTTCTTTTTCCCAAAAAGATTTGGATGGCGTTTCCATGGATTCATACAATCTGGATTACCTGCCACCCGACACTGCGTGATTGAAGACTATATTAGGCAGGGAACCAGACTTGATTCCATGTTGCATGGATGTCTCATCCCTCATAAAGTTATCTATGCTAACTGGATCATCTAAAGAACTGTCTACACCACTACCTTTAAAATTTTATCCAATCGCGGCAGGTCATACACTTCTATGAAACTTTGACAAAAATGTCGATTTTCCTCCATATTTGGAGAAGTTGCCAGCTCCTTGTGGAAGGGTAAGTTAGTACTGGTTAGTATACAGTCCAGGAAAACTGGTTAGGTGTACCGGTCGCCGTATATAACTGAAAAATTGTTGAAAAACGGTGTTAAACCCCAGTGACAAAAAGTCACATAAAACAATAAAATTTATTGAACCGAACGTTGGATTGGTAGTGTACGTGTATATTGCTGAAGCACGCTACGAATAACCAATTAAAATTATTATTACCTATGATAGTACATGTATATTTGTGTATTTTACAAACATGTCCAGATTAGCAGCACGTACAAAATGTCTAATTTCGTTATAACGCAGGTATATTTTGTATTTAATATTTTTTTCAGCTGCGAGTTCGACAAGGCCAGATGCACTCACCGAAATTTACAAGTGAAACATTTTGGACCCTGTGTTTAGTAAAAAGGTCTTTCAGCACTTCGTTTTGAGGATTACGTCGACCCCAAGCTGTCAGATATTAAAACCATTGTTATTTGATAACTTGATGTCATAAACAAACAAATAAATAAATAAATAAATACATAAATAAATAAATAATGACTGGTTGATTCTTTAATGTGAAGGTGACATTTTATGTAGCGTTAATTACCGTTTGTTCTTCGTTCGTTCGTAATTTCGTTAGTTAGTTGTCGGTTAGTTGTTTTGTTCGTTCATTCATATGAAAGGAATGTTATTCATATACGATGGAATGAATTATACGATGGAATGAATTTTATTATATAAAAATAGGCTAAATACGAATGTTGCTGTGTTCATTGACCGTTTTTAGTTTTAACTCTACTTTTCACTGATTACAACTCACAGATTTGTACAAATCGCCGGCTTATTTCTACAACCCCGTAACTCAATTTTTGACAATACTGAGATTTTGGAATCATTATTTTCGCCTCGATGAGCTCTTTACAATGATCATACTTACCTGCTTGTAGATCTGTCCTGAATAGGGTTAATAACAATTCCACAAACCTGTATTTCGCTTAAAGTTATTGCTGTTTAAAACTTCAAATGCGATTTTCTCAAAATGGGAAAAAATGGAATACGGGTTTGTAGAAATAACCCGACGAAATATTCATGAATATTATTTTCGGTGTTATTGTCGTTCTCTATCTCTTCAGTATCTATCTCTTCACCTATGGCTTGCTCCTAACTTATAGTATAACACAAAGTATAAGCATTTGGGAAATGTTTATTTCAACAAAAACATTAACACATTCCATAATGACTTACTGCCAAAGATCTGTGTTCACATCTAGACTTTTCGTACTCGCAACTGAAATGAAAATATTGGTGGCCATATTTTACAAATAACAAAAAAAAAACAACGCAGACTACTTGTGTACGGTAGTTAGTAATGAAAAGGTGACCATGACTATCCTAGTTTTTACATTCAGTATTTCCTCGATTCAAATACTGTAAAACTCTTATTTCTCTTCTATAATCAATAGTTCTCTGAAAACTGGAATTCTAAGAAAATCGGATTTTTAACCCAGTCCGGAAGGGGTCCGGTTTTCAGTGGTTATAATGTATTCGAAACACAAGCAGCCGACAATAATTGTCCCATAACAGAAAGTGCTAAAACTATCCGGTTCTATGTATTGTTTGTTATCAGGTAAAAAAATTACACATAACGCATTTCTCCTTCCTGACCACCACCTCGCAACCGCCACATGTATACATTTATTAATCGTGCCTCCGTTTGTTTTTATGTGACTTATTGTCACTAGGGTTTAACGCCGTTTTTCAACAATTTTTTCAGTTATTCACATCTAGTTATTCACCTAACCAGTTTTCCTGGACTGTATTCTAACCAGTACTAACCTACCCTTCCAAAAGGAGTTGGCAACTTTTCCACATACGGAGGAAAATCGACATTTTTGTCAAATTTTCATAGAAGGGTATGACCCGTCGCCATCGGGATTCGAATCCGGATCTCCGGGTTACAAGTCCAGCACACTAATCACTGGACCACGTTCGCGGCTAATTCAAACCCTTGATTACATAAAGGTCGTGCACTGAATATACTTACAAGTTATCATAGGTCTTATTGTCAGTTCCACACACTTTTTCAGTGTTTGTTGGACAATCTTGGTGCATCAATTCAAGACAGAAAAAGTCTAAGAGCTGGTTGTGGTTGGTAAATACCGGTTCTCTCGTTGTCCCCGAGGTTGTTGGCATCGTAGTGAAACCGTGAGAGGCACAAGAGCCAGAAAATTTCAAATGCAGAGATTTGTCTAAGCATTGAGCTTTTGCCATGTAGCACCTACAATCCAGATTACGCCATTGATTATAATAATACAGAAACAATAGTGTACAATATGGCTCTTTGTTCAGGGATCATATTCACTTGTTTGTAAATCTTTGTTTCTTTGGAAATTTCTTTTGGTAGCTAAGCATTTAGTTACGGGGATCAAAGAATAATTATATGTACATGAATATGAATAAGTGCCCGACCTTAGTTATTCCACAAAACATTCGCTACAAATCTTATTGTCATTACATTGCCTCTATCCGATTGTGTCGTATGTGCGAGTTCAATGATTACCTATAATGTATCTCCAATTTGCTTATTGAATAATTAAAAGAATTTCTGTAACAAAGTGATTCAAAGTATACGGAGCCCCTAAATTACGAAATACTAATTCGTAAAAACGAAATAAAAAAGAGTATTACAAGTCAAAATATAAGTGTAGAATGTCACTTTAGGGACTCCGTACAAGTAAAAGTGATTCTGTCACCCGGTTAGTCCCAATTCCACTAACCCGTAATTCGCTTAAAGTTATTGCAGTTTAAAAATTCAAATGCGATTTTCTCAAAATGGGAAAAAATGACATAAGGTTTTGTAGAAATAACCCGACGTTTTGTTGAAGAACCACTTTGATTACAAAGTTTATATTTACACTCCAACTTACTTGTTTGAATAATCCTTACCATCCGAGCCACAGGATACATCCGGGTTGTATGTTGTACAATCCAAACTGTTAATCCATACACAATTCAAGAACTGACAGCTGGCTCCTGTTTTATTTCACAAAAAAATATTTTAATAGTTCATCATTTAAAAAGAACAGACACATTCTGATGAACAGCGAAGGAAATATCTCACTCGAAATCAATTTTTTCCAATCAATTTCTACGGGTTACTATAAGCCGAGACAATGCTCGTATGCTACATTTCATGTATCCATGAACAAAATGTACCACAACCAATATTTGTTATTTAATATAGTTATAAAAATAAAATGAACAATGTGCTATTATCTTTTGAATATGAAAAAAAGTTATAAAAACGGTGATGGCTGATAGCACGTGACTAGATAAAACATCACAATGGTTAAATTATGAACATACAGTCAAACCTGTGAACAAAGGCCATCATTGTAAAAGAAAAATGTTGCCTGTATTGACAGATGCCCTTTTTCCAGAAGTCAGTTTGTTCTAAATACTGTATAGCGCAATATATCTGTGTTGTCAAATGTTAGCGTTTTTAACGTGTTTTGAATTGACGGGGTCATAAATTAGCGCAATCGCTCTCAGATCGCCAAATTTGAACTCACGTTCACAAAAACATGGAGTCATAAATATAAATGAAATGGCGATGCTCTGAATTGGTTGTCTTTTGAATTGGCGCAACTGACCCTGACCGCCAATATAGCCAAAATAAAACCCCCGCCAAAATAAGTATATATACAGTAATCAGTGACGGTTTTTCACAGAATGGCCGTTATTTACAGACTGGTCTTTACTCAGAGGTGGACGCAAACACAGGTTTGACTGTATTGTCATTTACGTCTAAATAATAGAATCGTGAAGGGAAAACATTAAAAGAGAGACATATTACACGGGATACATTCAAATAAATAGGATGAAAATATTTAATGAACGAATAAAGAAAAATACGAACATTTCTATTGGAGCAAAGCTATGAACAAAAACATCCCATTTCATTCTTTCTCTGATTTTTTTTAATCTAAGACACATGCATACATATATACAGTATATTTACTGAACAAAATTTTAAACCGGCCACGTGATCCAGGATATTGGTAAGTTGGGAGACAACCATCTGATGCATTTTATCGAAATTAACACACTTTTTAATACATTCAATTCACAAAATTCTCCTTGACAGTAACTGAGTAATTTAGACATAACAATTGATTAATTAATGTCATCCTAAAAATATAATGATTGTAATAATAATAAATCGCTTCATTAGATAGCCGGTTGGAAATTTTGTTGAGTGTATATATATATACAAGGAATTACTGAAGGAAGTTGCGTTAATTTTAATGGTAAAGAAACACACACAAAATACCTGACAGAGCAGCTAAAAACACAAGTACTCGAGCCACCATTTTCTCTTTCTTCAGATATTTTTACACTGAGACTAAATGTGTGTAAAGTGGACACAAAATTACACTTGTGTTCTAAACCAAGCATTAAGAATCACGATAATACTATAATTGTTTATTCTTATCAGTTCTTATCTAGATAATGCCAAGTTAGTCATTTGTATGTCGATGAGTACCAAGTGGTTATAAAACTACAATACTTCAGTATGTAACAGATATAAATGTTCAAAATGTTCGTAGAATTAAAATTTTATAATTCCATTATAAAAAAGAATGTTAAACAAAATTCACAATACATATCTGATTGATTAAGTTCGTATACCACATTTTGTGTTTCCATGCGTTTAATATTCCCTCTAAATTTCAGATTTTTATTACTTACGGAAATGTTTCAGCAAGTTGCACACAAAAACTACATACCGTGAAACCTGTTAACAAAGGCCACCCTTGGCAAAGACAAAATCTGACTTTATTGACAGGTGGCTTTCATTTAGAGATCAGTTTGTTCTAAATAATCAGTGGCAGTTTTTCAAAGAATGGCCTTTATTCACAAGCTGGTCTTTACACGGAGGTGGCCTCAAACACAGGTTTGTCTGTATTTTGATGCTTAGATAAGTCAGGAAATAGTGATTATGACAACTGACATCATTCTTGACACAAGACAGAGCAAAATCATTGTGGAATCATCTTGTGGAATTAATATATATCGTGTACTAGTATTGTAAATTTGAATCGCTGTACATATTCAACGTTATATCTTTGTTATGCTTTCTTGTAGATGGTATTATTGGCAGTAAATCGAGATTAGATACTAATTTTCATACTCACGATACTAAGTGAGAACAGGAAGTCAATGAAGTGTGAATGATTTAAAAATTATTCTGTACAGTAAAACCCCCGGAAATGGTCCGGTTTTCAGGGGTTTTAGTGTATTTAATTGAGGGACAATGCTCATTCTAACATGAGTACGATTTCAAAATCCTTCTCAAGTGAACACAACTTAGTTCAACGTACCTTTATTACTTTAAAGTAATAATTAAGACATTTTTCTGAAACAAGAGCATAAAGATAAATACATTTGAGCAGTGATATTTAATGATAAATCTAAAGTAACTTTCAAGTGTATGAAATACATGAATATCAAATATTCGAATTAAACTCTAATATTTTTCTGGTCAATTTGTGTAGCACAATTAGGACCAAAACAATTATTATGCTTAATGTTCGGATGTTGTGAAGTAATGTCAAACAATAACTTCTCCTAATTTCACGGATCAGCACCGAGATTGGGTACATTAAGACCTTCTGTACTGTGACCTACTTGCTGTCCACATAGGCACTTGTATCTAGTGTTTCATCATAGCCTTCATCATTGAATTTGGTCATTTCTAAATCTTTTTCCTCGTCCTCGTCATCGTCCTTGAATCGACTTCCATACTGTGCACCCAAAACGTCCAGTAGTATCGCAAGTGCAATGCACGCGATACCATAGCCTAGTATATGAAATAAAAACGCACGCGCGCCATACTTCTCGAAAAGAAACCCAGTAAGTTTTAAGTATACCACGCCCCCTATGGATGCACCAAGCAGAAGAAATGTAATAGCAATACCAGTCATTTCAACATGAAAGTCAGCCCAACCCATCCCAGACGGGAAGCAAGGAGCGTGGAATAATCCGAGCGGTTGAATTAAAATCCATAAAGCTAGTGAGTTGTTGACAGCAAAGATGTTTAAGAGAACAGAAAATATAAATACTCCACTAGTTTCTATAATAATCAGTTTACGGATTGGAATATATCGCGCCGCGACAAAACCGGAAATTCTTCCGATTGCAAAACTGATCCAGAAAGCGGTGTTGATGTAGCTTCCCTCGTCGACAGAAAATCCTAGCTGTTCTATAGAATATGCTCGGATGAATTTACCTAATATTCGTTCCCCGCCCACAATATTGAAATAATAAATGAATAATACTGTAAATAATTGCACGCCATATAAAAAATTACCATTCGCGCAAGTCGCCGGGTTTACCATAGCCTTACACTTAGTGAGCATTTGAGCTTTCCTGCTTGAGCCGTCTGGATTTAAAGATTTAATTTTTTGAAACCTAAATCCCCTGAAATGATATACGTAGAACACAACTGATAGAGCCAACGTCAACAATGCAGCTATTAAGTACGCGAATTCTATTCTTGACTCCCTTAGGTATTCCGTTACAATTACGTCAGATACATTACCAGTAGACGCGTTAAGAGGTATTGACACGGTAGACGATATTGACAACTCTGAGAGAGCTAGTTGAGATGAGACGTTATTTGTAAGGTTCGAAGTATCTAGAATTGACGAAGGTTTTGGAACAGCTAGAAAGGGATTCGCGATCAGCGGTATGATGAAAGAACCTATTCCAAATCCACCGTGAAGGATGTGCAAAGGTGAGGCTGCATCTTTTTCCCACAACAACAGTATCAACTTTTGTCCAGCTGAAGCGAGATAACGATATACAATGGTAGTTACAAGTAAATAAGTTGAAGATGCTAAATTAAAACATTTTTGTTGCTACCAGTTTTGTGCATGTGACAACTAGAAAAGTTTGTAGTTTTAAAAAATTATGTGCATCCAAAAAGTGTAATTTCGTTTCCAGCTTAGTAAGAAATTATTCTGAATCCTGCTGAAGTCAATATATTTATCAGTTCAACTCTAATGAGTCAGTGTTACGGGTATCAAACTCTTTCATATCTTTTCCAGGGGTTGCATTTCATTTTAAAGACCTAATTATTTTCGGACGGGTTTTCTATATGTTTTTCTGTTTCAACTTGATCATGGGACCACCTTCTTAATATTAAGATTGTCCCCGGTATTGGTCTGCAAATCGATGTTTCACTGTACAGTCAAACCTGTGTACAAAGGCAACCCTTGGGAAAGACAAAATGTGGTCTTTATTGACAGATGGCCTTTATTCGGAAGACTGTTTGTTCTAAATGATCAGTTACGGTTTTTTCGAAGAATGGCCTTTATTCTCAGGGTAATCTTTATTCAGAGGCGGCCGCAAACACAGGATTGACTACACATAACTTTATTATAATCACGTCAGTAGTATTACCTATGTTGATAACTCCTTCAAATGTTCCTTGGGCAACTATGATAAACCACAACAATCCAACCACTGGTGCCCAAGGTACAAATATAGTTGCTATGCCACCACCGGTTAAACAGACAGCGACCATCAAGTCACAGTGACTTACAAACCTGTCCACCAATGGTCCACCTGTGATAATCATCACCACCATATTTTATGCATCGCATACTAGCAATTATTTGATACAATTTATTTTCATTTCTACGAATTCTGATACATATTAATGATATAATCATTCTACTTAACATAATTAATATATACTAGTAGTATTCAATGACTGTATTTGTCCAGTTTTCTGCAACAGTTGATTTCACCATAAACATTCCATGTAATTTAAGTGTTGTTTTGAAACCATTTGGGCTCAACATATTTTATTCATAAGAAACTAAATGTAATGTATCGAATAACTGACAGGACTTCTATAAGAATACGTATGTATTAACCACCCGATACAGTACTTTTAGCATGAATGACTTTGTTGCATTTCGGGTAGTTTTCAGGCTCGAGTCCTAGTGTTATTTTACAGCAAAAATGTTCTTAACTATTGCTCCACTTCTTGTGAAATTAAAACCTGACACCTATGATATCATTACTGAATCTAAGTACTTAGTAGCCTGTGGAATTTTTATTTATCACTTTCTAAATAAATTCTTTAAAGAAGTTGAGATCAGATCTCATTTGAGAACAGGACACGTACTCACCAATAGCAGAACCGATAAAGTACCCAACAGAACGGCCTGACACCGCAACAGCAACTTCTTCATAATCCGCCCCTGTTCGGATCTTTAGATCTATTAACGTGGGTCCAGTTATCTCCAGAAATAAACCCTGAAATGTTGAGACATTCTCTGTCTCATAATACCGCATTTCCCCGCAACTGAAGCAGACGACTTTTGAAAACATTGTGCCAAAAGTTGGCATGATTGTGATGAGTAATGGCTTCTTTTGCCACAATGTTTTCCACTCTGTCGGAGGGAAATAACCCAATTGTCTTAAATAAATTGATTTATTGTATACTAGTATCAGCTTTGAATTTGGAAGAGTCCAAATTATGCTTATGAGGTAAAGGGTTAATACATTGTGCATCATGTGTTCTTTCTGAGAAGTAATATTCATGGATATGTGATTGATACTGAAGTTCGTCCGCCCATCCGTTCACACTTTTGTTCGGTCATTGCGAAGGCACGTGCATTTTGCATTTCTCGTACGTGAAGTAATAAATAAAGCTTAAATTCATGCAATGTCAAGGTTATCATAAATGAGTATTGTTGGGGCCGAGCTATTCTTAATGTGTCGGATGCAAACCGGCAATTCTTATGGTTGGTCTAATGTCCATTTATTTTAAATTTAGAATGAGGTTTGATTAATAAAAAATAACTTACCAAAGTTACCCATACCAGAACCAGAAATACCGTCTTCACAACCTTGTTCCTTTTTGTTAATCCTTTGTCTTTTGTATTTGGAGAACAAAGCGACATTTTAGCACTCAATTGGTCAAATTCGTCCTTGTTTAAAATATAGCACGCCGCGCTTATCTGAGGAAAAAGAAATTTGCTGTTCCATGTGATAAAATGAGTTATTACAACTGACGGGGCTCGAGATGAAAATCCGAAGGTCAAACTGACTAGGGTTGTGGATTTGTTAGACGCATGTTTACTAAACTGGCGTTATCACAATGAACGGAGGCCATTATACTCTTAAAAGTACTGAATTGTATGAGCAAGTAAGAGATTAAACGCTTGTAACAGGTGCTGCAATAATTCTCTATGTTTATCGTTTTCTAAAAGTTCCACTTAAAAGCGATAAAGCTAACACGGACATTGTCATGTTGTAAGCGCTTGATCAGCATTTTTAACTAAAACATGGAGCCTAACGTTTTAATATTAACGAGAAAGATTTCCGATTTCTAAATATTTGGGCTCAGCCTTTGTTTTATTTTAAGAATGATGTGAAACCCAATTCCATCATTGCCAAGGATAAAGAAATGGGAATAACCGCTCTCCATATAAGAAGGTAGAATTGAGTTGCACCACCTATTTCTTCTAGACTCCAAAAATTATAGATTAGAATGACTCAACATTGATAAAAGCGGAAAGCAGTTCTGCCATTTTCTTCAACGTACATTTCAGAAACTACAATATCGTACGATAAATCAGAAATCAAAAATCGATGAATTTGAATACATCGATTGATTTGACGATAAGGAGCATGAACTAATACAGCAGAAATATTGACTCAAACAAAGCAGCGACCGTGGTCCAGTGATTAGTGTGCTGGACTTGTAACCCAGCGATCCGGGTTCAAATCCTGATCGCAGCAGGTTATACCCTTCTATGAAAATTTGACAAAACGTCGATTTTCCTTCATATGTGGCGAAGTTGCCGACTCCTTGTGGAATGGTAAGTTAGTACTGGTTAGTAAACAGTCCAGGAAAACTGGTTATTAAAACCGACCGCCGTATATGGTTGAAAAAAAAGAAAAACGGCGTTAAACCTAATGAAAAAAAATTGACTTTAACAAGCGCTCATATTAGTTCATTTGAACGCGACGGAAAACCAGTCTAGACAAAGATAACATAAGCGATATGTGCTATTGGACCTGGTTACTTATAACATCGTCAAGAAACGCAAAGTGTCCCTTATCGTTAAACGCACACAATAAAAGCGTGGCGTCCCTAACAAGTCTTAGCTTTCATCATATATCTCATTAACGAGGTCATCATGATATTTCAACCACTCAAACGATCAAGTAGATTGGGATGTAGATTAATTCATAATCGTGGTAAGTACGACATTGGTTTGTTTTTGTTGAATTTGAAAATGTGAAATTTTAACACCGAAATGAGTGTTTTACAACTTTCGTTAATTTCACTGACTGCTTCTACGCTATGGTTCCATCTATTCCATCAATTTTATAGTACGATGGAACCTCCCCAGAGCGGTCCTCTCTTATGCTACAACCTCCCTTCAACAACGGCATGATTCCCACTGTACGATTCAACTATTAATTTAACCTATCTAGAGCAACAACCCCTAAACAAGGACAACAATATAATTTTGCTTCTCCAAAATGGTGTCGCTTTGAAGAGGTTACACTGTATTGACTCCAGCGAGAACAGAAGCAATCAAAGATTACGATGTCAATGGTACAAACTTTGGCTATCAGATGCGTTGAACGAAACTAAAACACCATTAGGTTTAGTGAACACTGTGACTGGTTTTACTTTGTGGTCTCATTGTATTAGGTTATAAACGATGATCTAGTGAAACTAGAAGAAAGTGACACTAGTTAACTCAGGGGAAGTTAGTTTAGGTTTATGAATTACAAAAAACATGACTTTTAGAAGCCTGATAAGGAGTTTAGTAGGAAGGAAATATGGATATTTTTCCTGTATTTTTATACATTTTTTATTTTACTGCCAAAAGATCGCTATGGAAAGCTTTACAGAAATTATAAACATAACTATAAGATAGTTTATTTTTCTGTACAAAATATATTGTTTTTGCATACTTTCTATGAATAATGAGCCACCTATTCATCATAATCATTACTAACCCTGTTTCCTTCAAAACGTCTTAGGCAAATACAGTATGCATGATATCATGACGCTCCTGGCACTTAAAAAGTTTTGACATTTCCTCTAGTGTAAAGCAATCATTAAATTGTACCTCGTATTCAGTCATCCAAGGGAGTTAAAAAGTTTTTGATTTACTTTTGATGACTCTTTTATTACTACACGTGTCATGGGTATAACTAAAAGCATTGTCGAGTGTTCAATTTGTGCCATTTTTTTCTCAAATGTGAAACTTTTATACAGTCAAACATGTGAACAAAGGCCACCCTTTGGAAAGACAAAATATGACCTTTATTGACAGGTGGCCTTTATTCAGTGGTCATTTTGTTCTAAATAATCGTTTTTTTAAATAAATAAGCGTTTTTTTCAAAGAATGGCCTTTATTCACAGGGTGGTCTTTATTCGGAGGTGGCTGCAAACGCAGGTTTGACTGTACGTTGAAATGGTTTCGTGTGTAGTTTTCCCAGGACTACATTGTAACTAGTTGTTATTTGATAGTTTTAACAAGCCAGAACTTTAAACGCACCAATTTACTTTGCAGTTACATTGCATGATATCAAATTCCGAAAAGCGACATCTGGTGACAAGGATAAAGTTCTTTCATTACGTCACAATGTTTATCGAGGCTTAGACTATTTGCCCGATTACTATGATTACTTCATACAAGACATAAACAGGAGATGTGTTGTGGGTGAATTGGATGGCAAAATGGTATAAATTAACTTCCAGGAGTCGAAACCTTTCATAAAAATATTTGTCTCAAAATAGATGTCATTACATAGACCACGTCTCCATTCGATGTTTTGATATACCTTGCTCTCTCCTGGCCTAGCTAATGAGCATTTTTTTTTTCATGCAAAATACAAAACTTACAAAATAATTTAAGAATATGTGATGAACTGCAAGTAAAGAATTCATTGACCAAATCATTTACAGTTTGAAAATTTTCATCATGTGCTGCACTAGATATACATTTTATTATCACTATTTGTACGTGTAATTTCTAAACAAATTAGTACAAAATTAATTTTCGTCAAGAGTAACGTGTTTAGTTTGCATAGTTTGGCCTTTTTACCTTAGGTTACATTTGGAGTGATGTTAATGCTAGACAGAGGTAAATCTGTTCTCAGTCAAGCTGGAAGAGTCCATGAACAGTACGAAGGAAGAGGAATCTTTAGGTAATGCATATAAGAAAGTAGATTAATGCCAAGGTAATGCAGATTTCTCATTGTGATAATCTTGAACAACACTAGTATGTTCTAATTCATCGCTGCTGTCGTAATATCGCAATATGTACCAGTATTTTCGACCTCGCCCAATTGAATATTTATATCTTAAAGTCAATGCCAGGCTTTTCGAATAAGCTTCCATAGCTTAGTCGTCTTTGCATCATGTCATCATTATCATCACCACCATCATCAGCATCATTATCTTCATCATTAACAAAATGGACAACGATCGCAACACCTTCATCATTCCATTCAGTATCGTTTTTTTATTTATTTTTACATTTTTACTGTAACAAACGTGTTCAGAAATGACTATTTATCTCATTATACTTTTACAGTCTCTTGAATGCATACATAAACAAGCAAGCTAAAGAGTATGGCTGTGTAAGGCGGGTCGCTCTAGTAGAAACATCTTTAAACAAACATGCAAGATCTGAGAAATTTATTAGAACACACCGCGAAATCACAACAAAGGTATACAATTCGTTCATTTTAAGGGAAGTGAAAATTCTAGTTTTATTTGTAAAACTCATAAGAACGTAAATTACAGAAACAAAATATATTATCACCAATGTATCGTCAGGGCTCGGCTGATAAGCATCGGGTAGATTGAAAGATTGCTGATTTAGGAATGCGTTGATATCTGTGAAGTTTGTTTTGTTTTTATGTGACTTATTGTCACTGGGGTTTAACGTCGTTTTTCAACAATTTTTCAGTTATATATGGCGACCTGTTCAACTAACTAGTTTTCCTGGACTGTATACTAACTAGTACTAACTTACCCTTCCACAAGGAGCCGGCAATTTCTCCTCATTTAAGAAAATTGACATTTTGGTCAAATTTTCATAGAAGGGTATACTGGACCACGGCCTCATATCTGTGAAGTATTATTGATGAATGAAGGGGGAAAGTATCATCACAACTTGTTTGGTCATGTAAGTCATATGAAGTAGTGGTTTACCAACAATACTATGCAAGTCACATGTCAACTACAGTAAAACCCATCTAAACCGGCCGAGCCCAGGATCAGGTTATTTGGTCTGACGGGATGCCAGTTTAGAGTGGATTTTTTGATTATATCGGTGTGAAGTCGGGGTCAGAACATTTGGCCGATTTGGAGGGGAAACTGAATTATAGAGGAACCGGTTTAGAGGGTTTCTTCTAAGCACAGCATAGCTTTTACATTTTGCTTTCAAGCACAATTATATTTGCCTTAAGTCAACAAACTGACACGTAATGAGGCTTTATTTAAAATATAAAATTATCATTTTGTCCAAACACATATAGTGATCGCTTTTTGCATATTTTCAGCTTCACTATGCTGGAGTTATAACCGAAGAGGTACGGAAAGTCTTAAAGCAGAGTTCTAATGGTCAACGAAGATCTAGAAAAATAAATCATTGTTCTTTGGATGACATAAATCATCTATTAGAGTTGGACAATGTGAACCGTTATCTGTTCCCGCACAATAGAATATTAGTTGATTACATTCCGTACCGCGACGTAGCTGACAATCTCAATATCCTGCAAGGAAGAAACACACAATTCTTCTCCAGTGTAGGAAGTGCGTTTGAAAGCGTAAATGGACTGTTAACCGCCGGAAGTTATTACAGATGTGCTAATCCGCCGGCAACGTACATTGTGGATATATTCGGATGTAATTCTTGTGATTTGGAAGAACATGTTGTATTTCATATCTTACGAGCGATGAAAAATATACCTGGACATTTCTGTTTGCAGATGTTTGTGGAAAAAGGTTTTATTGCGCAAGAATTGTGTAAGATATTGTTGAAGTTAGACATACCTAAATGTAATTGGTTTGTCGAAGGCGGCGTCACAACAAAAACCGTTGTTGAGGAAACATATGTAAAATGAGCTGAGAAATTAGAGAAATCCGGTTTTCAGAGATTCCGGTTTTCAGGGGTTTTAATGTAAACCTGTAATATCTAAATATCATGTGTATACAAGCCATTAATATGTTATCATAGATTATTATACTCGAAGTTGGATAACTACGCAATACATTGTTTTAACATGTACTAGTAGTATTATAAATGACACATGACAAACAATGTACAGCGTATCAACACATCATCCCAGTTTAAGTAAACTTTTTAAATGATTTGATGCAAATTATTTACGTGTATATAAAATTGTACAATCAGAGCTATGGATAATAAGATAAAGTGTTCATTATTCATATGGAGTTTATTACTACGTAAGTACACGTGTACTCTACATTAGCCAATGATCATAAAATAAACACAAAATGTACAGATAAACATTTGTTTCATATTCAAACCGGTGAACAAAAGCCGCGCTTGGGAAAGACAAAATGTGACCTTTAGAGACATGTGACCTCTATTGACATGTTACCTTTATTGACATGTGACCTTTATTCTGAGGTCAGTTTGTTTATATCAACAACAATTAAGACTACTTTTGTTAAACAATATGTTTAATAGGAAGACCTATCTAAGATGCCCATGCGGTATATTTGTACCAGGTCATTTCGTCTCATGTAAAATCATCCATCAATCTTACCTGAAAGATAAACTATTAACAAAACCGAGCAACACTTTATCATTTGAATTTTCTTTCTATTATGTTTAATAGCTAGTTATCATTAACGGCGGTTAGTAAAGTCATTGAGATAAGAAAATGTTAACCGAAATGACGTGAGCAAAACTGAAGTTTTAAAATGAAAATCATCGTATAGGTATAAAAGTACGTAAAACAATGTGTAGGCTGTATTGTCCTCCATTCTGCAATCTACAAATCATATATCTCCAAAGTTTGCGCAATGTACTTTACGGTCTGAAAAAAAAACACGCCGGTGTAATCTCCATTCGGAACACCTCAGCCAATACCGTACTGCCACTTAGACATAGACGGTCGAGGTTGCCGAATAGTATTATCTCGATTGACAAATTCTAAGGTGAGGCTGTTGTACTCAGTTTTATTATTTACTTTACTATCTGTTTATTATAATTATTTGAGGTGGGATCAAGGGTAGGTATAAATACATGACATCTCCCTCAGGTTCTGCACAGTTAAGTGATGTTGCTTTTCTTTTTGGTGATTCCAGACTAAATCGATTGAGTAATGGTGTCTGTAGTTTGTTCTTGAGTTCCATCCATCTGTTTAGACATTAAAGTTGAGGACCCAATACAACAAACATGATATTAATTGTATATGTTTATTACATAATAGTGTGTACCTGTTTGCAGAGCTGATTGGTACAATGAAAAAACATGGTGTCAAAGCATGCACTATATTCCAAACCAAACAGATAAAACAGTGGTTTTTACACTGGACTAGTAACTCGGCGATCCGGGTTCAAATCCCGGTCATACTTTTCTAAGGAAATTTGACAAAAATATTGATTTTCCTCCATACGTGGAGAAGTTGCCGGCTCCATGGGGAAGGGAAAGTGCTGGTTAGTAGACAGTCCGGGGAAACTTGTTTGGTGAACCGGTCGCCGAATACAACTGAAAAATTGTTGAAAACCAGTGAGAATAAAACAACGCACATTATGTTAATATCGGCAATGTAGAGTTAACTGCCCCTGAGAAGCTACATGCATGCAGTCTTTAACGAAAGTGATATATATATATATTACACTATGTGAGCGATCCAGTTGCTGGCAGAGATACAAATTTGACCAGAGTGATCGATAGTCAATAATGTCATTGTGCATAACATATAAAACTTCTCAGTGAATTCATGGTACGTGCGTTTCATTGGATACTTACTGTGACTGACAGTACTGCATAAATTTGCCTGTGGAAAAGCCAATTAGAAAAAGCTTTGGAAATAGTACGTCATTAATGGGCGGAGTATCGACAATGATAGGAGAACCAGAAAATGTTATCGTCTGTTGATGTCATTTCATCACGATATTCTAGAGGATATCTGAAATTCGATAAGAAATAATGTTAAGACATGTTTAAGCTCATTGTATGGTCCGATTTTCCTTCATGTACTTAATAATTGTTTCAGACCCGACAGTTTCAAAAAGTGCGTTCAGGTTTTCGGCATCGAAGTGTCTTAAGCGGATTTGATGAAAGTCGATGCAGTCAATAAGAATATTAGTTTGTTAGTAAGTGGTGCATTGCACGGAAAACATTTTACACATAAAACCCCTTTCTGTGTTGAAATGAAAGTGACACAAATAGCGCTTCCAAAAGACTGTTTGACCTCTTGATTTTAAATCTGACGGCATCAACAGCCCAATACAGTAAAACCTCACATAGCGACCACCTCGATATTACGACCACCTCGTTATAACGACCACTTATTTAAGCACCGGCTTTTAATGACTACCCTATAATTAAACTTGATAATAAGACCACCTCATTATTACTACCGATTTTTCGGGTCCCAGAGGTAGTATCATTGCAGAGGCTTTACTGTATTGTATTTTGTATTTATCTTTTACAGATTATACGGGAGGACAACTGATACCATTAGGATGTCCAGATGGATATGTACCTGGTTACAACAAATATTGTTATATGTTTGTAAGGGATAAAATGGTTACCAGGAAACAAGCAGAAATGGAATGTAATCGCTATGACGCTTCATTGATGTACTTTGATAATGCAGCGGAAGTTGTGAGTTTTTAATTAATGGCATCTTTAGCTTTTCAAATTAATTGTTTCAACGTTAATATACCATACGTAAATTAACCACATTTTCTTGTATTTGTTACATATTTACGAAAACAAAGGATTTTTTTGTCACTGGATTTATGCCGTTTTTTAACAGTTTTCCCGAACTGTATACTAATCAGTACTAACTCGCCATTTCACAAGGAGCCGGTGACTTCCCCACATATGGAGGAAAAGCGGCATTTTTTGTCAAATTTTATGGTCAATCAAACTAACACGCGAACAATAACACACAGGCACATTATACGTTAACACAAATATATATGATAAGAAATATTGTTTACTATCTATTCAAAATGCATACTGTTGCGTTATTACATCAAAAGATTCATAACAATACACATAAACGCAAGGTGGCAAATTTCTGCATAAGATCATCAGAATATTTTCGCGAAAATCAACCAGGTTTTCATAAAAAAAGACAAAGACATTTTCGCGAAAATTCAATAATTTTTCACGATAAGATTTTTTCAGTAAACGTACGTATTAAGTGAAAATAAAACATTTTTTCATGATAACTTCGAAAGCTTTCGCGAAAATTAACTCTCCAAATGTATGCAGAAATATGCCCCGGAGAAAATCCCTACAAATGCGAGCATAGATCAACTGTAACGTTTAACGCATCATCTTTGAACGATACATTTGGAATATTTCGCACATATTCCTAACTAACAAATCCTAATTGTATGGTGTTCTTACAGGCCTATTTTGTAAACTATGTCACGTATTTTTATCCATCACCGGCTTATTGGTTGAGCCTAAATGACAAGGACTGGGCAAGTCCCAATAATCCAGGAGACGGAATTTGGAAATGGGGAAAGTACTCGCATGCAGATTTATC
Organism: Lutraria rhynchaena; assembly: GCA_008271625.1. Classification (NCBI taxonomy): domain Eukaryota; kingdom Metazoa; phylum Mollusca; class Bivalvia; order Venerida; family Mactridae; genus Lutraria; species Lutraria rhynchaena. The sequence goes on from VIBL01000343.1 coordinate 29,813, forward strand.
TTATATGTACGTATCTAACAATATATAACAAATATTAGTACAGTAAAACTCCCGAAAACCGGACCATTTCCGGAGTGGTCCAAAAGTCCGGTTTTCTGAGAATTCCGGTTTTCAGAGAACTATGACTGATCGAAGAGAAAAAAATGGGATTTGAACAATCGTCCGATTTTCCGAGAGTTCCGGTTCTCAGAGAGTTCCGGTTTTCAGAGAGTTCCGGCTTTCAGAGTCCGGTTTTCAGAGAGTCCGGTTTTCAGAGAGTTCCGGTTTTCAGAGAGTACGGTTTTCAGAGGTTTTACTGTACATGTATTGTATTCATAGTGTATGATTTTTCACTATGCTAAACGGTCTAGACTCTTGATATAATAGCAATATTAATAATACAAACTTAAAAAGTCTATCAAAGCTATAAATGTTCTGTTGCTAAAATTGCGCAGGTTTTCATATGTGCAGAAAAGGAATCTGGGACAACGAATGTCCGGTCTGTTAAAATATTATAGGAACCATTTTCGGGGTGGCTACATTACGTAGGAATGAGTGTCCGGGGTGTCATTTTCATGTAGGAAAGAGTGTCCCGAGTGTCATTTTCATGTTAGAACTATTGGTAACCATCTAGGTAAAAATAGCATAGGAACGATTGTCCGTAAGAACCGTTGTCCGGTTACCGCAGAAAAAGTACACAAATGTGTATACAAATATCTACAGCAAGAGTTACGAAGATATTGTATAATTATGTTGGAATCAAACAGGGCTATATGGTTATAAAACTAACGTTTTTGAATGACACTAAAAACTTTTTGTTATTTTCCTTTATTATATTTCATAGTTCATGAAACGTTGCTTCATTATATTTGACTCTTAGTACATAAAATGCTTATTGTCCTTAACATCTTCAGTTTATGCCATTTTATGATTTTTCAGGCAATGGAATAAATCACCCGCAAATGATGGACAGTCAAATTGTGGAGGAATCAACGTTGCTGGTTACATGTCTGATGTAGGCTGTATGTCAAAACAGGCGTATATTTGTAATATAGAACGCAAAGGTTAGTGGTCACAAACCACATTTCAATGATAGTTGAAAAAACAAATCCTCAATAATTATGGGTATGATATCTCTCGTTATACTCAAAATCCGTTTACAATTAAAACCAAATTAAGAATAGCACAAGGAATCTTAAATCCAAACGACGTTTCTACCTTTTTCTAGGATAGGAATCTTATGATAAATAGGTTCCCTGAAATGACGCTTAAACTTGATGAAACTTGATGAAAATGAATGACAAATTACGTTTTTAATGAATTTCGTCTTTTTTTCTAATTCGCCCTAGGTCAGAATTGTCCGGATAATACGTGGGTTCAGACAGAAACTGATTGTTATTACGTCAGCAATTCATCCAATGTGTTTCAACATGTCACATGGCAACAGGCTGTAAATTTATGCAAGCAAAAGGGCTCCGGGAGTCACCTACTGACTGTTGATGACGTCAACGATCAGGTGAGTGACGTCATAATCAAATCATCCTCATACGAAAAGGGGACATTCGAACGTATTGTGCTCTTACAAAATCTTCAAGTAGTTTAAAATGCTCACTTATGTTCTGTCAGTCAGTATAGCCTGGTTCCCGGCGTTTACTCAATAGTACCTCCGGGTAACAGGAGCAGGTAAACCAGACTGCCAATTAATAGAGCGCCTACTGGTGGGGTGCTCTAAAGAACAGGAATGACCTTCATTTTGGGAATTACAGGAATGGACTATTTTTTCGAAAATGTAATGTATAAAACAAAAGCATGTTAATTAAAGTACGTTTTCTTTTATAAATAATTAAACATTTTGATCTTTGTGGCAAATTTCAATACACAGGGATGAAGAAATTTGGCCTTAGGAAAGATTTTGTTGTAAAACATCAGTTAAATATGTGTTAGGTTTCCTTTTATTGAAATAGACTGATAGGTTAATCATTTAATGGGGCTGCATTCTTGTTCTGGTGAGGAAGATATTGGTCAATACCCTGAACGGAATTCTTGTGAATCTATAGTCATTTGACTGAACATATTACATTCAGGAATGTAGTTTTCCCATCTCCGTTCATTTGTTTGCATATATGGAATATTTTAAAATGCAACCTCTCCAAAGCGACACCCTTTGGGAGAAGCAAAATCATGTTGTTGTTGAGAGGTTGCTGCTTATGAGAGGGCCGCTCTAGAGAGGTTGCACTGTATTGCCGGTAGGTAGCAAAAGGATTCGGCAAAGGAGACGACCGCCGCATACAATATCAGCAATGACGCACAATCACTTACAGTAAACTATGCTAATAAATGCAAAAAAGTGGAACAACCCAATAAACAAACTGAAAATGTTCTTTTTATTTCAGCAATTTCTACAAGGTTATCTCCCTTATGCAGCTAAATCAACTTATCTATACTGGACGGGACTACAGTACACAAACAACGCGTGGGGATGGTTCAACAATGCTCAGTACAGCACGAACTTTTTGTAAGTGTTTTATATATACCACAATAATTATAGTAAAGTTTTTTAATTTGAACACATGGCTTGTGATGTTTTTATATCACCTCAACAACCTTGGAATGTCCTTTTGCATGATCAACAACAACAACAACAACATCAACAACAACAGCATCGATTGCTACAAATAACACGTATTATACAGTGCAACCTCTCCAGAGCGCCCCTCTCTTGAGTAACAACCTCAGCATGATTTTTCCCACTGTACGATTTTACTATTAATTTAACCACTCTAGAGCAACAACCTCACAGCAGCAACATAATCATGCGGTGCTTTGGAGAGGTTGCACTGTATGTATAGAGCTTTCAGAATTGAACAGTAGTAACCCAATAACAAAATAACATCAAATTCTTATAGCATTTAGAAGTTAAGGATATTGTTATTGTGTATGAAGATGTCAAACAAAGTCCATTTGCAATTACTCATCAATTATCCTCAGTAAGAGCTCGATTTTTACTTCCATGGACGAATATTATTCTGTTATGAATATAATAATTATATTGCAATTATACAATATTGTTTTACAATATAGGTAAAAGAACGTTTTCTAGAGAAAAAAATAAACCCCGTTTTTTCAACATCTTTTCAATTACATATGGCGGCCGGTTTGCCTAACCAGTTTTCCTGGACTGTGCACTAAACAGTGCTAACTTTTCCTTCTACAAAGAGCCGGCTACTTCTCCACATATGGAGGAAAACTGACATTTGTCAAATTTTCGTAGAATGGTATGACCTGCCGCGACCGGGATTTTGAACCCGGATCTCCGGTTTACCAGTCCAGCGCACTGAACACTGGACCACTGTCGCGGACTTGACTTTAACAGCTGACTATCATAAACATAGACTATCATGACTTCTTACATTATAACCAGACAATGCATGTTATTTGTTCAAATTCTTATACTTACAAAATTAAGTTGAATTTTATATCTTTAATATTGGTGCGTATACTGAGAGCGACTTCCTGTAATATCTTTATACATGTATATCATTATAATTATCAGTAGATCATATTTGTGGATAAAGTAACATGGTATTCTATTTCTACTTAGCAAATGGGCGACTGAGCCGGATAATGTGGCAGGACGTGAAAACTGCGCCGTTGTTCGGTATACTGGTGAGATAAGTGATAGAAATTGCAATGTCCAACAGAATTATATGTGTAAAAAATCACAGGCCTACGGTAAGTCGCCGCACTTCAGTGTACAGCGGTAACTAGTTTCACCATTTTACAATACATTTTATAATGATTTTCTACAATATCTATGCCAGTGATTTCTTTCGCAATATTGGGAAAGGGTCGGGGTCTGGGAAAAATGCATGGTGTGATGTCAAAATTGGGATTTTTATGTCAGGAATTGGCGAAAATGTCTTAATTTTCGATTGGGAAGGGTTCGTTTACCGGACCCAAACGAAAAAGGTAAAAATCGCTGTATGCTTTTGTAGTAATTGAGAGAACTGGTGATACAGTAAAACCTCGATATGGAGACTGCTCTCAGGATCCAAAAAATCGGTCGTAATAAAGAGGTGGTCTCGTTATCAAGTTTAATTTTAGAGTTATTGAAAGCTAGTCTGAAGATAAGTTGTCGTTATAACAAGGTAGTCGTAACATTGAGACGGTTGCAATGTGAGGCTTGACTGCACTTATCTATCTTCATGAACTGGGCGGATGTCAGCTGCCACAATAATAAAACTCATGTTTTTTTTCCTGACAATAACTGTTTATTCTTTGATCTATGATAGTTTGCCATATGTTTCCTGAAGTCTGAGTATGGTCCTCATCAACAGTTTGACAAAATGTAGTTGACAAACATAGTTTTATATTTCTATTTTGTCATCCGATGCTCTTCTCATATTTCTGTCAATATATCCGCGATAAAGTACAGTGCAACCTCTCCAAAGCAAACACCCTTCAGGAGAAGCAAAATTGTGATAATCTTGTTGTTGTTGAGGGGTTGTTGGTCTAGGGAGATTAAATTAAAAGTTAAATCGTACAGTAGGGAAAAATCATGCCGTTGTTGAAAGGAGGTTGTTGCTCAAGAGAGGGTTGCTCTGGAGAGGTTGCACTGTAATGTGGAATCGATATACATGTGCTATGATGTAAATAAAGAGAAACCCACATTTCAGTTATTCAAATCCACTGATTTTAATACGAAAATCAACCGCCTCATATTGAGTTGCACCTAAGTGATAAAAGCGACTGCACATATTGATTGTTTATGAAACACGATTTCTACACAATTCAAATCTAGAAGCAAATGAGAAAAAGGCCATTTTGTATTTAGATGTACAGAAAAACCTGTATAATAATACTTACTGGACGTTAAACATCGGTCGTAATGATGAGGTGGTGTTATTATCAAGTTATGTTTTTGACAGCCAGTCCAAAAATAATTGGTCTTTATAACAAAGTGATCGTAATATTGAGGTGGTCGCTATTAGAGGTTTTACTACAAAAGAAGTTGAATTATGGAGGAATTCTTTAAAGCCGGTCAGAAAATAAGTAGTCTTTATATCAAGGTTGTCGTAATACTGAGGTGGTCGCTATTTGAGGTTTTACTACAAAAGAAGTTGAATTATGGAGGATTTTTAAAGCCGGTCAGAAAATAAGTAGTCTTTGTATCAAGGTTGTCGTAATACTGAGGTGGTCGTTATTTGAGGTTTTACTGTACGTGATTTATAAATAATTTCAGCTGATTTATCATTAAACAACGGTTGTGGAGTATGGACACGAGTTGGCAGTAAATGTGTGAAATTTTACTCCGGTCCGAAGTCTACTTGGTCCGAAGCAAGAGCTAAATGTGCAGTTTTTCAAGGTGACCTGATTAACGTGAAAGATCCGGACACGATGGTAAGGCCAGATATAAAAGTTACTCGTACATAATGTAAGCTATCAGTTCAGTGCTAACGTAGCCAGACCTATATTTGAACCGAGGTAATCTAGGAGGATCCGTGGACATGCTCCCCAGTAATTTTCTTCCCTTTATCTGCCCACGCGCCTCGGTTTGTCTCAGTGTACCTACGACGATACAGTTTTGTCTTGTATGACATGCGTACCACAGACTTATGAGATACTGTTTCTTATTAAACCACGTACCACAGACTTATGATATACTGTTTCTTATTAAACCACGTACCACAGACTTATGATATACTGTTTCTTATTAAACCACGTACACACTTATAATGTAATTCATGAATATTTGAGACCATCTCATTATCACGATCGATTTTCTGGTCCCAATGATGGTCTCATTATCAGGGTTTTATTGTATATTGACTGTATATCCAGCCCAGCTTAAAGTGAACCAGTTATCAATGTGTAATAACAATTTCATCAGTCGTCAGAGGAAACATACAAATTACTTTCAGTAAGCAAGTCAATAAAATTATACAAGTATTAGTTGACGAACTTGTCCAATATGAAATCAACTCATAGCCATAAGGCTTAAATTGAAAATAAGTTTGTTTGCCCTTTACCAACCGACCGTAAAAACTATTTTATTGACGAAATCTAAAACATATTTTTTTTGATTTCTATTTTCGCCAATAAGATATTTCCAGATATTTACTTCCAGTGTTGTTATTTAGTCAAACCTGTGTTTGCTGCAATCTCCGAATATAGGCCACCTTGTGAACAAGGCCATTCTTTGAAATTTGATTATATAGGACAAAGTGACCTCCGAATAAAGGCCATCTGTCGAAAAAGGACACATTTTTGTCTTTCTCAGATGGGATACGTGCTTTTTTTAATGTGATACGTGATACATAGCCTCTCTGAGTTTTTTTAATGTGATATATGATATATTAGCCTCTGAGCTTTTTTAATTTAATACGTGATACATTAGTCTCTCTGAGCTTTTTTAATGTGATACGTGATACACTAGCCTGTCTGAGCTTTTTTAATGTGATACGTGATTCATTAGCCTGTCTGAGCTTTTTTAATGTGATACGTGATACATTAGCCTGTATGAGCTTTTTTTAATGTGATACGTGATGCATTAGCCTGTCTGAGCTTTTTAGTGTGATACATGATGCATTAGCCTGAGCTTTTTTAATGTGATACGTGATACAGTAGTATGTTTGTTTTTATGACGTTCTCAATGTTTGTTATTTCAAAATGTTGTACATACAACCAAGATATTTTAATTGAGTTTGAACCTCTGTAATTATATGTCAGGCCTGGCTTAATGTACAAGTGCGAGATCCGATACACGAGCAGACTTACTGGACGGCGTTGAATGATAGACAAACAGAGGGGAAGTACCAATGGTCAGATGGGGGTACTCTGGACTCCACAGTCATGTAATTCAGAGCAATTATACGGTAGAACCTTTTTAATCCGAACGTGCACGGATATAAAAATGTTCAATATTCAGTGGGTTTCGGAATACAAAGGTTCCGGTTTACATGGTTTTATATCATTAAATACATAATAAAAAATGGGAACCAGCTGACATGTTCGGTTAAGAGATGAATGCGGATTGGAAAGGTTTGGATTAGAGAGGTTCGGCTGCATCAAAATAACTTGTCTCTGTTTTTTTTTTCTAATTCTATGAAGTACAAGAATTTTAAAACCCACATTTTGATCGTTATTCAAATTACAGGAACAGCCAATAATTGTGGTCAAATTAACTATCAAAAATGCAACGTATGTTGTATATTAATATGTATTTGAGCCGACATATAAAGAAAGTTTCAAATCAAAGTATTTCAATGCGATTTTTTTGTCCTATTACTAGGATAGTAGATTTTTATAACAGCAGCAAAACACAATTCCATCATTGTTACCGGTCCGTACATTAAAAATGCGTTAAATATTAAACAAAATGGTTCATTGTTATCATAGATTATAAAGGAAATGTTAGTTAATGCCAAAAGTACTACAATGTATAGGAATTACCGACAAAGTTTGTAAGTGACAGCCGATATTGTTGTCATCAATATTATTAAGTATTCATCAATCTTCATTTGAACAAAACAGGAAGTGTGTTCTTTCTTTGGATGACCCCTTCAGTTTACAGTAAAACCCCTCTAAACCGGTCTAGCCTGGGACTAGGTCATTCGGCCAGTTTAGGGGGATACCAGTTCAGAGAGGATTTTTGAACTATATAGTAATGAAGTCGGCACCAGAAAATTTGACCGATTTAGAGGGGTAACCGCTTTATAGAGGAACTGGTTTAGAGGGTCTCCACTGTATGATATTTAGAGCATGGAACTCGGAACCAAACAACTTATTGGGCCAAGAGGATTGTGGCAAGTTACTACCACAGAAAAATGGTTATGCAGATTCTCCGTGCAGTCAGGTGGCTGCACCCCTCTGTGAACTCGATAATGTCCGTAAGTTGGAAATATTTCATACAAGCATCAGAAGTAAAACTTCATTGAATCTGTCCTGCATCAAATCAGTGAATATCGCTCAAATATTTCTTCAAAACGGACATACTTAAGACAGCTACAGTATGGGGTTATACCTTCAATCTTCCTTTGATGCTTTTAGCCCCACAATTTACTTTCTCTAACCTCAGAATGCAAAAATTAACCCCACGATGGCACGGAATGAACCGTAAACACCCGGGCTTATGTACAGTTGTGAACAAATACACTTGAACTTGTATTCTCAAATAAGTGAAAACATCCCCACGTGATATGTGTGTAACAATAGAAAAACAAATGACAATTTTGGTGTAATATCTTGAGTCAACATGGAACGAAAATAAATTTGCCTCGTACAGGTTTCGAGCCCGCAACCACGTTAGCAACAATCCTTTGATGCACCGAGTTGTTCTTCGGACTATTTTGACCCCAACATTGACACAAGTACATCCAATCTTTTCACATATTTAAGTTAACCATGTTACCAAAGGTTTTTGTGAAACTTTTTCTGCAGAGCCACGAGCTATCGATGTTAATATCTATTTTAGAGAGTTGTCCATCCACTATTTCTGGAAAGTGGGTGTCAAGAAAAGCTGATACAGGCTCTGGGTTAAACTGTTACTTGTTCGGTAATTACAACACCACTGATGCTGGGATGACAAAACCGGAAGCATTGTCATTCTGTCAAGGTTTCGCACCGGACTCTAAGCACATACCCCACTTACTTGTTGTGGACACACACGCTGAAAAGGTATTCAATTAGTTTATATACAGTGCAACCTCTCCAAAGCAGCATCCTTTGAGAGAAGCAAAATTGTGTTGTTGCTGAGAGGTTTTTGCTCTGGAGAGGTTAAAATAATAGTTAAATCGTAAAGTGGAAAAACATCTTGCGATATTTGAAGGGAGATTGTTGCTCAAGAAATGGTCGCTTGGAGAGGTTGCACTGTGTTAGAAATTTGTTATATACGTGGAATATCATACAGAATTGATGCGCTAGCAACTGTTAAAAATGTGACCATCTAAGAAGTTAAAATGAAAAATCTCTTTTTGTTGTTTTATTATCTCATTAGCTCAAGCGAATACTTAAATAATCCAGATACTGGCCAATTGTGATTGCTGGTATATTTATTACTATATTTTGCACTAAACATAATTTACCGTACTGTCATTATGCCAAGTCGGTTTAACACGATTCATTTTTCAGCAATTCATCACAAATCAAATGTCTAGTTACCAAGACAACATGATAGGATTCTGGACCATGTTAACAGATGAAGGACAAATTGGTTTCTGGACGTGGGGCGGTGCACAGCCGATAAATGAAACATTAGTGTAAGTACAAATATGAGTATCTCATAACTTATCATAGAATGAGAAAATGAGACGTTCACCGCTTGTCTGAACAATGTCATGAATGAAATATTCTTTGATTTAATCAAGTCTACAACAAATGCTTTAGCGTCTTCTATTCTAGGTGTGCATTTAGATATATTATTTAATAATAACTACACTTACAGTCATACCTGTATTTGCACGAACCCTTCCAGGAGGAAAATCAACATTTTTAAAAATTAACAAAAGGGTATGACATACCGCGACCGGGCTTTGAACCTGGGTTAAAAGTCCAGCGCACTATCTATCTGTCTGTCTATCTAACTGTATGTCGACCGACCGACCGACCGACCTACCTACCTACCTACATACATACTTACCTACCTATCTATCTAGTATATGTACCCAAACATGTTTTATTTAAATTTATTTTGTCAGGACGTGGATACAAGAACCTGACAATTCTAAGCCTAACAACGATTGTGCTTATTTCTACGATGGATACTTTATGATGATGGACTGTAGTCTAAAAATGGGATATATCTGTGAAAGGTCCGTTCACACACCACTGAAACCCGGTGAGTATTTTATCCTTAACTATTACATTAATATATTTGTCAGTCAATACTCAGTTTAAGAATGAAGACAATGTGTCCGATCTTTCAAAAACTGTCCCTAATACCGGGGTTTCCGTAATTGTGGGGTGTCCGTAAGGTGGGGTTTTACCAAACATGATGTTTCATTGTGTGTTGAATAATAATGAACATGTTATAGAATTTTCCAGGATCTTTTTAACATCCCTCGTGGAAGCATCAATTGTTCATGATTTTCAATCGAAGCATTTATTAATACACGTACAATATTTCTGAATTGTGGGAAAATGTTCTTTTGTTGTTCTCGGTCTGACTCATCACATTGTGTGTAATTTTATGCATCCTTAGTCATGCTTATGGTATCGTGAGCTTAAATGTAATATTCATATATCCATGGTAGTATTACGATTTGACTGCAATTAGTACAATATTCTTTATATTTATGTCCGCTGAACTTGTATCGCAGCGATCCTGATGTGGATAAGTTGCCGACTCCTTGTGGAAGGGTAAGTTAGTACTGGTTAGAATACAGTCCAGGAAAACTGGTTAGGTGAACCAGCCGCCGTATACAACTGAAAACAAATGTGGAAAACAGCGTTCAATTGAAAAAATACAAAAAGGGTCGGTACAAGAAAGTACCATTTGTCAAATGGAGAGCCCTTCTTGCTCGCATCCCTTCAAATGACATTGAATATTGTACCGTGGTTAAGTGCTCTACACACTACCTAACAGGGAGGATATTTCTGTCAGAGATGAAAACAGTATTTAAACCGGCCGCCATATATAATTGAAAAAAATGCTGAAAAACTGGATGAAACCCAGTGAAAAGAATATATTTTTGTCATTGATTACTTGTTTATGATATCATTATATTTTCATAACTTCCAACTTGTTTGTTTTGCTTTATTCACGCAGATGTTTATCTTTCAGCGACATCTGCTAAAGTTTCAACAAAACTACCTCTTGTGTGGGCTACAGCCAGTTTCATAATTTGTAGGATATTATTCTGAGTTTTTGTCGTCAACTTTTCAAAACTTTCTGAATCACGCTTGTAATGTAATTTATGTTACTCGGCATACCTCGGCTGATTTCGTTGCTACATTAGACGTAGTTAGGCGATGTGTGCCGATAAACTGATTCCCGCTCCATGTTGCAGTACACTAGTGTCACTGGGTACCAGTTTAGTGTGGCGAATGATTTCGACAGGTGGCGCTCTGTATTTTGAAGTTTCTATTTTTAGCATAGTGTAATTTAAGATTGACATACTGAAATTTTATAATAAATGTATTTTAAAAATAACGCAGAATTATCCAGGAATAATGTAGGCACACATTATTTTTAATTGATTGCATTTCTATGCACCATAATATCGTCCGTTCTTCCAATAAAGTCGAAATTCTCCGTAATTTCCGGACATCATAAAACATGCCGAATTATTTGGATGAAAACATTTTTGCCGCATGAATGATATACACATTGAAATATTTGTATGCATTCGCCGGGTATATCAGTTTATAGTAGGATGTTTTGTATAATTTTATTCATTTGCTTAAATTATTTACCATCAATACAGGCTTCAGCTCAACTCATAAGTTGTTAGCATAATATGTTCATCAAAGCAGAACAACATCATTTTAATGGTAAATAATTAATAACTTCAAAAGCGACTGTTCGTCAGATATTTAACATTGATAAACCATTCGTTATTGTAGATAAACGTATAATATGCAATCGTGGTTAACACACTATAATAATTTAAATATTTTTTTTCTTACCGATTAATCCCTAAGTACAGTCAGGGACATTACATTACATGAAATGTAGAGTCCCTGATACATTCAACTTCCCCAGTCTACCCACAAATGTGACCTTACACATCGGTGTACAAAATGAAATCATGGTTTGTTTAGCAACCCACATTCATAAATAGTTAACCTGTTGCTGGTATGTGTAATACATGGGGACAGATGACTCAAAATACATTATTTTCAATGTACATTGTGTTGCTTTTCATTTCTGTGTTTCATACGTGTAAATTAAATTCTCGCTATGAGTACGTGTGTAAGCTACGTTTATTATTGTTACCTGTAGTACTAGATAACAAGAGGCGGCGACTGTGGTCCAACGATCCTGGTTCAAATCCCGGTCACGGCAGGTCACACCCTTCTCTGAAAATTTGACAAAAATGTCGATTTTCCATCATATTATGTGGAGAAGTTGCCGTCTCCTTATGGAAGGGTAAGTTGGTACTGGTTAGTATAATATTATGTACTGAGTATAAAAAAATGTGAACTCAAATATGCATGACATTTGTTTGTAATGGTATTTTGGCATTACATATACATACGTAGGTGTTAGAATGCATGTATAAATGAGGATTTGCCTAGAATGTGTGCAAGAACACATTTATTTTTGTGTAAATCAAATGTGTTGAACCATATTTGTATTTTGTAAAGCCTCATTTCATGTATTGATGCATGTGCTTAGGAACTGAATAAAGCTTGTCAATTCTATGAATTCAAGTGAATCATAATACAAGTAATGATAATAGACTCGCTGTGTGTTCTATTCCACGTCGCGTGATGTCACAAAACAATTTTCACCTCGAATAGACAGATGTTTGATGAATAATATGTCCGTAGATGATCTAGCGCAGCTACATGAGCCATTAACATCAATATTGAAATAGGAATCTCTTGTCATCTGGTTTCCCTTAAATCAATATGAAACAAAACGTTTAGTGATTTTATGAGAAACATTGTATTAGCTATGTATAGTTATGTATCTCTAGTTGTTGAAGATTAACGTAACTACAAATCGTGGTTAACTTACTAGAATTAGTCCAAAAAAAGATTTATTCCCTCAATGAATCCCGGTAGACAATCAACTGCTCTTCTCTGCCTTGAAATTGTAATCAAACGTATTGATGTACAAAATAAAACCATGTATCTAACAATTCTTAACGCCATTATCGTCACGGATCAATATGGTTATAGTTGCTACACTGTATGGTCATGTAAAGCCTTATAATTATCAAAGGATTGGCTTCGTACAGGTGAAGCTAAATACGGATTTATTTACGTGTATTAAATTTCACCGCGACCCGACTGTTAAAATACATAATTGTAGAAGAAGAGGGCGTGTAAATGAATTTCAGATAAAGTTATATGTAAGGGTTAGAACAATACATAAAACAGTCGGTAACTGTGTATATGGATATTAATCATGACGATTTATCCAGCATGGAAGTTTCGTGGCTGTTACAAACTTGTTATATTTCTGGTTGGGCTGACTGTTGGTAAGTCTGATATTTTTCAACGTATTCCATTTTAAGAGATTTGTGTATACTAGCGACCAGCAGTTACCTCCCCTGTTAAAATTTGCATAATTCTGTCACGTGATATAATCTAAGTTCATTGACTATTTCACGTTTACGATTTCAGAAATCTATAAAAAAAATCAAGCTAATTTCAAAATGGCGTGCACATTGTATCTGTTGAATCTAAAGTTTGTTTTATTGTCGTTTTGGTAAACCACACACTCTATTCATTATCATTTAAGTATTATCATATAAAATCTGTCCTTATATATAATTTAATATATACACGTTCAACCGAGTTTAAAATTCACACATTCCAATGTGAATGAAAATTGCTAGTTTAATACTTCAAGGTATACCAAATGTTAACCGCTTCGTGTGTATACAAAATTTGTATTGACACACCGGTACCCGATCGGCAAGGTATCAAGTTACTGTTTTCATATAAATGATCAGAATATTAATTTGTGGTAAACGTGCGCTGTTATCAAACCTCCAGAAGTGTCAATATCTTATGCGTATTTTGTTTTACTATTTTAAATCCAAAATATTGACATGCATTGGAAAAATGCTAAACATTATTAAAGGTAGATTGTCCGATTTCTTATCGTAATAGCTCAAGATATGCATTTATAAAAATGCATATTTGTATATTCACATAGACCTATAGAAAACAAAATTTTAGAATTTAGATAAGACTCCCAGAGACAACCACACACAAAAATCCACCCATGACAAGACCCCAAACCTATCCATCGATTATCGACCTTACACACTGAAACATTCACACAAAGGGGAGAAGAGACAATATGTCTGAGGGGTACTGCTCCGGAACGGCTCAAGTGGATTTAAACTTGTTTTAGCTTAAACTTTAACAGGTTAGAATATTCTATTCCATTGAAAATAAGCTTTGGACTCTTTTGGGGGGGGGAAGGGGTGTCCCAAAGCAACATAACAGTGGGTATTAATGTTTTTGGTTATTTTTTAAAAAAAACGAACTAGCGTTGTTTTCAATATGAATGTACTTTTTCATTTATATTGTTTCTTTGTAAATAAAAATCAATTCAATCCACCTGCTGTTGTCTCAGCCTTCAAGCCCGGTTAGGTTATAAAATTCTGATTGTAAAACAAGTATTTTATAAATATTTATTATAATATTTCATTTTTTCGACTCAATTCGAGCGGTTGATGTTACACGAACGATTTTAGTACGATTTTGATTTTTCCCTTTAATATCGCACCACCGTCTGCCTGTAAATCAGGTATGTTTCGTACGTTTAGTCACGGATGGCGTAACATAATTACACAGTCAATACACTGTCTTTAAATTGTACGTCCGTGTCATCCTGTACATTTCGCCCATTTTATAGTATTTAACCAGTGTGTTAAACTGGACAATAGGCCACTACACTTACGCATACACATATGAATGTTTGGTTTAGATTAAATTCTGTCATATTATACTACGTTAATAATCACGTTGTGAGAACATACATATAATATTGTTTGTATGTATGTTTAAAACGATGTACCTGTATGTATATATGAGTTTAAATACATTTCTGCTTCAGTCTACCATGTGCACACGCACCTCTTAGTTTCCTCTTACGTGAAATTTGCTTGGTAACGGTGGTTAGGGGCTAGTGATGGCTAGTCAGAGACCATAACTACTCGACCCCGGTGTTCCTCCGGAAACGGCAAGAAAAGAACATGAATTTTGAATCAAAAATAAAAACAATTATGTGCTGCTGATGTAATTTACGGCGAAAGTAATGTCTGAACTGGTCCCCGCTGACTCTGGTTTTACAAAGCCTTTGGTGTACTGCAGTATGAAACGGGGACCAGTTTATATGATATTATACAAAAAATGAAACATGAATATTCGAACCAAATTTTAACTGATATTTGGTCACATGACAACAAAATGGCGTCCCAATGTAAGATAAAGGCCAAGGATTTCCGAAGGGTTCAATTGACCTCTACGTGTATGTGTTAAAATTGTCTATATGAACGTAATGGCTTCTCAAAACCTTCCTGGAATACATCATTGTATAAAGCATTTTTATACTGATCGACGTATGTTTACTCTGGTAAGTATGCAGTATTGGGGTTCGTTTCGTAGATTAATCTTCACTAAGCCGAAATTAACGCCGACATAAGAATAATACTGACAATGACATGAATTCAATGATTCGTAGAGGAATATACATAATAAAGTTCTTAGATTTCTAAACTTTTCTAAATATGAAAAAATACAGTATACACCGGGTTAACATATTATTCAATGGAGTGTAGACATAATATAGTATGGTAGTATCACTGGATGAGCGAGTTAAACTATGACAAATATTCAAAGAATACTACCAGTGTATAGAGTCATATGATCGTTTTATGAAAAGCGAAATACTTCTCACCATTAACTCTCGCTTGAAATTAATGACATTGTTCGGATAAGGATCGGCTTGTTCTGTTTTAAATATAAAGAACAGTAGATATGTTTTAGTATCACCGGATATAATATATTGTCTGTCTGATATAATATATTTGCAGTGCCTTCAGTACTTGGATTTTAGTAAATAATTTGTGAATGATTCAGTTAATGTTATTGTCGCTTGTGCTTTTCAACATATTCGACCATGTATAGGATACTTACGAACATGAAAAGGAAATCCAGAATTATTTTGATTTTTATCATGATATCAAGTAAGTTACACGTTTACCTGACTTACGCTAGATTTGGTCCTGGGGCCTCTATGGCTGAGTGGATAGGGTCTCTAACTTGTAACCACTTGCCCCTCACCGCTGTGAGTTCGTATCTAACCCCAGCTCTCCGCTAGCTTACGGAAGCTCGATGGTTCTACCAATGTATAAGCCTGGAGTCCTCCACCTTTAAAGCTGGAAAGTCGCCGAGTGACACTGGCTGTTGAGGTGATGTTAAACTTTAATGAAAAAAGATATGGTCCCGTAAAATAGGATACTTTTCAGAAATATTGTGTCTTTATTATTAAATGATTTTTTATTTATCATGTTTATCATATTTTAGAAATCCACTAAACTACAGACATATTTTTGGTCACATTTATATTTATAATTACTTGTAGTTATTCTGAACTGCAGTTTGAACGTTTATATCATACCCATAAAGTTAGCGATTCGATTGCCTATGCAATGTATATATAACAAAATATTTGCGTATAAACTAACTTAAGCTTTGTCAATTGCCAAGACGCAATTTTAAACCAAACGGTTAAGTAGTTGAGTAAATATGCATTTTTAATAAAACCAATTATAGATAGTTCTATTTAAATGTGGTAGACTATCAAATACCGATGTTTTTATGTTTGTACATTGACGAACAGATAAAGACTTTGTTAAAAAAAAAACGCCATTTTGTCCAAAAGTTTGTTGAGCGTAACTGAAGTATCGTTAAAGTAACTACTTACTGGAGTTTAACGTCACACCAATAGCCGGGATCATTTGCCGACTTTTCAGCTTTAACAATGAAGGAAGACCCCAGCACCCAATTGTATAAACATTGGTTAACTTTAACCGCTGGGTGAAACCAGAGTTTTGGTTAAATTTTGGTTAAATTGTCGGTTAGCTGTTGTAGAAAATTTTGTTTAAGTTTAACCAAATGTTGTTTTTGTTAAAGCTCAAATAAATCTAACCCAAGTCTAAGACGCTGGTTAAATCTTAACATAAACGGTAACCAGTACCAAAATGGCAGCCCTTTTTAAATGTTTAAATGATTTTTTTAATGGTCAGCAAACCAAAATGGTTAAATTAAACCATTAGATTAAATTAACCATTTGGTTAAAGTTAACCAATGTTTATACAATTGGGCGCAGGTGCTCACATGGGTAGAACCACCGATCTTCTATACTTGTAAAATTTGGTCCCGGTTGGAATTCCAACGCACAGCGGTAAGAGGCTTACACCTGGGAAGAGCCACTGACCTCTGTTTGGCAGCGGATGGGATTCGAACTCACGGCTGTGAGGGGCTAGTAACTACAAGGCAGATACCACAACCACTCGACCACGATTTGTAAAACATATCATTACTCAATATTGATTAGCACAAATTTAGCCATAGGGCTATTATGTTCAATTATGTAAAAATTGTTTAGCTGTTTAAGATAAGACAATTGTACTGACATTTGCTTGTTTTTGCAATCTGTTTTTGCTCAAAAAGTTTATTATGTGGCGTGTTCACTAACAAAATTTCTTGAATTTGTTTTTGTTGTTTTATTGTTTTGTTTAATTATTGACTATCATAGTGTCTAAAGATCAAATTGTTATACCATATACAGTCAAACTAGTGTTTGCAGCCACCTCTGAATCCACCTTGTGAATAAAGGCCATTCTTTGAAAAAAACCGTCACTGATTATTTAAAACATACTGACCTCCGAATAAAGGCCATCTGTCAATAAAAGCCACTTTTTTCTTTCACAAAGGTGGTCTTTGTTCACAGGTTTGAATTTATAGTTTCATTAGAAAAATGCTTTGATATGGGTAATATCATTTTACATACAGCAGACCTGGTTTCTACAATCGAACCTGGCATGGGCTATAATTATTGAAAAATATGATTCTGTACGTGCATGTTTTGCAACGATACCAACTCGTTGTTGTTAACAATATTGTTGCTCGAACTGTTAGTGTTGTCAAAACAACGGCCGTATTTAAATATTTAAACGAACTGAAAACACAAAGGTAGCTTGTTTTATTCATGAACTGCTGTATGGTAAACATGTCAGCCTGTTAAATCAATGGTTAGGAACAAGTAAGAACAACAAGGTAGATTTGATTACATTACAGATCAATGCTTGCAATTAATGAGATAACAATGCTGTAGAAATACAATTGATTTTTATGTGAAACGTCAGGTGCCTGAAGGTTTTAAATAATGCAGTGTAATATGATCCTAGGATACCAAACCATTCTGATGAATTCGAACAGCTTCGGCGAGTCTTTGAACAAATGGTTTAATCAAAACTAATGAATAAAAGCTCACGATTGAATATATTTCAAAATAGTTCAAATGTGTCCCTGTCAAAATATTTGACCTATGACCTCTGTTACGTTAGATGTGGACTCTGCCAATTGGGCTATCTAAGCTAGAACTGAAGAAATTATGAATATTGTTTTAACAAATGATATAAAACGGTCCTCGAAATTAATGAACAAAATTTTTTAAATACTGTTTTCATCTTTGACAAAATATTCACCCACTTAGGTCATTGTGTAGAGCACTTAACCACGGTACAATATTCAATGCCATTTGAATGAGAGACGGCAAGAATGGCTCTCCATTTGACAAAGGGTATAGGAACCGTGTTGTACTGACCCCATTATTCGTACATTGCATCTTAAGCTAACATCAGGTAGAAATGTTGACAGTTTCATATGTATATGAGGTGTAGGGGAACAGGTCTCTACGTGACCAAAGAACACTGGCCGCTGCAAATACTGTTTCTTAACATTACCAGGCAATTCAAACTGTCAACTTCATCAAAATTACTTTGCTAAATATCTCACGATAAATGTTGATAACTTGAATTTATGAATTCATTTATGGATGTTTTTTTTTTCAGTCTCCATTTTTGTGCTGACACCAGAGAAAACATTTGTATCAAACAGTGAGTATAAATTCTGATATTGATACATGTATTTACATATTCTCTTTGTACTTTGTCGATTAACGTTCACAAAAACCACTTTATCATTCAACAAAGTCGTAACAAAATTACCGCATGTTCTAAAACCAGAACGAACTTTCTTTACACATTTTACACTTAAGTCAAAATATCCAAAATTAGTACGTTTTTTTGACTGTTTAATACAATGGCCATCCGTAAAGTTCATGAACGACGTTACCAATGAGAATAATCATAAAAATAATATATTTATGTACATTTAATGCAACATATATTGACACAGTATATACAATGTACCAAATTTCAGAGTGAAATATTGAAAGTAAAAATATACGTAGTAGACACTAATACAAATCAATTTTGATTTTTCATGAGCTCTAAGCTTACGAAATTATTGCAATACAGTGGAACCTCTCTAAACCGGTCGAGCCTAGTTTTGAGGGGATTTTTAATTGCATAGTAATGAAGTGGGGATCAGAACATTTGGCCGAATTAGAAACCGGTTTATAGAGGGACCAGTTTAGAGGGTTTCCACTGTAATTGTGTATCATTTCTCAGTTGAAAGGATGAGTGCAAGAAGGCACCTACTTCCTTCTTTGTTTGAATAGAGATTAGACCCTTCTTAAACCCGCCTCTTCAAGTAACATTTTTAAATTATATGCAATGCACTTCTTAGTATACTCAACATTATTTCAGATAAAGACATATTTTAATACATTTTATCGTTTTGTTTTATCTTTTTGCTTTTTTATCTTGTTGTTTGCACGGTTTAAACTTAAAGTTTCTATAAATAAACAATACGTAATCATTACTTAACTAAGCCGCTACATAAAAGGAAGTAATTGTTTGACAGTAATTAACTTTGATACATAATCAGACACTTACAAACTTAATGGGAAAATTCCGGAGTTTACTGCAGTACATCATTAATGATTTATTTTTTTCGTTGTTTTTGTGCCCGTTTGAACAGTTATTGCATGTCCTCACGCCATCCCAAGTCACGTGACACTTTAAGTATAGAAACATTCAGTGAGAAATGTGTGATACTGTTTTCTAGTGTCCAGCAAGACATTGGAATATTCTGAATATTATGTCCCATAATTGTTTCACTTCACACGCTTGCAGGATCAAAAGTTTTCCGGAACCTCCGGGTTTTCCCGGTCCGTATCCTATTGGTTTTATTACTTCCGCGACACCGAGGTTAAGATTGCCGTTTTTTTTTTCATTTTTTTGAATTTTCAACTTTCACGCATGATCTTGTGATGAAGAGTGTTTGAACTACAGAATTGTCGCGTTTTCGGTTCCCGATTGATCGAAATTTTGATGCCACACTGAAGCCTCTAATAGTAAAATAAAAAAAAATGCAACCATTCGTGGTGTGACGGAAATATTTGGGAACGAATCGTGTCTCAAAAGTACAAACGATATGCTTAGAAAAAAGAAAAGAACTGTTATTGCGACCTACTTTTCATATTTTATTTTGTCAAGTAACCGGACACACGACTGTTTTTTCGGGCCTTAAACACAATCATCATTGTTAATAGTACATGTTGTACTAATTTATGAACTTCATACGAAATGTATATATACCTATTGTTTTAGTATTTATTTAGTTATGTATTTAGTATGGTAATTTCCGGTTTGATTTGGTGTTGCGAGGTCGCGTTCGACTAAACGAAATTAACGATTTTTCGGTGGAAAAGATGAAATATCTGCTTCATTGTAATGAATTGGGCAAAGTGCTTATTGGCTATGTGTGTTATAATGAATTAGCTATCTGTAGATACCAGTTATTAGAAATTTGAGTGATTTCTGAATAAAGTTAAATTGTGTTAAACAAACTTGGTGCAGCCCTAAGCCTAATGCACCATTATACACATGTACACCATCACTTCAACGCGCTTGCCCCTATAAATAAAATGATACTATAAAACACACTTGCAGTGAAACGTGGTTACAGTGAATTCGGATGTATTGATAATTCGGATATGTTGATAATTCGGATTTATTGATAATTCGAATAGTACAATTATTCGGATACAGTGTATATATCTATTCCCTCAATTACGCTTTTTTATTTCTTTGTTATGAATATTGTGAATTGTGAATATAATGAAGTGATTATTGGGGTTTCCATGAATTCACAATAACCATGTCTACTAAACATATAAAGCATTACAAAATACAAATAAAATAACAAGTAAATACTTAAAAACAAAACAAACATAGGACATATTTTACATATTTTTGATTAAAAGCAGAAATCCGGTTCGTTATCATGAACTGACTTTAAGATTATAAAATATATATCGTTTATCATACAGAGTATTTTAAAAATAGTTCCACTGTGATAATATTTTTATCGCAAAATGTGTAAATTAAAGGGATACAACATGATACTTACTGCAATAAATAGAATCATATCCCCGGATACACTGAATTTGACACTTTGTTCGCCTGAAGAGACCTTACTCATCTTCTGAACTAAATTCTCATATCATCATTCAAGAATCTGAAGTACAGAAAATTCCTAAAAACATTTTGACAATCGTCCTGCAATCAAAATGAAGTCATGTCTTTAAATTGTTCAAAATGAGTAAAACATCTTTCATTCGCAGGTTACATAATAAACCAATCCAGAAAGACAGGCATTGCAAACGTCCGCATTAAAACTGATATTACAATGAAGAATGAACAGGAAGAAGATGACATGAAGGCGGATATCCGGGGAGATACTAACAAAGGTATGAGTAGAAAACTTCAGTCGTGACCTTGGTCCAGTGGTTAATTCGCTAGACTTGTAACGCGGCGATCCGGGTTCAAATCCCGGTCGCAGCAGGTCATGCTCTTTAAAAAAAATTCTTCCATATGTGGAAAAGTTGCCGGCTCCTAGTGGAAGGGTAAGCTAGTACTGGTTAGTATACAGTCCAGGAATATTAAGTTCCCCTCATTAAAGTGATAAATTATTATGAGACCGATTTAAAAATATGTCTTGTATATTTCAACGTGATGATGAGACCACGTCGAATCTAAGATTGTTTTTTTTCTATTATGTGGTTAATATAACATCTTCATTTTGGTCTATTTGTTACATATAAATCTGATATTTTGTACAAATAGCATTTTGTTAGTTGCTTACTATTGCTATAATATTAGTGACATAAACATAATGATTAGTACAGTCTAACCTGTGTTTACGGTCATCTCTGAATAAAGGCCACCTTGTGAATAAAAGCCATTCTTTGAAAAATCATCATTGATTAATTAAAACAAACTGACCTCTGAATAAAGGCCATTTGTCAATAAAGACCACATTTTGTCTTTAAAAAACATATTTTGTCTACCCCAAGGGTGGCCTTTATTCCTAGGTTTGACTGTATTTATAACCTGCGTACATTAACTGGTTATTTATCTTTCAACACATTTTTTTCTTCTTTTTACTATAATTTCATGTTTAGGTACCAAGATAATCCAGCCATACGATATTGTGATAAATTCATACATGCGGAGTGGCTCTAGTTTTACCGGACAACTGTTGGCTTACCACCCAGACACGTTTTATTGGTACGAGCCATTGTGGAATTATCATAGTGGCGTGTATTACTGGGGCAAGGATAAGGTGTGCAGTGGGCGGAGCTATTGCAGGTACGGCTTAAACTATTACGTCTAAAGCATGACCTTAGTCGGTAGGTGTTTTAGTGTTTTTTCGAGTATCAAATTCATTAAAAATTCACTAAAAGCCTGAAGTTAGGCATAAGCAAAAAAGGATTAGTTTCAGATCACATGACCAAAAATATGGGTCGGTAAGTAGGGATTTTCTTATTTTATGTTTTTTTACATATATCGTCAACACTGTATGGGAATATTTGCGCTGTATTATTAATGAGTTGTGAAACTTACAATATGGCACTAAGATTTGGATTCCGTAAACACTTGAGTCGGTAGGTAAAATGACCAGACAGGTAACCGGAAACAAACCTTTTTAGGCCTTATTGGCAGAATTAACATGAATTTTTGACTCTAAATCACCTTGTAATTTAAATGTTAACTTCGTCAGTCAGTTAGTGTGACATATTTATGAAACACTGCAGGTTTTTGACAATTAACTGCTTTAAAAATACTTATGAATTAGTGGATTTAATGCATTGAAAATAAATGAATTCTATTCATTTCTGTTGAAACATAGTTAAGCCTTTGTCTCATGAGCATATTTTGGACTCTTCCAAGTTCAATGCTAATATACAAAATACCAATTTATGTAAGAATGTTTATGTTATTTCTCTGTGACAGAATGGAAAACAATGTGGCAAATGAAGCCATTACTCATTACAATCAATAGCTTCTTTTGCCACATTGTTTTCAAAAGTCGTCTGCTTCAGGTGCGGGGAAATGCGCAAGAGGCAAAGGGTTGAACTTCATCATTTGTATTTATTGAGCTATAACATATTGCAATAACTTTTAGCATGATATATTATTCCTTGTCGTGTTTAACAATGGATTGCATAACTGAATGCCTTACAGCTCTAGTTTTGTTTGAACTACGATTAAAATCGATCTAAATAGATAGTGATCGATTAGTTATCACTATAGTGATTCATTTCCGATTCTAGAGCGCCGATTTTAAAGTGAGCTCTCATTAATGTTACTCTTCATACATAATGTAAACACGAAATAATTTCTTCACGTAAGGAAGGCAATCCAATCGAGAGAAAGGAATTCGTACAACTGTCAAAAAAAACAAGGGGAGCAAATCTAGATTTTTATCGTCAAGATGTTATGATAAACTGTCAAGTGTGATCATTATAATATAACGGTGCGCAAGAATAAAAAGGACAAAAGGGGAAGAAATAATGGGAAAGCTTCGGACAACAGGTGTGCAATTGGAATAGATCATTTTTTTTCATCTAATGCCGTTTTTCAACTATTTTTTCAGTTATATACAGCGACCGGTTCAACTAACCAGTTTTCCTTTACTGTATACTAACCAGTACTAACTTACCCTTCCACAAGGAGCCTGCAACTTCTCCACTTATGGAGGAATGTCGATATCTTTGTCAAATTTACATAGAAGGGCATGAACTGCCGCGACCGGAATTTGAACCCAGATCGCAGAGTTACAAGTCCAGCACACCAACCACTGAACCACAGTCGGGGCTAGAAGCATAAAAGGTGGTTCTGTTATTCAAACTCTAAGAGTCTCCCAAAAAAACTCTGAGAAAAAATTTGGCATAATTACATCAATGTTCATCATTATCAGTAATTGGTTCATGTTTTTATGTTATTTAGCCGAAGTCATGCATCATTAAATGCTGATAAAATGCATGAAGTTTTGAAGATGATGTACAGCTGTAACTTTGGGACCCTTGTTCCTGCTGTGGCTGAAAAAATGACTCCAAGTTATTCAGGTAACACGTTTAATAATACAATGAGCTTGGTACTTTCGCTGCTAAATATCTGATAAAATGCATTTCTCAGTGCCAAGTATTTCTTACTTGTGCTCACCTTGTCCTCCTCAAGTAACTATAAACTTCTCTGTGTGAATTGTTTGATTTGGGGTGGATAATGCTAAGTCTTCAGCTTAATCGCCACAGAGATCAGGTGTCACACCCATGGTTCGAACACAGGAGCCGGAAATCTGTGGGTTTCTCTAAAGTCCAGATTCGTACAGCGAAGGAATTAAACAAGACAAGATTAATTGAGATTTTAACTCACGCTTGATTTTATACCTTTAATCTGCTGACGCTTTATGCTGAATTCTAGTACTTATATTTTTCACTAAGTGATAGTTACCATGTTTGTTTTTCGTTGACTACCGTCTGTATTATAAATTGACTGTTCAAATAAACTGTTCCAATATTAAATGTAAATGTATATTTCTTCGAACTCACCGAGGGAGCTTGTGAGATCAGAACCACTCAACCAGGGACACACTCCTCATTACTTTAATTTATGACAACCCACTTGCGTGCAGTATTTAAGTAATGTTTGGTTGTTACTTACAGAGAACATGGTTATTACTAATACAAAATCCATGAACAAAGGTTAAGTTAATTATTCGGGTCACCAGGAATTCACTATTAGCCTGTTCTGTTGTAAATATTTGATTTATGGTTTAAATGATACGTATAGTGGAAACCCTCTAAACCGGTTACTCTATAAAACAGATTCCTCTCTAAATCGGCCAAAATGTTTTGGTCCCAACTTCATTACTACATAATTCAAAAATCCTCTCTAAACTGACCAAATGACCAGGTCCCGGGCTCGACCGGTGTAGAGGGGTTCCACTATAATATAACTCTTTCAGGGAAAGTTTGGACTCCATACATTCAGTGTCGATCAAGTCACGGCAGCGTCTCAGAGTGCCTGATGAAAATGGAGGAAGTGTGTCGTCTGGCCAAGCATCGGGCAACAAAAATAGTCCGCTTCACTGTGGATAACCTTGAACATATGCTTGAAAACCTACCTAATGTTAAAGTAATTCATCTCATGCGTGATCCAAGGGCGATAATTAATTCTCGTATAACTACAACATGGTATACGCTCAGAGAGTCGCCACAGGACAATCACCAAGCCATCCGCACGGATGCCAAAGACCTGTGTTCAAGAATGATGTATGATTTAGAGGCGGCTTTGTCACTGAAGAAGAAATATCCAACCCGATTCGCTTTAGTGATGTACGAAGATTTACAAGCTGACTTGAAAAGAAAGGCTGGACTACTTTATGACTACTTTGGGATTGATAAAGCTCCACTCAATGAAAAGTTAGAAAATATGACAGATATTTTACCCAGTGAACATACTGAACGTATACACACCGGGGATCATACGAACTGGTGGCGGTTTAGACTTATGTTTAGTGCTGTTAAAGCTGTTGACGATGTTTGTAAAAATGTAAGTGAAAGTTTAGGTTACCAAATGTTTACGAGCGAAGATGAACTGAAGAATAGCTCACTGAAAGCTTTTACTTTTGATCAGCAATTTTTAATAGAAAACATCGATCGAACAAATTCATATGACTTTAAAATTAGTTAGAGAGGTAAAGAAAATTCGTTATTGCTCAAAACAGATTTTAATAATGAATTAATCTCAGCATTACATGTATTTGGTTTTGGATTTGCAATCGTGCCTTGGAGATGGACAAACTTGTATCTATAATGTGATTATTATCATCACTATTGGGACCAGAATAAATTACATGGCCATAATGTTGAGGTTCTCTTATCTCATTAATAAGGTGAACTTTGAAGGACGTACGGTGTAACCTCTCCAAAGAAGGAGATACAGTGTAACCTCTCCAAAGAAGGACATACAGTGTAACCTCTCCCTTTGGGAGAAAGCAAATTGTGTTGTTGTTGAGAGGGTGTTTCTCTTGAGTGGTTAAATTAATACTTAAACAGTGGAGTGCTGTTGTTGAATGGAGGATGTTGCTCTAGAGAAGACTGCTCTAGAGGGGTTGCACTGTATAAACAATGGTCCAAATATAAGCGGTCTTATTAATGGAGTTGTGGCTAAGTGAAGTTTTACAGTATTTGTTACCTAACTGTTAGATTAGGCGTAGGTATTTCCTACGAGGAGAGAGGGAGAATATTAGTTACACGGCTTTGAGCCCAATATTAATTTACAGACTCCGTATCACATCGTATCGGGTCAGTAGGAAGCCGTGTAACGAATTTATCTTACCGAGTACCATTCATAAGTCAATTTACCAAACTTTTATACCACCTCAGCCATTTTTATTTTGAAATTATGTGTACAGACTGGATATGACTTGCTATGGACCTAATACGGGAAAATATTAGGTCAGCACGTGACCCGGCTCAACCAATCGGCAGCAAAGTATTCTGTAAGATAAAATCATTTCACGGAGTGTGTCAATCATATCAGTCAATATTTGGTTGCTTCATTGCATCCTAAAGCATTTGCCTGAATTGTCACTATTTTAATCAAAGCGTTAGGGACCCGATATGTTCACAATACTTTCGACTGTGTTACTTGAAACACATTTTTAAATTCAATTGTACGTCAACAAAAGTTGAGATGCTCGACTCATCTGTTCATGCTTGTGCAAAAATTGCATGTGTCGATTTGTAAGGTAAAAAAAATACGCGATTGGGGTTTAATGTTTTTTTATTTATTTTCCCTATACAGTAGTAGACAGATTTATACCTGTCATTTATTACCAATGTTTTGTGATTCTGTAAACTGTTTCAATGTATTTATGATACGTTTTATGTAATTTATTTTTTTACACGATTTCGGCTAAAACAGAACCATTTAGGTGACGATAGAGAATTGCAACAAGTACAATCCGTCGGCTTATTTCTACAACCCATGTAACTCAAATTTTTGCAATATTTCGATTTTGGTATCATTGTTTTCGTCTCGATGAGCTCTTTACAATGATCATACTTACCTGCTTGTAGATCTATCCTAAATAGGGTTAATCCCAATTCCACAAACCCGTAACTCGCAGTAAACAGTTATTGCAGTTTATAACTTCAAATGCGATTTTCTAAAAAAAATAGGAAAAATGGCATACGGGTTTGTAGAAATAAACCGACGAATGATTGATGTGGCCTCATGTAAATTATGTATAGATATATTTATAGCTGCCATGTCATCCACCTGTGAATCTTGTTATAATCGTTATTTTTGTTTGTGGTGAGTTATTGTTGAATTTTAATATCGTGCGCATGAGTGTCATTTATATTACATTTACATGAAAGTCATTTTATTGTCGAAAGTGCCTTTTGCATTTGTATTTTATTTTGAATACTGATGGTATTTTGTTACTGTTAATAAATACATCTAAAATTTAACTTTCTAATAGCGTTATTTCAGCCCAAAGAAGTTATTGATTTACGGATTGATTTAAAGTCCGTTTCATGCAGTAATGGTGTAAGCGTAGAAAGAGTTGAATAGTCTTCATGTCTCATGAAATTTCCTTACCAGTTTAACATGTCCAAATTTAATACGTGCTTTATGACTACGAAATATACATTTAAAAGAATTGCTAACAAATTAGATATAATATTACAGTGGAAACCCTCTAAACCGGTTCCTCTATAAACCGGTTTCCCCTCTACATCGGCCAAATGTTCAGGTCCCGACTTCATTACTATATACATGAGCAATTCAAAAATCACCTCTAAACTGGCTTCCCCTCTAAACCTGGTCCCGGGATCGACCGGTTTTTATGGTTTTATGGCTATAGAAAAAACCCTATATTAAGACCACCTTTAAGAATAAATAAAAACGGTCTTACTAATGAGGTGGTCTCATTTTCAAGTTGATAAAGCTAAATATAGATAATAGGTCTGAAAATAAGAAGACGTCATAAAAAGTTGTCTTAAATGTTGAGGTGGGTGCTCAGTAAGGTTTCTCAGGTAAATATTCTTTCAATGAATGTCATAAATATATCGAGGCCGCGAACGTGGTCCAGTGGTTAGTGCGCTGGACTAGCAACCCGGAGATCCAGATTCAAATCCGGCCGCGGCAGTTTATACCCTTCTATGAAAATTAGACAAAAATTTCGACTTTCCTCCACATGTGGAGAAGTTGCCGGTTCCTTGTGGAAGGTAAGTTAGTACTAATTAGTATACAGTCCAGAAAAACTGGTTAGTTTAACCGATCGCCGTATATAACTGAAAAATTGCTGAAAAAAACGACATATAAAGCCCATTGACAATGTCACATAAAAGCAAAACAAACATAAATATATTGATAATTAACTGCTAATTACAACAAGGATCCGTCAAACCTGCGAACTATCATCAATGGGAGAGAAGAGTGGAAGTAGTAAGTCCAAGAAGGGCCTATCCCCGCTTGAAAATATAAATCCCTTCCTGTACTCAACCCTTCAAGTAGGTCCTTAAAACACAGGTGATCCTTTTTGAATGATTTATTAGTTTAATGATATATCAGTAAATGTGCTTCAAAGGATCTTTGTTGTTCAAGTGATAGTATTTATTCACAAGTGGTCGTTTGATTAGAGTATGATATAATTTCATGTTAGCACAATGTGGTGGTCCACTCCACTATTACAAGTTGGACACACAATGTTCATACCGGATCTGTGTATGATTTCTATTTGCATTTAAATATTTTGTGCTCTTTTTAACGAATATTATTTTCATGAAATTTTCTGATTAGCCCTTCCCTCTTTTTGTTTGAGATATTTTATGGGTATAGCTTTCATGTCGGAACAAAGTTAAGATCAACAACAAACGAAAGTATCTTTATCAACTTGGGTAAACAGTCTTTATGAGGAATCTATCACTTAATGAAGTACTCATGTACTCCGCTAGTATAAAAGCTACTTCTTAATGATTTACAATCTCATATATTGGTATTTTATCAGCGGATGAAAATCACGAGAATGCCAACTACAAAGCAACACTTAAAAGGTTTTTGAAAACTACACAGACATTTGATGACAACAATATGAACACAAAAGTGTCAGCTATAAACTGTGGTTTATTTCACAACGCTAAGCTTAAGTACTTGCTGTATTTGTTTTGCAAAAAACGGCAACTGCACGATTGTCCGTATACTGTATAGTGCAATATATCTGCGGCGTCAAATGTTAACGTTTTTTAACGTGTTTTGAATTCACGCGGTCATAAATTGGCGCAAACGCTCTCAGACCGCCCAATTTAAACTCTAGTTGACAATAGCATGGGATCATGAATATAAATAAAATGGTGGTGCTTTGAATTGACTGTGTTTTGAATTGGCGCGACAGAAGCTGATCGCCAATATAGCCAAAATAACCCCCCCCCCCCCGCCAAAATAAGTACTAATACAGTATTAAGCTAGCTGATGGATATTTATTTAGAATCATGACTAAACTTAGTCATGTTTCATCAATCTTAAATTTATAAGTAGATAACCTTTTACTTGACATAGACATCGAATCTTATTATTGATGGGCATAAAAGCCAACAAAGCGTTACATAAAGCTCATGACTCGATTTAATTTCGACGGACCCTATTTTTTTGCGGCCTTGGTCATTATTTTCTTGCCCCTATTATATTACAATTTTCATATGAAGTATATCTCGGAAAAAGAAAAAAAGAAAAAAAAGGATTTGCCGACCTACCAAGCCTGTATTTCGGGAGGAAGTCAGTGAATTAATGATATCTAATTATTTTTGCCTACTACAGTAGTGCACGAAATATCTTGTTAACTGATTTACAACATAATGATGCCAGAGAAAACAGTAACGAGTAAAAAACTATAGTAAACATGGTGCCAATAGGCCTACAGTACTGCCATATACAGTGGTCTCTCTAAACCGGTTCCTCTATAAACCGGTTTCCCTTCTAAATCGGTCAAATGTTCTGGTCCCAACTTAATTACTATATAATTCAAAAATCCCCTCTAAACTGACATCCCCTCTAAACCGACCAAATGACCTGGTGCCAGGCTAGGCCGTTTTTGAGGGGTCCCGCTGTGCCATTTATCAATTTATCATCACCGTTGCTATTTGAGAGTCTAAGTCCAGAGCCTTATGTAAAGAAACGTGTTTTCAGACATATTCACGCATGTCTTCGTGTCTGAGCGCATGTTGTATGTTCGCCGCGGAGTATGGATCATTTCATCATTTCCTTCACTGCATATCACCGATTTTAAGAAATAAGAAATAAGTTCACAAAATATTGGTCCACATGACGTCTCGTTGCTAAAATAAATCAATATAAAGTAGCAAAAGGCATTGATTGTGCCAATTTCAGAGTTCACATACCGGTCAATTTACATGCATTTAAAGCATCGGTATTCTTTCAATATGATATCTCTCAGGGGCATTCGGACAAGTTAATTAACATTATAACCATCTATTATTTAACACGGGAATTTACGATCTGACGTTCGGAAACATCCGATGTTTCAAGACTAGTAACTGAAATCGTTTCGGAAGAACCGAACGGAGAACACGGAAATAGCCGATTTTCTGGATTGGTAATTTGAAGACATTTCGGTGGAACAGACAGAAGAAACCAAAATATCAAACATCTGCTGTCTTTATGTACGATTTAACCATTGATACTTAATAGTGGATAAAACCACTGACTGACAGCAAGGGCCAGTAGATCTGCAAGTACAATTCATTTGTGCATCTCAAACAAATTGCTAAGATATGCTTCCTATACGGTATACAGTAAAACCGCTGAAAACCGGACTCTCTGAAAACCGGAATTCTCAGAAAACCAGACTTTTGGCCCAGTTCGGAAAGGGCATGCAGTACGTGTAAATTTCCGCGACCGTCCAGTGGTTAGTACGCTGGACTTGTAACCCGGAGATCCGGGGTAAAATCCCAGTCGCGACAGGACATTACCTTCTATGAAAATTGGACAAAAATGTCGATTTTCCTCCATATATGCTCTTTGTGGAATGGTAAGCTAGTACTGATTAGTATACAGTCCAGGAAAACAGGTTAGGTGAACAGTCACCATATATAACTGAAAAATAATGAAAACGCATTAAACCCAGTGACATAGTCATATGAAAACAAATGTACGTGTTAATCAATGCTTCAATAATCAATTAATCAAAGCTTCCTTTAGCAATGCTGGATGTCCCCGGAATCATGCACTCTCAATTTCCTAAAATCTGAATAAGCTAAAGCCCATTTGGATCTTCCGGTAGCTACGAACAACGGTCAGTATGTATGAGCATTTTAAATGCAAGTACGAATTTCAAATAAAAAAATTAAACAGTGATGAATTGTTAGTGTTCATATCACGAATTTCAATCTCATTTCCATATGCAATTATTCAAAGCATCAAATTTAAATATTTAGATTCTGATTTCAATAAATGTATTGAAAAAGTCTTCTGTCAGTGTCTCATCTTGCAATAAATAAAATAATTATTGCTGCATGAATATATTCACCGGCAGAATGAAAGAATGAATGATTAGAGGCGAGACTGAACACTTGGTTGCATAATATACATATCTATATTGAAATTCTAATGCCATAATGAATCATGCATTAATATCATTCTTATATTTCATAACGGATGGGGAAGTTTTAATTTCCCTCCATATTAATACGTAATGCATAAATACATTTTGACTGATAGTGATACTGTTGTGACGATCAAGGAAGCAAGAAGATAAAATACAACATGACTGAAATATACATCATTATGAAGAAGAAAGATGCAAAATTGTGTTCATAACTGGGAAAATATTGTGACTTTATTATTAATAAAGTTATTACAAGTTAAATAAATACTTCCTCTATAACTCCATATAGAGCACCTGTCACCGCCGTGTCATCGATACCGCAGAAAAATCGATTTTCAAGGGGGACAGCTTTTCCGATAAGCCATGAAAGCTGGCAATACTTTCCATTTTGATTGTTTCAACAGTAAAAAGGAAAATATGCTTTAAGATATTCTCTGTGCAATTGTGAAATGGTCCGTTACAATTCTAGGTTGGTCAGATATAAATTTCGAATGATTCGGTACGAATTTTAGAAAGGTTCGGTAAAAATCTAGAATTGTCCGGTGCGAGTTTTGACCGGTACATTATTTTTTTGTTTTCTGCCCTGTAAGAATCTGCTGTTTAAATTGATCTTGTACATTGATGAATCCGCTGTACAAGAACAAGAGTATGGTATTACAAACATGTCAATATTAAATAATGTTGTTCTGTAATCCAATTTAGAACGATTTTAAACAAACGATGACGTTTTAAAAAGTAGAAAAATTACCATCTAGATATTTCGCGTAGAAAGGCGAGTGTCCACCTAGGTTTTGTATCAATCACGTCTTTTTACGACAGTACTGTATAAATACCCGATACCCGTACCATGAATAATTTAATCGCTCAAACTTAACAGTCATCCATTGGCAATGCGTGCATTAGATAAACCGATTCATCATTGGCTGTTGAATTCACCGCCATACAAACAACAGAATTTAACGCAGATATCGGATTATTTTTTGTGAGCTCATATTTTAAGATTCTGACTCTGAAAAAATGAACAGAAGAGGACGAAAGCGAGCGGTTGTTTATGGAATAATACTAACAGGTGGGTGTTCATTTTTGCTTTTGTATGTTTTGCTGTCACTCGAAGATGTGCTCAAATCATCTCTCGATAA
This sequence comes from Lutraria rhynchaena, assembly GCA_008271625.1. Lineage (NCBI taxonomy): Eukaryota > Metazoa > Mollusca > Bivalvia > Venerida > Mactridae > Lutraria > Lutraria rhynchaena. The sequence goes on from VIBL01000343.1 coordinate 62,731, forward strand.
AATAACTAAGCCTGACATTTTCATGATCTAACCAATGTCAGATTATCTAATAATTGTTATAGTTATTAATTAATACCAAGAAATAGATTATAACATGTGACATGAAACTTGAATAGCAAAAGCACCACAAAAATAAATTATTTGTATCAGGCCTTCCATAAAAAATGTTGGTTTGCGGTTTAGCGACCCCCTTTTTAACAGTGAGTGGGTAGGTAAGCATTTAGGAGTCAGATTTTAAACTTGTACTGAAAACGAAAGAAAGACAAAAATGTCAAATTTGATCAATTTTGTTTGGTCGGGGGGATCTGTGACTGAATCATTGGTGTAACTACCAACCAATACCTTTTTATGTATGGTGGAACATTATATTATACATATATGTGGTCTTTCTTCCGGTTTACTATAATGGTTTATCATGAATGGCTTACAAAAGTCAATACGCCTGACGCACCTGCAGTATATACCAGCTGTGTATATGTATTTCTGTATCGACTTTTAAGGTGCCGTGTGGTGCCATCTAGCGGTCTTTGAATATTGATCTACTATCGAGGTCTTAATTAAGTCCAACGGAGCAAATAATTACTGAAATTGTTATATTGAAAGTATGTGTATCTTATGTATTCACAAATTTTCACACGTGGTTTGTCACATTTTATATGTATACATGTGTGTGTGTTTGAAATCGATGTGCTATGTACAATACCTGAATAAAGATTCTGTTCTGTTCTGTTCTGTTCCTACATAGAAATTACCGTATCAATAGCTGTATTTCACTATAAAATTCATTTCATTGAACTCATAATAAAACCACATCATTCCACTGCGTCCTACCAAATGACCTTATTCCGTTTAAATTACGCATGCGCCGGACAAAGCATACAAAACGTACGGTGGCCTACTTTTACATGTTTTTTTTTTTATTTTCCATGAAGTTTAAAAGTGAATTAGTAGAGAAACATCGCTGGTCCTCAGTGTTTTTTTACTGCACGCATTTTCAATGATGCATTCGTACCTGAATATGAAACCGGACACCAGGGACCCGTTTGATCGACTATCTTACCTAAGATGGCAGATTTTCAAACTTAAAAAATCTTTATGTTCAAAAATTGCACTCTTAGTTCACATATATCCATAAAACTAGTCCCCGAATGAAACTAGCCGAGTGAGCTAAGGACGTTTTTGAACAAATACATTTTCAAAAATTGGACAGAAATGATTCATGTGACTGTTCATTTGACTAGTGTTTGCGTGCGTTTTACGGCTACCCTCCATACAAGAAATCTGCATTTCAGAATGAAACATTCGGTTTCATACATAAAATCCCAAGGGATTCTCTCGTTTACGATTCTGTCTGTTCAACTAATTGATATATGCAATTTTATATGTTTATTGTTTGCGCTCAAACTCATGTGAACGAATTATGGAGATAAAATCTGAGTGTTCGTATTTCGTGATTTCTCATATCTATACAATGAATTCCACGAAGGATATATTGACAAGTCATAAAAATTACATAACATGCCTACTCACGTTTAATGGATATTGTGTTGTTCGCAATATATAAACATAAAACTATTTGTTCCTCTTTTCAATTAAAACCATTTTCCTCTAACGGGTTATTTAATTCAACGTTTCATTAACTTTCAAATTGTTTAAGATTTTTAATATAGACATAAATAAATAAAATATTTATAGAGTATTAATAATAAAAAGAAATATTCTTATATGAAAAAATGTGACATACCAATTTCACTCAGATATAGTCGTGTATTTTATCTGTTAGATGACTAAATATTTTTCTAAAAAAAGGTTGTATAAAGTTAGGACGCAGTTCGCAGTTCGCGATTCGAATCGCGAACTGCGTTCCAACTTTATACAAACCTTTAAAAAATGCAACTTTGAATTGCACAGATTACAAATTTAATAGTGATTAATTTTAAGATGTGTCGACATTATTGATATTTGTATTTAACAAATGGGTGATCAAGATTGAAATAGCACTGTATCCAAAGCATCAGAGAAATACTGCATGTAAAATAATCACCTGCCGATGAAACTATGGCGACTAATGTATAAGCATTCATAAACTTTGTCAAGACGTCAAGAAAACAAAATATGCTTTATACAAAACAAAGAATGCTTTTAACTAATAGCTCTTAAGTATGGGCTATGTCATTATCGTGTGAATAGCATGATAGTTAGCGAAAATTTCTAAATAAATGAGGTAGTACATTTATTTATATTTCATCATTATGTTGCGTTATAGTTCGAGCATTTTTTTCACAAAGGGTATAATTTGAAGAATTATTCAAACTTGACTGGTTTTTCTTCACGTCGAGTTTACGTCGCACAAACACCCAGGTCAAATTTTCAGCTTTAACAATGGAGGAAGACCAAAGGTGTATATCTTGGTAGAACCACCGACTTTTCTTAATCTAGCTGAACAGCTTCATCGCATGTGAAATTTAACAGTTCCTAGGTAGAATTCGAACTTATAATGGTGAGGGCTTGTGATTGCTATACAGAGACCATAACCACTTGACCACGGAGGTTCAAAAATATTTATTGCCCTCCCTGTAGCACATTTATAAATACTGCATACAATGCATAACCGCAAACGGTTTGGGCCACAAGTACAAATCCACATTAGTCGCGACCTCCCCCTCCCCCTTTAACAAAGGTCATTTACAAGTAAGACGCTTATTTTTATATCATGTTGTATGTACATGTATTGAACATGGTAAGATATAAAATGGCAGTAAATGCATAAAATGTCAAACTTAAGTACACACTCGATCTAGAGTCCTTAATAGAACAATGGATCTTGTTAATATATTACCTATTACAATCAGTAGATAATGTTTATTTTCCATGGAGTATTATATGAATATCTTTTTGGTCAAACTGACAACTGACAAACTGACTGATAACACTAGTTAGCTACTAGGTACATATTAATATTTAGAACCTACAACAAGTAACGCTTTGGGTCTTCATAACCCATGTTACACTCCTAAAGACAATCGGATCTTAAATGGTTTACAAAAATATCATTATTTAGATTTGCTATGACCATTATGAATACGAGTATGATAAACATGTGAAGTGTTTACCTATAAAATAAAACATAAGGGGACGTTAGATTTGGACATAACTTTTTAAACTTATTCTTAAATGGAGTATGGTCTGCAGTTTTTAATTTCGTCATTTAATGAGTCACATAGTTTAGTAGCTGATGGTACGAATGATTCAGCGAAAAGTGATGCTCGTCTTGCTACAGAGCTAAAATTTACTGCAGGCCGCGACGGTAGTCAAGTGGTTAGTACGCTGGACTTGTAACCGGGCGATCCGGGTTCAAATCCCAGTCGCCGCGGCAGGTCATACCCATCTATGAAAATGAGACAAAAATGTCGACTTGCCTCCATATGTGGAGTAGTTACCAGCTCCTTGTGGATGGGTGAGTTAGAACTGGTTCGTATACAGTCCAGGAAAACTGGTTAGGTGAACCGGCCGCTGTGTATAACTGAAAAATTGTTGAAAAAAAATGGTGTTAAACCCAGTGAAAAAAAATATTGCATTTCTCATTTTGTAATTACTGACCGATCATGTCCCTCCATCATAAACTATGTAAATTTTATCATGAATCTTCGTTTCCTAAAAAGGGGCTGAGTTAGATTGGGGACTGGGGCGTTTTTTGAGTGTTCAGTATGCTACATCACATATTTATTTATTTTATTTTGCATTCCAGCTGTCATGTGTTTTCTGACGAAAATGGTTTCCCTCGACTTGTTTATGATACACAGTAAGTCAGTCAGTTTTATATAGAACTTTCATTTACTTGTATGAAAATTGGGCTATTTTTTAATGAACAGAACAGATTTTAACAGAACAGATCTAAACAGAACAGAGCAGACGGATTAGGAATTAATATTGCAGGAATGTAGAAATGTTTTAATGTGGCCGGTAAGCAACTAAAAGTGTACGGTTCCCCAAAGGAGGTAAATGGGTAACGTCCCGTGTGGGGAAAAAGTAGCCGGCGAGGATGCTCAAATAGCCGGTTGATTTTTCCGGATTCGGTTCATTTCTACATCCCTGACATTGTGTTATGAACAGCTTTCCATTTGAAAGATAAGGTAAAATATTATCAATATTTCATTAATAAATGAAGAGAAATGAACCTAGGCCCTTTTAAAAACTCCAAATATATCCTTTACTACGACATCGTGATAAGTTGGTAATTTTAGTATGTACATGTTGTATTTAATTTTCCGGTTTACGCCTTTTTGTTAAAACATGTCAATTGCATACTGTTGAGCAATTGAACTAATAATTAAAGAGTGCTTATGCATTATGTATCTGTACTACCTTTACTGCCCGCAAGTTACAGTCAACTTCTCTTAATGAAACGTTCAGATCTGGCTCCGAGGTTATAAAACTTGGGAACAGTCTCCAGGCTCAAATCTCAATTCCATTCTCAAATTACTACGGTTGAAAATATAGAGCCAATTAATGTTTAAATACATATTCAGGTTAATTGTGCTGTCACGATAATGTGTCAGTAATATCTTTATTGATTGATCATAATGAACTTTGAAAAATTAAGAGACTAGATATGAGATTTAAGCTCGGAGACAGATCTCAAGTTCAATAACCTTGAGTCCAGCTGTGGAGAACCAGTGGCTCAAGAAATAATGCCCCCAATAAAATCGCAGAATCACAGACAATTTGCGCTGCACGTGGGGCTCATACTCACCATCCCTAAGTCCATATACCTAACGTTCTCGCTATTAAACTATTGGGCGGCCAGACATTTTACGTATCTGATTCAGTGAAGTAATTATTTCGATGTATCCGATACTTCGTTATATCCGAATTCACTATAACCGTGTTTTGCTGTAGATTTAATCATTCCATGCATTCATGGTTATAATTGCTTTTTTTGGGAGGGAGGTTCACTCCTTTCAGATTCCCAAATGACACGTCTATGATAACATTCACGTAAGTTTCAATGAGACTGTTTGAGGATCTAGTTGAATCTCTGCATAATACATAGCGAATATTTCTGTACAGGCAACTGAAACCTTACACTAGCAGAGGCATGACAGAAAACGTGCCTCGAGTTGTTTATACTTGTTCTGTCATTCTATCAAATTACTATAATCGCTGTTCTCCAGTTGCTAGGCAACAAAAAAACAAACGTCATTTTAAAGCGCAAGCAGGGAAAATCTTTTAATATTAGCTTTTATAAAAGTCATGAAAGGAGGAAAATCGATTTAGCCGGAATGATTCATCATTTGTTTTTTTGAACCGTGAATGAAATTTTACACGTGCAAGTAAACAAAGTTTAAATATAATAGTTATTCACTCGAGAGTAAATGATGTTAAACGGAAGAGAAAACGTACGAGTATCATTGTGCATACATTCTCTTAGCTGCATTGGATATCGACCACAACGAAATTATTCATAAATGGAACCGATTTGTTCACTTAATGGTAACAATTTCTGCTCGTCTAATGTGTAAAGGTCATTTTTTTATTCCGTTTGATGCAAACATTCAGCTTTCTATTGCAATATGATCAAACAGTCCATTCCTAATAGAGACAGAACTTATAAATATTTTATAACCCAAACATTTTTTGAACATACTGATCGAATATGGTACCGAAATGCCAACGTTTTTTGTCAAATGCAGAAATTGATAAACTAATTTCAATTTGAAAAATAATATAAAGCGCACACAATGGATATTATTTACGAAATGAAATTCATTTTGACCGGTTTTGGGGCACAGCTCAGCTAAGATAGCTTTTCTTAAACTCTAAAATATGCCAATGCAGATAGCGATCCTGAAAATTATCATTTTGAGGCAGGTGAAAAACCATAAGAACGAGAAATAATGTGATCCTACGACATAAAAAGCGGTGGCACGATTCCTCTTAAACCATAAAGTGTTACCATAGCTACATAAATCAACACCCAGAGCGTTAAATGTATGAACTGTATTTTCTGGTTTAATTGATTAATTAATCGTTTTGTTTTCAGGTCGTTATGACGGATACGGATTAATAAATCCAGTATACAATGCGCAGGCTGATGACGTATACGCAGTCATGAAGATGAATATACCAGCGGAGAATTCTGCATTTGACAAAAGTTAGTAAACTATTTTCATATATGGTCTGCCATTATCTACAAATGGAATCGAAGTAGTCATTAGGTATTACCAGGTGACTATTTGCTTCCTGTGCACGTGATCGATGACCCCCCCCCTCACTGTACTCATGTGACAGTTGTTATGTTTTAGGGTATTAAATATTTAATGGTTTAAATATTAATCCTTCTCTCCATAGTCAATATTTATTATTCACATGAATAAATAAGGACTGATATACATGTATGTACATTATTCCAACTGAGGTATTTTCAGAGTATCAGGACACACTAACTTTTCCTCGAATTTCGGATTCACCAATTTTCGGATAGTTGACTGATATGTCGGCATTTTTATTCATGGGGATTTGGTTTCATGGACAAGCCGAACCATGAAATCCACGAAATTAAATCCCAAATGAAAATTAGTAAAATAACAGAATGAGTTTAGTTGGCAATAAGAATGCACTCATTTCAATTAAATGTGGCATTTGCGTAAGTGCCACAGTATGAACACTCTTTGGCAAACATTTGTTCACAGTAAAACCTCAGATAGTGATCATCTCAATATTACAACCACCTTGTTACAACGACCGACTTCCAATAATTCCCCTATAATTCAATTTGATCATGATACCACCTCATTATTATGACCGATTTTTCGTGTCCAAAAAATGATCTCATTATCGAAGTTTTAAAGTAATTGACAAAATAAACCTATGAATAAGGGCCAACTGAGACCAACACAGTATATGGCCTTTGTCTTTGTTCACCGGCTTGACTATACTTTGTGTCTATTAATTTACTGTCCTGAAGTCCAACACGCTTGTTACAGTTTCCCAAACAGAAGATAAAAACTACGACATATTGATCAACTCGTACATGAGAAGTGGATCAAGTTTTACTGGTCAGTTACTGGCATTTGATCCAGACACGTTCTACTGGTACGAACCTCTGTGGAACTACAACAGCGGGGTATATTACTGGGGCAAAAAATACGTATGCACCGGGCGAACCATTTGTGGGTAAGTTGTTTCATTTTTCGTTATACGCAAGAAGTTCATAAATTCTGCACAAAAATCTAAGCGAGCTGGGTAATTTTCTCATGCTATTTTCCTCAATGCAGTCAACAAATGTGTATTTTTAATCCGGCCAACCTTTTTTTGTGAGTTTTAATTGAATTTTGTTTGATGTTAATTGACGAAGAAAAACCATAAAGCATTTAAGTTTTACTTTTATGTGAAAAGATGAAATTTAAGTTTGTAATTTATTGGTTATGATCATGTTAAGCAATATAAAGAAGTCTTTGATCCAATTTAACTTATGTGCATTAAAATTTTATTCCCATCACGTGGTTTAATTATCGTCTGCACTTCTTTCTATGACATGTTCTTATGTCACAGAAATATCTGAGTTATGCTTGGTGAATGCATAAAATAACGTAATCGCATGGTCACTTGGTTTGTTTGTTTTTATGTGACTTATTGTCACTGGGGTCCTCACAACACCCCAAAAAATCCACTTCATACTCTTGACATTAGTCAGTAGATCAGTGTTAGCCAAATTGACCAGTCCGAATGATGAATGGTAAAAATATGAGAAACACTAAATTAACAAACCAACACAGTTCAGCCGGGTTATCAACCATAGGCTATATATTTCGCGGATTCTTTGTCTGTTACTTGTAGCAATGATGTAAAATAAACTATGTTTACATTTATGCATATTATGTTTTACTCACAGATTGGCTAGATCCAGATATTCGCTGAACGTTGAACGAATGTATGGAGCGTTGCAAAATATATACCGGTGTAATTTTTCGACATTAACTCCCGCATTAGCCGACTCAATGACGCCTTCATATTCAGGTTAGCTATCTGAGAATCTCTTTTCGTTTGTTTGGTTTTTAGCGTCGCACCTACAAGGTCATTTGGCGACTTTTCCAGCTCAAACTGTGGAAGAAGACCCCAGGCGTACACCTGGGTAGAACCATCAACCTTCTTTAAGCTAGCTGAACGAAAACAGAATCTCTCTATATATGTAGTATTTGCAGTTTTCTCCTTTCACTCTAGTTATCAGAATGATAATTAGAGGATTAGGACTGGAAATTGTGTACTATCAAATACAGCATTTTTGATTGGTTGTATCTGAGTTCATAATTTGAATTGACCAATCAAATGGCTACAATTTTAGATACCCAGAGATATTTTTAAATTCTGACCATTCATACACTATAATACTTGTACTTCATCTTAAGTGATGTTGCATGATAAACTATTCTATAAATTAGTAACTGACACAATACACGTACCTAATAATGGTCATGTTTTGAGTACATTTTAAAGCTTATATGGTTTGATGATATTGGCGAAGATACTTTTACCATGATTAAATATTCCTTTCTAGGCAATATTTGGACACCATACCGTCAATGTCGAAAACGAGGTTGTTCGAAAACTGTCTGCTTGCTTGAAATGGAAAATGTTTGCAAAAATTCGAAACACAGAGCTACGAAAGTTGTTCGATTAACTGTCGACAATCTTGAACATATTCTTGATAACTTACCTAACATCAAAGTGATCCATCTAATCCGTGATCCAAGGGCGATAATAAACTCACGTATTACCACAACTTGGTACTCACTCAAAGAATCAACAAGTGATCAACACCATGCTATTGAACTAGATGCTAAAGATGCGTGTTTAAGAATAATGTACGATCTAAAGGCGGCTGAAGTTCTGAAGAAAAAATACCCACATAGATTTTCTATTGTTTTATTTGAAGACTTGCAGGACGATTTAAAACGAAAATCAGAAATTCTGTATTCATATTTCGGCAAAGACAAAACTCACCTGGATGAAACGTTGACAAATATGACTGGCATTTTAGCTCATGAACATACTGTGAAAATGACGTGGGGAGATTATACAAATTGGTGGAGATTTCAACTAAGTTTCGGAGCTGTTAAAGTAATTGATAAAGTGTGTAAAAGTGTGATTGATATTCTTGGGTATAGTGCTTTCGACAGCGAGAAGGATTTAAAAAACATTTCCATTCCAGCTTTTTCATTTCCAAAAGAACTGTTGTTGGATAATTTATTCACATCGGAAATGTATAATTTTGAATTCCCCTAACCTTCAGTACAGTATTTTTACATTGTTTAATACATTTATACATCTATGTATGTTTCATTTGCTGTTTATCTCATTTCCTCAACATATTTACATAAATGATATTCTGTAATTGTTTGATAAAGGCAGAGCAAACAATATACAGATTACAACGTGTTAACCAGGCTGTAGGCATTTTTGTCTTGCTTTTAACATTCATAACATTCTGTAAAGTATAAATATTAAGATGTTTGGTCACTTTGGAAATATAAAATATTTCTAACGTTATTGAAAAAAATGCCATTTAAGAGCAAAATGAAATTCGTCGCCAACTTCATTTGAGTTACATAAGGCACAGATTCTATCAATTGTATTTTACCTTATCAAACGGCCTTTTTCTACCGGTAAATAGTTTTTGAACATTCTAAAATATATCGCAGATCATTTCAAACTTTGACCATCTAAAATTTCCTTGTATTTTTCGAAATTATGTTCTTGTCTTAAATTTCTGTAGTTAAGACATTTGTTAGAGTTATTAACATCAAGTTGCCATTTTTGAACAAATCGAAATAAAAATAAAAAATGTCGCTCAATTTTCTCATACAAAAGGTAACAAACTAGGTGTGCAAATTTCAAAAACAAATACATACATAACAATGGGAGGACGAGCACATTTTCTTTCTTCTGTAACAATTGCATTTCTAATGCCCAAAGTTTCTTTAACAAATTTAGACAAGTTAATAATTTCATTTCCGTTGCAAAAGTACAACTGTAAATTTAAGTATTCCAGTGCAGCTTAGGAGAGTAATTGGATGATAAGTTTCTGTAGACGCCATATTCCCACTGCTTTCAAAGTCAAACCTGTGTTTGCGGCTACCTCAGAATAAAGGCCGCCCTGTGAATTAAGGTCATTCTTTGAAAAACCAACATTGATGATTTAGAACGAACTGACCTTCGAATAAAGGCTACCTGCTAATATAGGCCACCTGCCAATTAAGGCCACTTTTTGTCTTCCCCAAAGGTGGCATTTGTTTACAGATTCGACTGTATATATCAAGAGTATGGAGCTAGTTAAATATGCATCTGGAACGATAAAGCTATTGAAAACTGTTAAATAATTGAATGGTATCAAATATCCATTTAAACACATTATCGATTCTAGTTGCTTTTCCACATTTTACATTTTTGATAGCAATTGTTATTTCTATAGTGGCAATTTCGGTATTTACTTTGGAAAATCAGTGTAAGCTGCATTTATTTCTTTAAATAAATCAATGGGTCGATAAGCCTTACAATGTTATGTCATAAACTAACTGTGATGATGACAGACAATGAAATGAGTGTGCCTTACAATCTATGTTAGACAATTGTTTGGAATCCAAAATAAACGGCATTTACAGCATTTAAACTTTCATTTTGCTCATTTTTTATGTGTCGTTATTTGTTTCCGCTTTTTTTCACATCATTATGAGAACATATTTTTGTAAAATGTAAGATTGTATAATGGCCCGTCCATCTTACTTCTTATTACAGTATAACCCTTGATAACCGAACTCCCTGAAATCCGGAATCCTTCGAGATTAGGACGACTTTTCAAAAAAATCCATTTTTTGTCATTTCTATAATCAATAGTTCTCTGAAAACCTATTTGGACTATTTGCCCAGTCCGTAAGGGGTCCGGTTTTCAAGGGTTACACTGTATTATTGATGATGCTATGTTTTTGATACATTCAGTTCATAAAGTTAGATCGTCCGAAGTAGGTATTTGGCTTGCAGGACGGAGATAAATTCATGTATCTTTTTATTAACAACTTCCATCCTCCATAGCATTGTGTTGACTCAAGTTTTCAGCATCATTTTTCTCATATTTATACCTCTCGGGTTGACAATATATACCGTCCATTATCATAGCTATGTGATATTTTTTACCGTTTTTATTTTCAACAATATTTCAGTTATATACGGCGGCTTGTTCACTTAACCAGTTTTCCTGGACTGTATACTCACCGGTACTAACCTACCCTTCCACACGGAGCTGGCAACTTCTACACATATGGAGGAAAATTGACATCTTTTGTCAAATTTTCATAGAAAGGTATGACGTGCCGCGACCGGGTTACAAATCCAACGCCCTAAGCACTGGAGCACGGTCACGGCCCATATGTGATATATATATACGTAGATAATATTTTCATGTATTTTATGCGGTTGTTACGAATGTACGAGTTAAACACGTTTGAGTTTTAAACTCTGAGATAACTTTACGTGAAATTCTTGAATATATATATTTATGAATTGTATTCTTTTTATCTTTATTAAATAATAATAATAGTTTTTATTCTCTTGTGAATATCTTGAGTCGTAAAATTAACTGCTGTAAGACAAAGTTCAGGGATAATGAGACTAACTCATTATTATGACCGGTTTTTCAGGACCGGAAAGTGACCTCTGTATCGAGGTTTTACTGCATTAATACATTGTTACAGTTGTGTCCAAAGTAAGGACTACTGACTCGGTATCAGTGTAACACTAGTATTTGTTCTCCTGTCATCATATTTGAATAAACATTTTAATTACTGACTTCATTTCTGTTCACAACACATTCTATTGAGACTCTGGGGTTAACAATGATTTCATGACACCCACATGTTAATACATGCATGCAATAATAGTAGCATTATACCATATTGACCTGTGATATGTTTGCCTTTAACATGCATGCAATAATAGCAGCATTATACCATATTGACCTGTGATATGTTTGCCTTTAACATGCATGCAATAATAGCAGCATTATACCATATTGACCTGTGATATGTTTGCCTTTAACATGCATGCAATAATAGCAGCATTATACCATATTGACCTGTGATATGTTTGCCTTTAACATGCATGCAATAATAGCAGCATTATACCATATTGACCTGTGATATGTTTGCCTTTAACATGCATGCAATAATAGCAGCATTATACCATATTGACCTGTGATATGTTTGCCTTTAACATGCATGCAATAATAGCAGCATTATACAATATTGACCTGTGATATGTTTGCCCTTAACATGCATGCAATAATAGCAGCATTATATCATATTGACCTGTGATATGTTTGCCTTTAACATGCATGCAATAATAGCAGCATTATACCATATTGACCTGTGATATGTTTGCCTTTAACATGCATGCAATAATAGCAGCATTATACCATATTGACCTGTGATATGTTTGCCTTTAACATGCATGCAATAATAGCAGCATTATACCATATTGACCTGTGATATGTTTGCCTTTAACATGCATGCAATAATAGTAGCATTATACCATATTGACCTGTGATATGTTTGCCTTTAACATGCATGCAATAATAGCAGCCTTATACCATATTGACCTGTGATATGTTTGCCTTTAACATGCATGCAATAATAGCAGCATTATACCATATTGACCTGTGATATGTTTGCCTTTAACATGCATGCAATAATAGCAGCATTATACCATATTGACCTGAGATATGTTTGCCTTTAACATGCATGCAATAATAGCAGCATTATACAATATTGACCTGTGATATGTTTGCCTTTAACATGCATGCAATAATAGCAGCATTATACCATATTGACCTGTGATATGTTTGCCTTTAACATGCATGCAATAATAGCAGCATTATACCATATTGACCTGTGATATGTTTGCCTTTAACATGCATGCAATAATAGCAGCATTATACCATATTGACCTGTGATATGTTTGCCTTTAACATTGTACCATCTATTCACGGGTATTGTTTTATAATGTACACTATGGCCAGGCTAGAAAACACTAGTCATGTTTAGGGTTACTTGACTATAACAATTGGGTCAGGTTGGTATGTTCTTTACTACATGTATTTTATTTCTAAATGTAACGCTGGTACTTGGGTTGTATGATTCGTCCCCTAATATACTTGTATTGTGGATTTATCATCAGAAATTTTAGGGTCAGCGCCAAAAAAATAGCCCCAGTCGGGTAACCAAAATATAGGGTCAGTCGGGTGACCATAACCACGACTGTTTATTCTGAGAGTGACGATTCAGCAATAATTAACATGGGCCTGCTGTACAGATAATAATTTTCACAACTGATAGCAATATTATTTATTCATTTATATAATGATGAATTACAAAATTCACTCAAAAAAATTCATCTCAGCATGACTCTGTGTAAAGTTCTGTTCCCTGGAGCACACTGGATCCTACAGACAGCTAACGGTGTTTTTCACATAATGCATACGGTGAATTCTCATTACAAGCTATATCCGCCATGGAAAAATTGTAGCTAGGAAAAAGTATTGCGCAATCTTCGCGACTCGTAGAACCTTCCGACTGGTACCAATCTTAAGAACAGAAATATATACAATGCAACTAAATGACATTAAACAATTGTGGAATAAGGCAAGCTGCTAATACAATTGGTAGGGCGTCTGGTCTAGGGCGTCAGGGGATGGTCTAAGGTACTGTTAATCATTCAGATGTCATCCGCCCTCCACTGTTAATCATTCGTCCATTAACTGTTAATCATTGGCCCTACACTGTTAATCGTTCGCTTTCTACTGTGAACCATTCGATTGAAAATATTGACGGTTATTTGTGGAGAACAAGGTTAGTGTTAGTACAAAATCAACGAATGCTGGCTATGATAACTGCCCGCCGGTATATAAGAAAAATAACGCTGGAGACAGACGTAAAAAACACAAAATAAAATACAAAAATATGGTAGAATAAATGAGACACTTGGCATCTTCATTTCAGGTTTGATTTGAAGTCATTTATAAAACTACTTACCATTTCTATGGTTACTATTTGTGTATTCTAAATGACTAATAAAACCCTTTACAAATTGCTTTAAATATTACTAGTATGACAGATATATCTCTTGTTTTATTTATATATACATTCAACGTAAATGAAGATTTAATTGTCAAAAGCATAATGCAGTGAAATATACACTGATTAATGAACACCCACCTTGTATTTATAACACTGGAAAAATGACAATTTAGCGCACTTGGTCCTGTCTTTAGAATACTTAATTTTCACCAGAATTAATTCACTTATTTGGGCCATTCCAAGAATCGTAATTTAGAAATTCTACTCAGTGTAAATATATTTACTTGTGTAATTAACTCTGATGTTAGATGAAGTCCAATACCACAGCGAATACTGTTTGGTCATACCTAACCACCAACCAGAACCAGGGTCTGCAACAAATATTTAGCTGTTCAAAGAAAATTATCTCTTCAAAGCAAAATAATTGACATTGACAACGTATGATAAACAATACCTTTAATAGGGTATGCAGGAAGCGACCGTGGTCCAGTGGTTAGTGCGCTGGACTTGTAACCCGGAGATCCGGGTCCAAATCCGAGTCGCGGTAGGTCATACCCTTCTACGAAAATTTGACAAAAATGTCGATATTCCTCCATAAGTTGCCGGCTCTTTGTGAAGGGTAAGGTAGTACTGGTTAGTATACACTCCAGGAAAATAAGTTAGGTGAACCGGTCGCTGTATATACATGTATTATTAACTGAAAAAATTTTTAACCCAAGTGACAATGTCACATAAAAACAATAAAAATGCAAGCAAATTAAAACGACCTGTAATTGTGTAAAAATATTACATAAACTTACTTTTAAAAGTCAATAGATGATTAATGATAAATCTATTTTCATCTTCAGACTCAATGTGTACCAATGTAGCTTCCCTGTGGTGACAGAAATTCTACAAAGAAATGAATTCATATAGTCATCAAAGCATAGTAAAACCTGTGAGCATAGGTCATCCTTGGGAAAAACAAATGTGGTCCTTATTGACAGATGTCCTTTATTCGATAGTCATTTTGTTCTAAATAATCAGCCTGTGACGGTTTTTCAAAGAATGGCCTTTATTCACAGGGTTGTCTTTATTCGGAGGTGGTCACAAACACAGGTTTCACTTTAATGTGTATGTTTTCACTTTTTAGTTGATCTACTTGAACGCGTTCATGTCGTCGTCACGTTTGAACGTTGAAATGTTACTCAAATATGCTAAAAATATATAACAAATATTGCCTAATTATTGCTAAGTCTTTGATACTTATCCAAAATTTTTAATTTATTTAGGAACTTATTTTAAGAATTTTATTGGAGTTGTTGCACGTGTTGAAAGATAGAAAAAGAACTATTTTTCGATGTATTGCAAGGTGACCTATATTTTCATATTTAAATCAGATTGATACTGTGGTTTAGTTTTTTTTACTGTGAGTTTTCATTGAAATGGACCATCTTTTTTCCTTTAAAATTTGATAATTGACTACACCCAAAGACTCCAATGCATATTTAAAAGGACAATAACCAAAAGCATGTTAATTTTTTAAATACTTTTCTATCATAGGAATCTATAAAATTTATAGACTTTCGGGTTCAAAAATCTGTCCACTCCATTTTGAGTGGACAGTTTGGGTGTAATACCTCATAAGAAGTGCCTACAGCATATTATGATCACATGACATGAGCGAGCAGGCTAGGCGATAGTCTAATTTGAAAAATCACTCGATTATGAGACATGCTTGGGATTAATACATTTATACAGGTTTCTAACTGGTCCTTTTTCAAACCTGACTATAACTAAATATTGCTCCGACATGCCCACAATAGTAGCAGGAATTATGGTACGCAGTCCACTCGTCCGGGCAGGAAGTTTCCTCTGAAAAGGAGATTTTACAAACATCTATAAAATGATTTTAGACAACCAATGCTTAGTCATATAAAGTACACAACGTATAGACATACATTTTTTACTCATACATAATTATTGTATACTACAAAAAGTATGAAGATGAGTTCGTAAAGTTTAGAGACCGGAACTGCTGATTGTGAAGCCGTGGGTTGGAGACCAGGGCATGTCACCAGTGTTTCCATAACTGTTTGCCAGAATAATTATATTCCATTATTTTATACATCTATAGCATTCTGTTTATTCACTGAAATGAGCACGTTTATGTTATTCTAAGACCATGATAGCCGTGACCGTGGTCCAGTGGTTGGTACGCCGGACTTGTAACCCGGCGATCCGGGTTCAAATCCCGGTCACGGCGAGTCATATCCTTCTACGAAACTTGACAAAAATGTCCATTTCCCTCCATATGTGGATAAGTTGCCGGTTCCTCATGGAAGTGTACGTTAGTTCTGGTTAGTATACAGTCCAGGAAATCTGGTCGCCGTATATAATGAAAAATCGTTGAAAAAAACGACGTCAAACCCAGTGACAATGCCACATAAAAAATAAGAGAGAGATAACACCTAATAAAGGGGAACATATAAATTATTTTCTGGTTTTTATGTACGAAAATTAACTACATGTAATGAGATTACCAACAACATAACTGTCGATTTTGGAGTAAGATGTATTTGTATCATTCAGTGAGTTACCACAAAGTTAATGTTTGTAAACTACACCCACCATCACAGGGTTTTCCCTGACATTCCGTTTCTTCAAGACGGTCTCCTGGACAGTACAGACCACCTGGCTGTAAACTAGCACTACTACATTGTCTAATCCTTACTTTTGTACCATTGTTACATGTGCGGGAACATTCTCCCCAACTCTCCCAATCTGTCCACTGTCCTTCCACTGTATAAAATATTGAATCTTTTTTACAGACAATCATAAGTACGTACCGCTCACCCAAAGTGTTATCCACTTTCTACAAGGTCTTCTTCATGACAATACTTTAACAATATTTAAACCTCCTTTGATACAACAGACTTTGTGCTTTAGCGGTTTTATCTTTTTATCTGTTGTTTAACTGTCCATTCAACAGATATGGTCATTTCAGGACCGTCCCAGAGAGACGGGGGAGGAGATATAAGAGAACCGGGCATGTATAACCCAACTCTTTTCGAATAGACCTCCTGGTTCTTTATCGTACCTGGTGTAAAGTACAGATACACACCTCACCCGTTTCTTGTGATTTTCTAAACACAGTACTAGACTCAGTAGTGGAGTGCGGGACACTGAAAAACGTCCCTGAAATATCGTAAGCCGGAGCTGAGATTCGAACCCACGACCTTTCGGTTAGTGGTCACTTTTATAAGATGTTCATGCTGTCGCTAAGCGAGGTGTTATAATACATAAACATAGTTAAATAAAGTTGAAT
The DNA here is from genome assembly GCA_008271625.1 of Lutraria rhynchaena. NCBI lineage: Eukaryota > Metazoa > Mollusca > Bivalvia > Venerida > Mactridae > Lutraria > Lutraria rhynchaena. The sequence goes on from VIBL01000343.1 coordinate 80,164, forward strand.
TAAACAGCATTCAATATTCAACAAGGGGCCAGAAAGAATTTATCAGATCTGAGAGTAACGTATATACAGTAGTGCATCTTCTTGATGTTGCTCATTGCTGATAAAACAGTAAAGCAGATCTGTTGTGGTTTGCAGTACGTTTTGAAATATATACAGTCAAAGTTATTGCCAGCATCGATATCACGAGCCCCCGACTTATCTCGAAACAAACAAACAAATATCTCGTTATTACGAGCACCACCTTTATCTCGAGCATTTAGTCTATTCCAATGACCCCTCGCTATTTTACGAGGTTTTAATGTACTTTTTTACACCGTCTGTGTTGCCTATGAATGAATTATTTTAAGGAACCAATAACGAAATCACCTGAACAAATGTCTAAACTACAGGACATGGTCTCTTTAGCGGATCCGGGACAGTTATGTAAATGTGATTGATCAATTTGATGTATACATATCCGAGACCTCTGTCTCATACCATCATTACATGTCGTAGAACAAGATGTCCAATTGCTCCATGGTGACCATCCAAAATGACCTTAAACATCAAAATTAATGATTGATTGGTTTATTTATTTATTCATTTATTTATTTACTTATTTAATTCATTCATTTATTTATTTGCTGATGAACTCATGTTAAAATCAATAACATGACATTTGACACGTGATATAGAAATGTTTTATATACACTAAATGCAGTTCTGCAGAAAAACAATAAAAGTAAATCAATGTGTAAAGGTATGAACAAATGAGAGTAATATGTCTTCGGCGCATCGTTTAGACATTTTTATTCCAGTCTAATTAATTAAACTGTCCAGAAGAAGATGTGCTCAATACGAAGAGAACGAATGTGATATTTAATATCTACAAAGTTGATTTAAAGAACCCGAAATAATCCTTGTCGTAAAAGGCACAGCTTTTGTTCTAGGGTCTCACCGCAAATGCCACAAGTTTTTGGGCACATAAGATCAACATTGGGTAAAATAGTACACGCTTCGCTGTTAAGGGAACCAAATGAAGTGCATGCAATAGGGTTAGAATCTACACAACTAGATGAATTGCCAAATAGTTTTAAATGCGCTGAAATAAAACGAAAGTATAAAGTGAAAATGAAAGTAAACAAAAGATTTCTATGAAAGGAAAGCACGTACACAACCGTAAGCCACTATCACGGATCATAACACCATATTTTATTCACACCACACGACTATACATTTGTATACACTGAAACCTCTCCAGAGCGGTCCTCTCTTGAGCAACAACCTCTCTTCAACAACTTGATTTTTCCCACCGTACGATTTAACTGATGATTTAACTTCTATAGAACAACAACCTTTCAACAACATAATTTTGCTTCTCCCAAAGGGTGTTTCTTTGGAGAGGTTGCACTGTAGTACGAACCGAAGTCGATTATATAGAATAATTCTATAATTTAAAGCCGGAAATATCAGTCGCGATATGTCGGCTTTCATCCGTTTTGTTTAAGTTCTGACTATACCATCTTAATGTAATAATTCATTTCATCTTGTTATACAATATAACTCCTCAAAAGCGGGCTCTGAAAACTGGACTTCTCTGAAATTCGGGCGATTTTTCAAGCCTCATTTTTTCTATTCACAATCAAAACTTGTTTGTAAACCGGAATTCTAAGAAAACCGGACTTTTCCTAAGTCCGGAAGGGGTTCGGTATTTAGGATTTATACTGTACTGTAATACAAACTACAAATGTATTTGTACTATACGAGTAAATAAAATTGAAACATTAAAGGTGAAAGTGCAATTTGAGTCTGATTTTATTGTTTCGCTCACCTACAAAGAATTTTTGAACAAAAAGTTCTGATGAAATTTCGTGAACTTGGCTGATGATATAGTGGTGATATATAACACATACATAGTAAAATTGCTTACAATGGTGTTGTTGGTCATTGCAGGATAAAGCATTACAATGGTCTTCTCCACAACACAATGAACATGACGAATTTAGTGAACGTTTGCCTACCAGTTGTGGAGATGTCAATCCTTGTGTTTTAGGCGAGTCCGAACAATGCTGGTGGCATACAAATATAGTAAACACAAAATGAAATGCTGTAAAACCTCGTTATCTCAAGGAATAATCGGAACAGACTAAATGCTCGAGATGAACATGGTGCTCGTAACAACGATGTATTTGTTTGTTTGTTTTTTGAAATTTTTACACAACTAAGAACAAATATTGACGGGACTTTAAAACCTCCTGGAGATAACTCAGGTGGTCGTGATAACGAAATCTTACTCTACCTGTACATAATAGACCGTCCACGCAAATCTCTTTTTGTCTTTTAATTTCTCAGATCAAAATTTATTTGTGAGATAAATATCTTCGTATGGGGTTATATTTGAATTGATATCCATTTATATCATACCACGACATTGCATATTATGGTGTTCTTATATAAAGAAATTTCAAATATACAGTACCACTACGTCGTCTTCAAAATGTACAATGGAAATATCCTCAAAATGGTGATTGTTATTTATGTTACACATTATAATCGCTGACTACATCACATGTAATATGTATCGCTCCAAAACATATTAAGAAGTATTACAAGATGGAAAAATCTACAAGTTTTTTTTTGCAGTACCTGTTTGTCTATGCATCCCATACGGTAGCGCCGATGTCCATACACAGTGACTTCCCTAGCATAACAAATCTGTAATATATACATATTGTCTTTTATTCTCTTCTCATTGCATTCACATCATTAAGATCATAATTATACCGTGTATGACAATTGTATCATCATAGCTCTATGAGGAGCCGATCCGCATCAATATGGCGACAGCTCTAAGTAATTCAAAAACTATCTACTGAGCCACCCTTACCTTCCTCAGTTTAGTCATTAACCGAAATTCAAAGGAAGATTCTTTGTGAGATAAGATGAGATAAAAATTGTTTAAATCCAGTAAGCATTGCCACCCATGAGGGACATAAAACAGGCCTTGAAAACTGGACAATGAACCCAATAAAGTCTACCCAAATAACTAATTATTTCTTTCGTATCACACTCGGGGAAGCGAGAGGATATATTATTATTAAGCCAGGTTAAAAAAAATCAAATTGTATATCGTTTTATGATATAAATATATCTATGATGATTTTGGATATAGGTTTTGTTACCTGGTTGTTCTGACACTGTACTATATTTGTACATAGTGTTGGACTACTGATTAAATCACACGACAGACACCTTGGAGGTCTGTCCGGCGACCCTTTTGATGATACTGTACCATTATGAAATGTGAAAGATTTTTAGTGTTACGCATAATAATACTATATCACCAGTTCTTAACTACATAAAGACTTGTGACTTTTTTGTTTGACGAAACGAATGGAATTTTCCAATTTTAGCCACCACTTCATCAACTTATTTCTGTTGCATATTATTGAAAGTTGGCCATGCTGCGGTATGACACATACATTGTAATGAACATATTCGTTAACTTTGAGCCAAATACAAACTCGATGAAAGGCTAAGATGATATCGGCGTTACTTAAATCTTTTTCTTTAGATAGAAGACCAATACATTCACCACAAACCAACACCATCTGTAACTTTAAAATAATAAAATTCCAGAGATACAGTATAGACTTATATAGATATGCTGGCGTTACTCGTAATATACTCGTACTATTATTCAAGACATTGATTTGCATCACTATTGAATGCATCCGATGATATATTTTTGTCTCTTCATCACTAAAGCTATAGACCAAAACACTGTATTTTTGTAGCAAGGCTTTACAATATGTCAGCCCGTCCCATAGTTTCATGTTATCAAATATAATTTATGTGTATTAGAGCGTTTTATTTATAGAAGCTTCTGGGTCTTGGAGTTGCAAAGAACAGGTGCATATATAACCCTACAAATGGTGACAAGGTGTTCATACCAGGGAGGTGACAGATGTTTAGGTTGCACAGGTTGTCAAGACACATTTCGGAACAAAACGCGCGAACATCCACGACAGCTTCCTGCAATACAGAAATACATTGTACCAATTAACAAACCACCTGCTATTACATCTAACATTGTCATATACATTGTAATTCGTAAAAGAAAAAACATTTCGTTATCAATTAGTGTCATATTTGTTTACACGACAGGAAACCTAGCAATGACGTCATCAGTTTGAAAATCCCCATTAATTTTGTCACATGATATAATATTTTTAAGTTGAAAAATTTATTTAAAATTTGCATGATGAATTAAGTACGATTCTGTGGCGAAAACACATGTTTGTTTTTAAATATTTTTTTGAGTTCGGCCAATGTACGCCGATATATAACGATCTCGCTACGAAATATACCGACATCGCACGAATACACATTGATCCCTCTACATTAATTTTATAAATTATATTGATTGATTTAGACTAATTAAAATAATTTGCTCGCAATCAATATTTCCACCGGTTGTATATGAATATTTTATTAGCTAACATACGTATGAATAGATAAAAAACAGCCGACAGCCGATTTACAAGTCTTGTAATTCAGTATAATGATGAGATGAAATTATGTTGGCACTCGGTGATTCGTCTACCATTCATATCAAATATCAATCAATACGTATTGAGTAGTGTCTGTTTATACAAATTAAATAGATAGCTTCACTCGAAATTAAAAAAAAAATATATGTATATATATTTGGTTATCCCAATATTGAATTTTATCTTACCTCGTACAGAATACATGCTGGTGATTGGTTGAGCCGACCTAATATATTCCCTTATTAGTTCAGCAGCCATTCATGTCTAATCAGTAATCATAATTTCAAAATAAAAATGGCTGAGATGGCATAAAAGTTTGGTAAATTGATTTATGAATGGTACTCGGTAAGATAAATTCGTTAGACTCGTTACTAGAGCTATCGCTTTCGCCCAATATTTATTTTTCATGTATCACACCGCATCGGGTCAATATGAAGCTGTATAACTAATAACACCCTTATCTAAGAAATTCAGACTCACATGTACATGCAGTGTTTATAATCGTCTCTCTGTACATGTGAAAGTATATTGGTCTACATGCTGGGAAAACGTTTAGTACGACATGTGGTGAGTAACAGAGGTCACTGCCGGGTAGGTTAACTCCACACTCGATATTAATGAAATATTATTGAAACCCTAGAAACCCGCCCTAATACAGTCTTAAATGAAGAGATTTGAAAGGGCGTTTTGACTTTCTTTGAAGTATATATTGAGCCCGTATTAATAAGAATTCCTCCAAATTAGTCAGAAAACCCTTGTACTAAATTATTACCGAATTCCGCGTACATCCAAGTGTGTGCAATACCTCCCCATTCGGCATTCCGTCAGCTCGTCCGTAACATCCCTGTGAAAAATGAACAATACAGAACTAACCATTTTATTGTTTACTCATTGCTTATAAAATTTGACAATGGAACAAAACATAGCATAATTTTTTTCTAATCGTCATAGTCAATGGAAATACATAATTTACATAGGCATTAGAAATTAAAGGTAAATTTTAAACGATTTCCTGCGTTTTCCTTTAAACCACTTTAATACAGTGAGGCCATTATATTACGTCGACTTAAATATTAAGACAACTTTCCCATTATGACAACCACTGACTTTTTATTCAAGTTTCAATATTTCCTCCGTTTTTCAACCGAATAATGGGACCACCAAAATGTACAGACCGTTATCATATGAACTAAAAGGAGGTTTTTAAATCCAGGTTTTACTGTATCTGGGTATTGATTTGATACATAATGAGTTTTAACAGATACAAAACGTATACATTACCTCTCCTCCTGTACATGTGGTCACATTCATGCATTCTTCACTGGTCCGAATATTTTTACATGAGTAGCAGCGAACATTGGAATCTGGTGATATATGAAATATAATATTAGACACTATTTATTCTGATGAGAAAATCACAAATGTTTCTCTATTAAGCATTTGATGTCAGTGCAAATGTATTGATTCATTTTCAAGAGTTATGTAACATGATATATATATCTACCTACTCTGTCAGTCAAATTATTTATACTATCATTATTATATATCTTATATTATTTGTACTATGTACGTGTTGACATGTATGTAAAAGGGTCCGAGGCCTAAAAATACAAATACAATGTAAATACTACTTCAACTACTACAAACATAGTTTGGACACATATAAGTAGAAATGTATGAAATACTAATAAATCAAAATTAACAGATAAGCAGAATACACGTGAAACCACACGCATCATGAAAGAAATAATGCATTCTACTGGATACAAGACTGTACTTTGAGTAGAACCGAACGCTGTGGCTATCAGTGTCCATACACAAACGGTACAAACAAGAACATTCATCTAGCTACTTGAATATCTGAAAGAAGAGTTCAAACTTTGAGAATTAAAACAGTGAACATTTTTTTGTTTTATCTTCATGGTGTGTGCGTGTGTGTTTTCTTGTAGTTTGATTTATTGTTCCTTTCTGTTTACATAAACTATATTTAAACTTAAACACGACTTGTAAGGCTAGCGTTTGTGACGGTTGTGACAGGCAGTGGGTTTGACAGGCTAAAATATTCAAACTCCTTTCATGTACTTTCGAAATATTTTGGGTAGAGCATTAGAGTGGTTCACTGGAATTTTATGAATATTGTGTTGAGGCAAGGTATTTAGTCTCGATTCAAAGCAGAATTGCATCGTAGCTAAGTTGATTTTAGTTTTAGTGGGTACAATCATATTTTGACGCAATTTTTTTATTGTTCGTATAAAGCTACTCATATTCACTTGGTAGTCAATATTACGTCCTATGCAATTAGTACTTGGTACTCAATATGACGTCATATACAATGAGTATATGGTAGTCAATATGACGTCATATACAATGAGTATATGGTAGTGAATATGACGTCATATACAATGAGTATATGGTAGTCAATATGACGTCATATACAATGAGTATTTGGTAGTCAATATGACGTCATATACAATGAGTATTTGGCAGTCAATATGACATCAAACACAATGAATTTTGAGCCAATATGACGTCATATATTTTATGACGTAAAACTTATTTCAAAAGTCAGGATTATTATTCTTGCTTCCAATAATTATAAATAAATGAAATTACTCTGACTTACCTATTTCACAACCCGATAATTTCTTACTGCGTACAAATATGTATCATTCGTTAGATTTCTATATGCTTATCTTGAGCATATATTTTTTTGACAACTTTCAAAGTCATTGTCTTATCTCAGTATTAACGTACTTCAAACAAAAACGCAATGTTAAAGATGCGAAATTACTTACTGCGTAATTACTTGAATTAGCGTGTGATTGTGTTTTTTTTTTCCTTTTTCCCTTTTGGTATAAGCATTTTAATTCCATTTCTCATTCACAGAAGTCAATGACATTATGTTCACAATCTGAAATGTACACACGAGTATTAAGAGAAATATGTAATATTCTGTTAACATTTAATGACAAACTGTAAAAAATAATCTGTAACAGGAGATGCAGGTGATGGATGAAGGTGAACTCATTTAATACAATACATGTATCTATACATTTTTAGGGTGTAGACACATAGTCAGTGGCAGAGACTTGCCTTGAAAAAGAAGTAAAATCAGTATTGATAAAACTAATGGACAAATGAGTATCTGTTTTGATCAATCAAAGAATGCTACAACATTTAAAATAATCATACATCGTACATATAGGCCCGAGGAACGGTACATTCACTGTCTTAGTTTTTTTTTTTATTTTTCTTTTAAATTTCTTAAACTGATTGATTAAATAAAGTTTTCTATTTATGAATGTATTCCGGTACCATATTACGTCCGAAAATCATGTAACTTTCAGACAGTAAAACACCATGAACGTTACTTTTTTCATGCCAAATATGCTTGAAGTATATTAAAGAGAACGCAACTAGTAGTATACATACTTTATTGATGACATAATTGCATTCATAATGGACAATCATCTCAAAAATGGTTTGCAAATGCACATGAGATTAATTAAAGAAATATTTACTTCATTTATATAATGCTTATGGTTCTAATTCTCTTGAATATTTCATTGTGGCGATATATGGAAGACAAAGCACTCCGTACTTTTATTGTGTGACAAACATGCGCTCATCGACACGTAAATATCATTGTATTATACAAACCATTGTTGATACAACATGACACTCCTCTAGATAATCAAGGTAATTAACACTGTAAGTTAAGTCACGGGACTCTCATTTGTCCCCGAGATAACGATGCTCGTAATAAACAGAAATTTATTGTAGCTAAAAACAAATATTTACGGGACTTTAGGAACTCATTGAGATAAGCCGAGGGCTTGCAATAACTAAGTTTTATTGCCCAGTACTTTGGAAGTATAACTTAAATGAAGTCATGGATATCTGTCAATACGGATCCGTCCTTTTATAACAAAATTCGTCGATACAGAAGTTTTGAATGGACTAACAGACTTCCAGGTCTAGAAATGCGTATCGGAATTTGGCGGTAATACTCGGAACTAAAATTACAACCGCTGACTGGTCCAATTTAATATTATTGACATATGTTAAGCTCATTTAGTACTAATTCTGACTAGTTATGTATTCAAGTTTGTACGAGTGCAACTATGAGGAATGTCTTTATAAAAACAGTTTTCTTGCGGCACTTGTATATCACATATTCGCATGCACTTAAGTAGATATCTTAGCAGCGTTTAGAATGTACTCAACTGTTTAGTGTTTTCATATTGTACTGGTAATCCAGTAACTTGTCGTATACAGTTTATATTTGTATAGATAGAATAGTTTAATGGCTTGAAATTTCCGCCTTTAATTTAGGAATAAATTCTCCATTCTTGAAAGCCGCTCTGGAGATTTTTATAAAGAAAGGTGAAACAGTGAGAGAGTGGATGTACCGTTCCTCAGGCCTAATAAAAAGTCTAGGGTCGCGGTGAAAAATTAGTGTAGGTCGGGTGAGATTATATCAGTCTGTGGAGGTTTAAAAATATTTGATTATTTTGTCCGAATGTTTCTGTCTCAGGTGCCGTCCCAAAGTAACCACCATGAATTTCATTTCTCATAATCACAACCCGTATGTACGTGTTGAATGTTTTTGGAACCGGAATTAACATACGTCGTGTTTATTTTTAGATATCGTTGCTTTCTAAAATCCCCGCAAAATTATAAACATTGGTTATATCTGGATGAAAACAACTTGTAAATATGAATATCACATGTTGATCACGTGACTAGAAACTAATCAAAATTCAATAATCAATAAAAAAAAATGCGGCAAAATATGTTTTACAGCAGAATATCGATAATTCCAATTCTGCAACAGAACTTGTATTTCAGATTGTGATGCAGAATAATAGTTTATTGTTTAAAGGGGATATATTGAACGTGCGTTCATATTGAATAATTGGATAACTCCCTGTAAACTGGTATGTAATAAACAATATAGATTTACATTTAATACGAATGTACAGCACATGCGCAATACAGTATTTTGAGGAGATCTTCACGTACGGTCGTTAGTTCATTGTGGTCGATCCATACTTTATCAACTGGTAAACAATGAGAATATATACATTGTGTATATATATATTGTTGGTTTTTTTAGTTTCTACGAGAGACCTCCGTGGTCAAGTGGTTATGTCTGTGTCTCGTAATCACTAGTCCCCCACCTCCGTAAATCCCACCCGGTGCCATATTTCCCATGTGAGGAAGCTGTCCAGCCCTGCTGTGGTTCGATGTGCTGTGCTGTGCTTTCAGTTCAGTTCAGTTCTGTTCTGTTCTGTCCATTTCAGTTCTGTTATGTGATAATTTTATCGAGAATATATCTTTATATCCTAGTCCATCCAACATGTACAGCGAATGTTCTTGTAATGACAAAGTTAGACCAGTTAATTTCAGGCATAGTTATTTAATAACCAGGTTTTCAGCAAAAAAACACAGTCTGATGGAAACATATATTAAACCAATGTTTTAAGTAAATAATTATAAGTTGTTATTGTATATAAGATGATGCCTGATTTGAAAACAACTTTTCAAACAATGCTGTGTTATGTTGTAAGTGTTTTGCGTATGCATATTGATTGATTTGGTTCAAAATATTTCACGAGCCATCAATCATTAAAACAATGTTTAACCGTTAATTTCATAAATTCTGAAACGCCTTTGTGAATTTGAATCATGTGAGATTCGAAGCTTATATTTGCCTAATACAGGCTTCCTATTTTCTCATTTTCCTCCATATGTCGAGATGTTGCCGGCTCTTTGTGGAAGGGTAAGTTAGTACTGGTTAGAATACCGTTCAGGAAAACTGGTTAGGTGAACTAGCCGCCGTATATAACTGAAAAAATGATGAAAAGAAACTTAAATAGTCAATTGGATACAGACAAAGACTTCTTCATAAACATACAAACAAGTAAATACAAACAAATGACACATGAAATAAAACGGAAATGTATGTAGTCAAGGGCGTAGCCCCCTTATACGTACAAAAAATACGTGCAAAAAATCAAAACATAGGTAATTTAAAAATGCCTGAAAAGATATGTGACTAGAACTATCTTGAAAATATTGAAACATATTGAAAATAAATTTTAAAGAAAATATATGTGTACATACGATGGTTACAAAATTGTTAGAACATAAAACCAAATAATAATAATATGTTGAGAGGCCATGGTTTTAAAAGACGTTAACCATTCGGTTTTATTATTTTGTTAAGCGTCTACGTGCGCCTAAGTTTTGAGTTCCGTCAGCCAATAAGAAAAAATACCATTTTATTCAAGTTCACGGTTTCTTGATTGAATTCTACAGCTTCCAAAATCAATGTCTGTAGCTTGTAAATTATGTTTTCAGTAGACTTTTATTCTAAATTGTGATCTCTTTTAATTCTTAAATTGTTTGGTATTCTAGTGTAGGATACAGTGACTCGCAAAATCAGAGCCAGAAGTGTTAGATTTCAATGTTCTGAGTTTAAACAAGTCAGTACGCTGTTCTTTTTAACGTGTATAACATGATGTTTCTGTTAGAGTGAAGAAAATTGATGTTTTTTTTTCAAAATCAGTTTATTTGTTCTTTAATAGGTAGCAAGGTTTTGCAAAATGAGGTTGACGCTTAACAAAATACAAATACAGAATGGCCTAATTTCCTACTTGATAGAAAATCATTACTGAATAATTAGCACCGTGTTTTGCCTGTCTGTATATACAGTGCAACCTCTCCAAAGCAACATCCTTTCGGAGATGCAAAATTATGTTGATGAGAGGTTGCTACTACAGAGAGGTTAAATTAATAATCAAATTGTACAGCGGGAAAAGCATGTTGTTGTTGAAGGGAGGCTGTTGCTCAAGAGAGGGCCGCTCTAGAGAGGTTGCACTGTATATGTGTGAACAATTGAAAATCTATTGGAATTTATAAATATGTAAATAGGTCAATACTATTGCTTATTGATATCTTTGCTTGATTTTAAGTGCATGTACTGCAAAACCTCGATAATGAGACCACCTTCGCCCCCCCCCGAAAATCAGTCTTAATAATAAAATGATCTCGTGATCGAATTTAAATATATATGAGTTATTGGAAGCCGGTCCGAAAATAAGAGGTCGTTATAAAAAGGTGGTCAAAATACAGAGGTGGTCGTTATTTGAGGTTTTACTCTACATATTTTCTCTCTCGCTTATTTTACACATTTATTGCTATATTTTGCGTAAAAACGAACTTGATGCCTTGAATATTAAAATTTCCCATGTTCAAATCAACTTACACATAGCATAATTCAGCTAAATGTATCTGTTTATATTTTAATTTTTCATGAATAAGTGACAATATTAATTGCAAAAATATAAAGTTAAGTAGCCAACATGATTCGGCGTGATTCGGTATATCAAACAATGGTTCGATACGAACAAACACGATTTTAATGTTACAAAGTGTATGAATTTAATCCGCTTTGATGAATTTTGCCGTGTTTCACTCTTCTAATCTCGTCTTAAAAATAATCTTAAACCAGATGATCAAAAATACGTAGCGGTTGCCCATGAATCAGAAAGCGTGCTAAGTTCGCATGTGTTTAAATATGTTCAATAAATTGATGGACTTTAAAGTATTACAGAACAGGTAAGATTTTTTATATTGCATGCTTACTTATGGAACGTTAATTCTGTAACCAAGGTCCAGCTTGGAATGGTTGTTAAGCGTGTTTATGATGAATATTAATTTTATGAAATTGGGAGCTTTGAAATGTGTCAGTCCTCTGAATTAGAAACCGATTGTTGATATTAACATTTTTTTGAAAAATATCTGATTACGAATGACTTACATAGACCATCGTTAAACAGATTCCGTCATTCAGATCATGAGCTTATGATTGAAAAGGGAAGGCATTTTAATAGAAAATAGAAAATGTAATAAATATAATTTTGATTGCAAATTACATTTTGTTCGCAAGTATGAAAAATGATAATTGTTAAAATCTATAAAAAAAATACGTAACATTTATGAACTGTGCAGTTTGAACTTCTGTTTTTCTTGTTGAATACATTTTCCTTACGCGTTTCACATCTTTTCTTTATGTGACCTACATTTGCGTGAAATTATTTGATGGTTATATATTATACACACTAGTGATAGTGTATATTTGCAATAAGTTTGATAAAGACTACACTGCTTAGTTCTTCAAAATATCATAAATTATACACTATCTGTATCCCAAGTATGGACATCTGAGGCGAGAAAACAACTATAGTCAAACCTGTGAACAAAGGCCATCCTCCCGTAGGAAAGACAAAATATTGACAGATTGTCTGTGTTCCGAGGTCAGTTTGTTCGAAATAATCAATGGCGGTCTTTGAAAGAATGGCCTTCTTTCACAGGGTGGTCTTTATTTGGAGGTTGCTCCAAACACAGGTTTGACTGTACAATAGGAAAAAGAACAAATAAGGAATATAGATTTTTATAATGTGGTTCATAATTATAAAAGTAGTCGTTTACATGTCAGAGATTTCTTCATAATTTTTGTTTTACAATATCTATTATAAACATACTCAGCTAATTTTTAATCAATTTTTATTTAAATCCAAAACTTAATTATGCTAGACCTTTGCCAATAAAATTTTGGAATGGATTGTTTTCTTAGATCAGTATAGGACGTATGATAAAATGGAATTCATCTTTAAGTTTATTACACACAATGCATTTACGCTGGTCAATTGAAACACAGTGTGGGCGTGACCATCCGCCTGTCCAATAAATAGTCGATGCGAAGAGACTCCAAATTTTGTTAATTCAACACAACATGTTATAACAACATATACTCTAAATAAGCTTGGCAATTAAAATTAGCAATATTAAGACAGAAAAGCGCTCTACTTGAATGCTGTAACTTATTGTGTTTATTTTGTACAAAGGAATCTCGTACGTATGTTTGTGTGTACCTTTGCAAGTAGCCTATTTTTTGTAATTGTTATTGTACTGTATCACTGAATTGACAATGAACATGCTGACGTGTTTTCATCAGTAAACATCATTGAATTATGAATTTATAGTTTTATAACATATACTCTTGGTTTTCATACTGTCGCGCCATTTTTTCTATAACTTTTTTCTTCAATACTGTACTTGTTCTGTGTATATTGATATGTTTTATCATGATGGTTAAGATCTTATGTATAATTTAGCTGATATTTTGACAATGTATGCAATTTGTACAAGTCTAAATAAAGCTCTGTTCTTTGTAAACTGGTTCCCGTTGACTCTGGCTGCCCAGTGCACTGCAACATGGAACGGGGACCTGTTCATGTTCTGTGTCACCTTAATAAATACATCATTTACTTAAGACATTACTTGATTGCTTGATAGATTTAAACACAAAAAACTATATTGACATTCCACGATATCTGAGACTCTTCATACATCGTACTTATAAAATTCGAAATACAAATGTCATCTATTAAATGCTTGAACAGTCTTATTAAAAGGCCATCCCTTAAATTCAGTGAATTATTCAGTCTAACTGATATGAGATTTATAATTCAGGACATTTTATGCGTTTATATATACATGTAATGCAACATTCTTATTGACATTGACACGTCTGTATTTAAATTAATGGGTTATAAACTTTTCTCAGTTCCAAATAATAAATATCCTATTTTATTCTGTTCTGTTCTCGTCTGGTCCGTTCTGTTCAGTTCCGTTCTGATACGGCTGGTACGGTCTGTTCTGTTCCGTCCTGATCCGGTCTGGTCCGGTCCGGTCTGTTATGTTTTTAAACAGATTCTGTCTGTTTTGTTTTTTTTTCTTTTGTGCTTTATTCAATGACTTGTTGTCATTTTGTTGTATTACTCTTCATGGCAGGTTAAACATTGTTGAAACTAGCGAATGAATTATTGCATAAATCCGATCCTTAATGCCGTAGAGGTACTTGTATATATACAAAGATACCCATCCAATAGCATTTTATTGATGATTTCTATTTTCAATTTCATGTACTAAGAATAATGGAAATGACCACACACCTGAAATGCACTCGACTTACTCGAAAGAAATTGGCTAAAGTAGCAATCGTTTTACTTCTAATAACAATAATTCATTTTGTGATACTGCCGCTCTGGTCAACTTACACGAAACCCACTTTGAAACCAGAAAACGCCCAATCATCCAATCTTAGAACGGCTGGATATGTTAAATCATTTGAGACCCGAGAGAGAACTCGTCGCATCTTAATGTGGCCACATAAACACAGTACCAAAGCTAGATTCTCACAGGCGTATTGCATGAAAAAGTGCAGTGTGAAATGTGACGTCACATTTAATACGTCAGAAATTGGGGGGGTCGATGCCGTGGATTTTCAGCTTACAGAGTTATGGCCAGACAATTGGTCTATTGGCACCAGAAAAACCATCGATTTCCCATCTTATCGCCGACAGGATCAGGTTTGGGTTGTTTCGAACGATGAGCCGCCGTCAAATTTATTTGGCGATCTAAGCGTCTTTAATGGCGTGTTTAATTGGACAAATTGGTACCGGACAGATGCCACCATCTACCGGCCGTATGGTCTGTACGAGGAGAGGAACGACGGTGAATTCGAATTAGATAAAAGGAACATATTTAGAGAGAAAGACCGTGAGATAGTCGGGGTAATCAGTAACTGCAAAGACGCTTCCATGCGGTATAGGTTCGTCGATAAATTGTCTAAATATATAAACATGGACATGTTTGGGAAATGTTACAATAAAGAATGCGGGGACCCTAAAAGTTACAAATCATGTGATAATGTTACTAAACATTACAAATTTTATCTCAGTCTGGAAAACACAAAGTGTAAAGATTATGTTACAGAAAAGTATTGGGGCGCTTTAGAAAGAGAGCAGATACCGATTGTAAGCTGGGATTTAAGTCATATCAATAAAAACATTCCTATTCCTGGATCCTACATCAGTATCCACGATTTTAACAGTGTCTCAGACTTAGCAGAGTATATAAAAAGAGTGAGTGCTAATGAATCATTATATAATAGTTACTTTGATTGGAAAAAGAAATATCGTCTAACAGAAAACCGTTGTTTGGCGTGCCTGATATGCCAGAGGCTTCATGAAGGAGTTCAGCCACAAGTTATTGAGGACTTCGATGGCTGGGTTCGAGACGATGTTTGTACCAAAGTCAATGTAAGTATAACTAGCTGTTTTACAAAATGGATAGATAAATGTTTATCTTTTGTACCAAAGTCAATGCAAGTATGAAGAGCTATTTTTCAAAATGGGTAGACAAATGTTGATTTAATGTAACAAATCAACTGAAGCGCTTATCTACAACTCATTATTTTCAATCAAGCCAATGGTTATATTTATCTATACCAGGGTTCTATGCAGGACGACACCATTACAAATGGTGATTTTCAGTTATCACCCTCAGTTTTACAAAATCAAAGCATTGAGAGGACTGTTGTGGCAGGCTTTACAGTATTGCTAGTTCTTTCTGAAGTCTAATGTTATACATCGTGTCCTTACTTGATATGATTTGAACGTTGATATTAGTGTATCGATTACGTATAATTTCAGACTTTGGTCACTTAGCAATGCAGCCTAATCTTGCCTCGTAAAGTTGTTTCAATTTTCAAAAAAAATAATAATTCAGTGGCAAACTCGTAGTTCTTTCGGTTTAATACTGATATTTACAAAGATCACGGCCGTGGTCCAGTTGTTAGTGCACTGGAATTGTAACCTGGAGATTCGGGTTCGAATATCGGTCGCGGCAAGTCATACCCTTCTATGAAATTTGTTACTGGCTCCTTGTGGAAAGGTAAGTTAGTACTGGTTAGGTGTACCGGTCGCCGTATGTAAATGAAAAAATGTTGAAACACGGCGTAAAAAAAAACCAGTGACAATATGTCACATAAAAACAAACAAGCCGAACTGATATTTACTATATGGGCGAGTAATCAGAAAAACCACCACCTCATGATTCGTAATTGTTGAGGAATTAACATGAAATTAAGGACAATTTAGCTAAATAATCCTACACATTTCTATATTTTAGAGTCTGAACCACGTGGGAACCGTCCTAAGCGAATTTTTGTTTTGGAAGATTGGGATATGAATTTATCAAAAAGCAATTTGCGAAAGAAGCATGATCCCATTGCAGTCGACGGACAACGCTTCCGATTGTACTTAATTCCAACATCCGTCACCATTCCAGCATAATGTACAAACAGACCGCGGTCATTCAAATGCTAGTACACGGGACGGAATTTGGGTGAATAACTACAGTGGACGTGCTGTAGTCAGCACATTTAGGATCAATTCAAAACTTCATGTTTTTATATACATGTATATATCCGAGTACATGCCTTAATAAAGAAAATTATTATGTTTCATGACAATTGTGGATAGCTGCTTTGATACACACGTGCCTGTGGTCTATACAGCCTTTGACTTGTTTGATACATTCAAGATTCAATATTCTTTGTTAGAAACGTAAACATATACATTTTTCTAGTCATGTGACCCAGTGCATTCTACAAGCAAGAAAGGCCACATCATTTACAAGTTACACAAGTACACACTATTTGCAAGTGAAGATCGAACTCATAAGTAATAAACATGAAATATAACAAAAAAAAATTAAGATACATCATTATGAGGGAGGACTAAGTAAATACATTACAGTGCAACTCTCATCTTTGAAGCAACACCCTTTGAAAGAAGCAAATTTAAAATTATGTTGTTGTTGAAAGGTTGTTGCACTAGAGAGTTTAAATCAGTAGTTACATTGTATTGTGAAAAAATCATGCTGTTGTTGAAAGGAGGTCGTTGTTCAATAGAGGGTCGCTCAAAGGAAGTTGCAATGTAATATTACGAATACGAAAATCCACAAAACACACGGAAACGGTCCAAAGTTTCACCAAATCTACACAAATTTTGACACATATAATTTTCGTAGTATGCACTACAGTACCTGGCCGATTTTCACATGAAAACTCTATACCTTAATACCGGACCACCTTGTTATAACAACCACTTAATTTCGGGCTGGCTTTCAATAACTTCTCTATAATTCAACTTAATTAGACCACCTCATTATTACGACTGATTTTTCGGTTCCCGGGGGTGGTTTCATTATCAAAGTTTTACTGTATAATTATTCAGTATTATGTGTACGTCAAAAATGCAAAAAATGGCAGTGTATTCCCGGTCTACAAAGTTCTATAAATAAGACAAGAGGGCCATGATGGCCCTGCATCGCTCATCAGAATAAATGAACTTATTGCATGTTAACTCATTATTAACAAAAGCCCTGCATCGCTCACCAAAATAAATGTAAGTTAATTGTTACTAAAAAGGGTAATACAGGTACTCCAATGGACAGATAATGGGGAACAATAATATAATTGATAAAGAACCATCAAACGAAAATACAAAGGAATATTCGTGATGATTGGATGATGCTACAGGCTAAATTTGGTAACGATCCAACCATCGGTTCATGAAAATAATTCATTTTAAGGTATTTTTATCTTTAGTTCTGGCGGCCCCTAAAACTTAACCGAGGACCATCTAAGGATGCTACAAACCAAGTTTAATGATGATCCATCCTTTGGTTCATGAGAAGATGTTTAAAGATTATTCTATTATTAGCTCTGGTGATCCCTAAAAGGGGTCAACTGGTATAATATGAGCAAATTGCATTAGAAGGTCACAAGAGTACTACACAACAAATTTTAAGGAACTTTCAGAGGAGATAATCATTGTTGACACCGGATGACGGAATATCCCCTTCCCATATCACTAGCTCACCCTGAAGCTAAATAGGTAATTAATTTCATGGCCCAAAGGCTTTATTTTATTTTTTATTTTTTTTTGATGTTTTATATATTTTATCCAAAAATGTTTTTGAACAATGTGACACGCCAAAATTTCGATAAAATTGTCACTTATTTCAGGGACTCTACAAAGAGTCCCTGCTCATTTTTCAAGTGGGTCCAGTTTTTAAAGTACTGATGGAAGGCGATTTTAGAAATATATATTAATGGCACTTAATGCTGGAGGACGCGGATATTATATGTCTTCTTGGTGTTGTCAAACTCGCGCCAGTGGTGTAATCGTGTGGCGTGTAAAAAAGATCGGAGTCATGTGACTACTCATGTATTGGACACTACTGTTATGTTTACAAAATTAAAAGTGTACAAACATAAACAGACTTTACAACTTATATACCTTTATAAGAATATTTATCAATACATTTTACCTCTCAAACGAAGAACTATGCCCTTGAGGGACGACAGGTCTAATGACGTCATTCAAAACATTTTCTCACTTGAATACTTACTTAGGTCTACACTTAAACTGGTTCCCGTTCCATGTTGCAGCGCACTAGAATCAACGAGAACCAGTTTAATCTACATTTTGCTCAGAACATAGATTAGTCCGCGATGAAAAAATATACAGCGAACAAATACAAATTCGTTATGAAACGTCAAAACAATGATACTTTTTTGGAAATATTTATCATTCTAATCAAAGTTGTAGCTTTTTTGTTTCGATTTACTTGGTGTACAGACTTCTGGAATTATTTTTTAAAATTCAACAAAACAGTCCCTGAAGGAAACTGTGAAAACTGCACGTGCAAAAAACAAGCCTGGAGGACGGAATTTAAGAATAGTAAACAATTCAAATTTCAAAGTTTATGCAGCAAAAATACAAAATAAATAAAAAACAGAATCATTCATACATGCAAATATGTAGTACAATACATTACTTAAGAGCAGTTGTAGAATATAGTGTCTTTTTTATAAGAAATGTTGGTTCATTAATTAAAAATGATACAAAATAGTAATCAAAATTGATACAAAATAGTAATAATCGTTTCTAATACTACTGAATGGCAATTGTAATATGAACATATAAAATAATATAAAATGTATATAAGTTCCAATTATTTTATGGTTTTAATTGTTGATATGTTATACATGTATCAAGGCAATCAGATATCATATCATTCAAATGTGGTACTACACAACAAAAGAGAAATAAATACACGTTATACTTATTTACACACTGATTTTTTACCAACAAAATAACACATGTTTGCCATGTAATAATAGCAAATTCTGCAGCATACAGTCAAACTAATAATAAAATATAACAATAATATCATTAAACAGGGACAATCTACATATATATGTATTGTAAAATATCTTTGACCAAATTATAGCATAATAATTTTAATACCATACTTATTCAGTGTGAAGCATAATATATTGAGATGCGACATTTTTTATGTTTCATTTTCTCGCTGTAACCCTAACGAATGTAAACAAGGAACATGTATGCATATAAACAAAATAAAAGTGTTGTCAAACATGTACTTTGTATGCTGTTTTAATTTGTTCTTTTTATACATGTGTCTGTTGGCAGTAATGCTATGCAGATTAGCAATGTTACGTATAAAAATGGCAGAAAGAATAGGGCTTAGAGATAATTAATTATTACGTCAATACCATTTCATACAAAATTATGTTAACCTTAATGTAACAATGATTGAAAAAACATAATAAATATGACTTTAGAGGTAGAACTGAATAATGTGAAAAATGATTTATGAAACAAAAACTTTTTCGAACTACATGTACGTCTAATTAATGATATAGGCTATCATTGTTTCAGTATACCATGATGCTTGAGCATGGTTATTTTGATTATATCTATGACAACTTTAAATTCTAGCTCAGATAAATCAGAGACTTTCTATATCAATTGTTTTCAAACTAAATTACACATACCTAAACATAAAAACTATGCTTTAACAGTAGTGTGATTGTGTGTTCAAACTGACAACCCCAAAAATTGTAAGAGTCAATGACCTCATTAAACTTCATTATATAGGTGCATATATACCTAAATACTTTAACCTTTGATTTTGTTTCAATTTTTTTGTGTATGATAAGCTTGTATTGTTTAAATCCAAATTAATAAAATATATGCTCTGCTCTGCCCTCTGTTCTGTTCTGTGAATCATACCATCCATCCACATGTTCAATGGTTTCTTGTCAAAATGTTGGTTCTGTGATAATACTGTTAGCATCGCATTAAATAAAACACAGACTTAAAAACCAAATAAATAAAATCTCCAACCATAAAAGTTCTTCAGAAAATTGTTCCACAACTGCAAATACAAATATCAATGTTAAATACAGAATTATGAACAAATAGAAGCTTAAATGGATCACTAGACAAGCAGCATTGAACATGGCTCGACAATTGTTTTTCAGGGTACTCGTCCCGCACGACAACCACCCAAGAATTTAAACTAGTTTTACAGCAATTTCAACTGGTCCGGAATCAATTTCTACTCGTAATTACAAGTAGATGAGTGAATCTGTCAAGCCTGGTTAAAGCTATTTTGTATTTTTCAAAATAAGCAGATTGTAAAAAAATGTATTCATACAATAACGAAGTAATCACACGGATTAAACACAGAATTAAACAAAACACAATTTTAGAGAATGAATTTCGTGCAGCCCTCCAGTGACGTTTTTAAGATGATCTTCATTCTTGATGGGAGAATTACATTGGGGTCTAGTACGTGAATTGTCACATCAAATACGAGTTACAGCATCCATGCCAGGAATGACAACACATGGTATCAAATTCAACAAATATCTCTAGGTTATACTGGTCTAGCACGGGAGTTATCCATGAATACTGAACTCATGCACAATTAACAAAAGACACTACTTTTATTGAGATTAGAATAACAAGTGAATATTGAAGCAAGTATCATCTGGAACGAATATACACAGTCCCATGTATCATGACTGGAAGTTATTTCAACCAACAAAGTACACAGTATATTAAATGTGTGAGTGGAATAATACACATGTATTTACTTTCAATAACTCAGTTATTAATTGAGAACATGATTGCATCATATATATATATATTATATATATACATAAAATATTAAGTTTTAAATGACTTGTGTTTGACTTTAACTACAGAACGCATTTTCTGACAGGTGATGCAATCATGTATAAATATATATATGTGCAATAAATATATAAATAAAGCTGTTCTATACCCTTTAAAATATCTGATAATATGACCTTCTCCCATGTATATCCCTATTTATTATACATGGGTCTTTTGTATTGTATTCATTGTTCGCTTACTTAATTTATATTCTCATACATTGTTTAGGTATTGGATAATGAAATAAACTATCTATCTGTATTTCAACTAAAATGTGTGTTTTTTACATCATATACCAAAGAGTGCTGGCATGCTTCCATACTTATTACAAACTGAGAATTTGATATAATTACACCTACCTGTACTTTATCACATGTGTCATCTCTTACCCAGCCATCCAGATCTGAGTATATTTGTGCAGGTTTCGTCTTGTCATGTAATACTTTACATATTTCACACATGTTGCAACTAGTACGCTGTTCTTTATAAAACTTCCTATGTTCAAAATAACTATTATACAATGTTTCATTTGAGCTTACAATTTTTATGTAACTAATAAACTGCTCCATAGTTTCAAAATCATGTATATTTATGTAAGAATTAGGGATCACCCTTGATTTGTTGAATCTTTTCCAGTTTACGATAGGAATCTGATCCCTTTTTAAAGTATACCAATACTTCTCGGTTATGTAATCTCTACAGAGGTCATTTTCAAATGCTAAGTAAAATTTGTATTGTTTTAATTCATCATCACAAGAATTGTCATCAGGGTCCATCGACTTTCCGCACATTCGCGAATAGCATTTTCCATAACCGTCCACGTTTAAATGTTTTGCTATCTGAGATATGATCCTGTACCGTTGTCCAGGATCAAAACAGTTGCTAACACGAACAGCAATCTCTTTCGATTTTTCTTTATATAAGTTCCTCTTTCTTAACATTTCTTTAGCCCGTTCTTGTTCTGGACCGGACAGTGTGTACTTTTCCCCATACGGCCAAATAATGTCCGCATCGTCCCTATACCAGTTCGTCAAATTAAATAAACCATTTAGAATGTTAATGTCTCCCCATAAATGGGGCGGCGGTTCCATATTACTTATAATCCACACTTGGTCGGGTGATCGATACTTAGGAAACTCAATTAAAGACTTAGTACCGATTCTCCAAATTTTACTCCATACATCGGATAAGTGAAAGTGCACAGCATCTACGTCCTGGATTTTAGTCTTATCTGAGACAATTTCGCAACTGAACTTACAGGTTTTTAAACATTTAATGTCACCTTCATTGTCGACGTTCTGAAACATACCTGTCCACTTCAGGATTTTCTTAACCACTTTCGCCTTGAAATGAATGTTAGGGAAAGATTTAACTGCGTCTGACCGCTCAATACTGCGAGTTATTTTGTAGGATTGGTCCGGCGTCGTAAACAAAAACACGCCAATTATAAAACCTACAAGGACCACACATAACTTGTATGATCGCTTCATCCTTCTTAAGTTCCCCATATTTTACACAAAAATCCGTAAGATAGAACGAGTGCAGTTGACCTAACATCCAACCTACTATATAACAACCAAACAAATAAAACAAAATTTTACACACACGGTGTCGAGGTATGTACCTGTCCCGGATAATTTACCTATAGTCTTTATCAATGGAGTATCAGACGCTTAAGAAATTTAATCAATAGGGATAAAATTTCAAAATCTTACGCATAATACATTAAAGTGGATAATGTAACTATAAAGCCATATGAGCTAAATCTCTTAAGCGTCGTGGCTAGCTAGTTCATGAGCGGTTAAGTGTAGTAAACAGCTCAATCCTCATGATATTGACTCTGATTATCGGCAAAAAATTACCATGAAGTCGTCGACCATTTATCGGCTTCATAACGAAGTAGATAAAATATAGTTAGCTTATTAATTAGTTTGTTATTAATTTTTGGCATATTTCAATGTTAAACCTCTCAACATTTGTTCTTCAATAATGAACACATAGCGTTGTGTAATTATTATTACGTTTTGTTCTGCGCTCATTTACGTCCGCTTATTTTAATTTATGCTAAAAAAAGTTGATACCTTTGCTTAGTAGATAAAATGAATTAGTTATTTTGAATAAATGAACATAATTGTGTACATGGTCCCTACGTTAATCACGCCTCTCAGTAAGATAATTATACTATTTAATAAACTGGTGCACGTTTATATATGACATAATTATTTGCTTTAGAAATCTACCAATTCAAACAAACTTCAATTCAGATTAATTAAAAAGCACCAGTTTGTCGAAATTTTACAAATGTCATCAAGGAAAAATATGATCATACATGTATATATTTTTATTTGATTATGTTAAACATATAGTATAGTACATACAATACATAGATAGAAATAATAGATACATAATTTATATTACTAAAACAGCACTAAAGTATAGTAAAACAGATAATTAATTATAAACAAAGTTATTGTACTACTACAAATGAAACATAAACAAGAATGGCACAAAAAGGGGATTTAATATTCCTTTATTTCCATAGTGATCCTTATATTTCGTTTGTGGTTCTTTCATCAAAACAAAAGGCTAACTTTGTTCTGGGACTCTAAAATCCCGGGAGTCCCTGCCTTGTTCGACCCCTAAAGTTATGTCAAAGAATTCAGAGTATGACATGTTTTACGATCTTTAAAACACGCTTTAACGTTAAAATAATTATATAAATTTAATAATTAAGATCGCCTTACAGCTTATTCCGGACCTAATGAGTTTAATCCACAATAACATTATGTCATGACAGAGGCGTATTTTTATACGTCTCTGGTCATGATTAACGGAATCGAAAAAAACTTTTTATTATCTTTTATCTTGCACGATAATTTTTTTTATCCTGAGCTTATATATTTTGTACAGCTGAAAGGGAAAAAATATAATCGGTAGTTCGATCTTCTATGATCTCTAAAACCAAACTGATTTCCATTAAATCGGGGACTCTCCATTGCAGTAATACAGAGTGCCTGATTATATATATTGTTATTTTCACACTATTTATTGATTCTGTTACGTAGCAACAAGTAAACTATTTTTGATACAACATTAACTAAAGTGATGCCCTTATAATTGTTTGGATTTTGCCTATCATTCTTTTAATCTTGTAAAATTACCCCCCCATGCGCAATGAAACAGGGTATGCCTATGAGCCGCAACCGATTGATTGATTGAATATGATTAAATATGATTGAAAATAACAACTAAATATGGTGATTTGAATTCCTTTGAATTAATGAAGAAATTTGCAACATATAATTATCCAGTCAAAAAATCGACAACAAAAATATTTTTCTAATACGAAAGATAACTCTACCATAACTTAGTATCAAATATTTATATATTGCGGCAGTTATTTCCCTTGGAATTTCAATTTATTTTTAGACTGAATTTGACCTCACGTTCAAGGCCATGTAAACAGTATGTTGACGAGAATGTAAACGTGATAAATGCTGTATCATAAAACATAGAGTCATTTGCTTGTGCAATTTTCAATATTTTGGATTATCGCGATTTCACAGACAGACATTTTTTTTAACTGATTGCGTAATCTACATAAATGTTATTAAGTTGTAGAAACAATGTTTTGATGTTGAACTGTAATTTGTTTCTACTTTCATTTCGCTAAGTTTACAAATTTAACGTTACGGATTCTTAAGATTGATTTAATGTTGTTTTTCTGAAATCGTCGATAAAATGTTCCGTGGTATTTTAAAAAGTAGGCTGTTAGTTTTTAGAAGTTCTGCGTCAAGGAATTTTCTACAAAATGGTACGGTTGACGTGCGGATTTGTTCCGGCTTACAACAGAGATTTGTCTCATCGGCCGCAACAGCGAATGCATTGACCAAACCAGGTAATCAGTTTCTGTTGATAGTACTTGGTTGCATATGATTAAATGGATATCTGTACTTTCCATGCATTGACTTGAAAGACTGTAATGATTGATGGTCCAGTTCACTTTTAGAACTGATAGAGTATACAAATATGACTTGGCAGTACACAGACGTAAGCCAAGGTTGATATTAATTTTTGAAGGTTGATAATTTTTAATATGTACAGTCACTCTCACTGCCATGTTATATTCAATTTATTATATATTAGATATATTACCTGTAGTTTAATATAAAGCAGAGGGAGGATACTCTGATATTTGAAGGCAATTAAACTGGTCCCATTCCATGTTGCAGTGCACCAAAGGAACAGGTATGAACAAGATTATCTGGCACTCTGATTGATCAATGTGTTTGAGCCATGTGATTGGCTGTCCATTTGTGAAAGATCAGGGATTTCTGTATATCTGTTAAATATAAACAAAGATGTTACCAATGCCTGAATATTCTAGATACAAATTGCATCTTTTAATCAAAATAATACAGTGAATGCTAGATTTAGTGACTCTACATAACATAATATAGAGCTATTTGATCTATTTTTAAATTACGCACAAAATATGCATCAAGTGAAAAAATGCCAGGCATTTCAAATGTGAAGTCTCGCGAGATCCTGCGGGCTGAATTCTGCCCATATGTGGACCGCAATTGACCAATCAGCGTCCAGGAAATTTTGGGCCATACTTGTTGTCTCTGTACACCAGAGTCAACGGGTACCAGTTTAGAAGGAAATAAGAAAGAGTATTTCCCCTTTGCAGAGGGTGCTATTAAAATGTGATCAAACGAAAAATCAGCTGCAAGCCCTATTGGAAATACATTGAGCATAAACATGAGGTATAATAGTAGAAAATATAGAATGTTTTTAGTTTAATATCAACTTTGCATGGTTGATAAGTATGGATACTTTAAGATTATTGTAGTGTATATATTATTATGAATCACCATTCAAAGTTTAAATAATTGGGTTTTGGGGGCGGTGCCTCAATAAACATTTTGCACTAACCCCCAGCCCAAAGCTCAGGGTTAGTAAATTTCTATTCAGGCATATGAACTTTCTCAAAATTGTGCACTTTGACTAATGCTTCAAAAGATTTGTTCAAATTGTTAACTTAATGCATATTTTACAAACTTTGCAATATTATAGCCTATCATGCTATTGTTAGTTTTTTTTATAGGTATGTTCATTTTCTGAAAATGTCTAAATATCTTATTTATATAACTCAAAAACCAGATTGTAAACTAACAAAACTTTTCTATGCATTTTCAACTAGATAGTAGATACTAGTGTTGCAACATCGGTTCAAAATCATAAGTGATTATCAGTTGGAATCGGTTGGTACATCCGATGCAATTTTCCGACTATATAATCGGTTCTAGTGTAGTAATGTAACATAAGTAGACCACTAGTGTTTGATTCTATTTATGCACCCTTTGGTTCTTAGCCATCCTCTGCTTTATGCTAGTTGGCATTGTAACATATAAGCATGGTGAATGGAGTGTATTATCCATATAAACCATTAACTGGACTCTATTAACATCAAATAACCTGAGGGATGGTCAAATATTTGGTTTTTTTTGTCTTGATCGATGATGCGTCATCTTTTTTTAAATAACGCGAGTGATTTCCCCTGAATGTTTGTTTAGTGTGCGGCACCAGTAATTAGCATACGGCGCCTAAATGAGATAGACCGATAATCGATTATGAAAAACTGCAATCAATTATCGGAATCGGCAGACATTTTCACGCCGCTAATCGATAGACTCCGATTATCGTTTCATCACTACTAGACACCAATTATTTATTCCTTTATGTTATCAGACTAGAATGTAAGAAAAAGCCATCAGTTTCAAAAGATAAGGTAAATATTTGTGATTATATTTGTTTTGTTTAAATTTCAGACATGTTCTGTTACCAATGTGAACAAACAAAATCCCGACGCGGTTGTGTGACAATAGGGGTTTGTGGTAAGAGTGCGAAAGTGGCTGCGTTACAAGATTTGTTAATGTATGTCATTAGGGGCTTAGCTATGCATGCAAACCGGGCTGTGAACATGGGTATTTATGCTTCAGACGATTGCGACATTTTTGTTCTGAAAGCAATGTTCAGGTAATGAAGCTGTATTTTTTACAAATTTTACTGTAAGAGACCAGTGTGAAATAACAAAACTATGGAGGCTGACATATTTTATTAACCCAAAGATAACATTCATGCCAAGTATGGAAACTACCGACAAGTATACAAATGTAGGTTACACACAACTATTATTTAAGCTAGTATCTGACATCTCCCTTTTTCTGAAAGAGTAGGTTCTAATGTCTTTTAAAAGTATTCATGATTTTACAGAAAAATACTTATCGTAATAAAGTTCTGAATTTGCTTAGTAGCTAAATGTCAAATGCTCACTGATTGTGTATTACCAAATTAAATGTTCTGTTATAGTAATGCCTCAGTTTTTTAACAACACTTTAACAAACACAAACAGTTTCTATTCCAGTTACTTTCTCATATATGGAACACATCTCAGTCTACAGTCTACAATCTCTCATGTCTTGTCTGCAAGTTAAGTTCTTGAATTAAAAGTATCTTAATCAACATTAATATTATTAAGTTCTCAAGCATTTTAAATTTCAATACAACATTCATTATTACAGAATTCACATTAAAACATGAATAATAATGAATTTAGAAACATCATAAACAAATTTAAATAAGATAATGGTGTAAATTAAACTATTTCACTATAGAATCTTCATTAATCCAGATGTCGACACATTATCTTCACTGTGCTATGGATCTTCAATATTAACACATTTTCTAAAGATATTTTACTTGATTTTCTGTAGATACTTTCTAGAACTTGAACTTTTAAGATACATGATTTTACACAAACACTTCTACTGGGTTTAACACAAATTCTTCGAACTTCACCGGCTGCTTCACAACTCTTCCTGACCTTGTGACACGGTCATGACTAGCACTTTCACATGAATTTTCATTCAAATTTTGACTAGCATTTTCACTATGACTAGCATTTGCATTCTGGCTAGCATTTTCACTTTCAACACTTTTATCTGGCTCATTATTCCCGAATAGCGGTGGATGTACTTCCTCTGTATCCTTCTCGAATTGTGCCGACGTCGGTTTCAGGTGCTTCCTATTTCGACGAAGCTTCCGTCCGCTGTTCGTTTCCACGATATACGAGCGAGGCGTCTGATGCTTCCGCACGACCTTTCCGGGGAGTATTTTACCATCGTGTCTTATCGTCACAGATTGTCCGTCACTTAGTGGTTTCAGAGGTTTACCACTATGTTTGTTGTAGTAGTACCTTTGAGTTTGTTGTCTCATTTGGTGGTTTCTCTGTACTACTTTACCATTTGCATATCCTGGTTTCAGTAACTCTTTCGTTGCTGGTAAGGAGGATTTAAGCCTTCTACCTATATGCAATTGTGCTGGGGACAAGTTTATTCTTTCTAATGGCGTATTCCTATAGTCTAAAAGTGCCTTGCTTGGATCGGTACTTTTCTTAATAAGATTTTTAACAGTTTGTACGAAACGTTCTGCCTGTCCATTTGATTGACTGAAGTGGGGGCTGGTTGTAGTATGCTTAAAACCACATTCTTCTGCAAAGTTTCTAAATTCTTTGCTGCTAAACTGGGGGCCATTATCCGTCACAAGTTCATCAACATAGCCAAATCTTGAAAATTGTTTTCTCATGTATGTGATTACGTTTGCCGATGATAGATTATCAAGTTTTTCAACTTCCGGCCACTTCGAATAATAGTCTACAGTTAGCAAGTAGTGTTGACCTTTCAGTTCAAACAAATCTGCTCCCATCTTTACTGACGGCCTATCAGGAATTTCTGACGATATCATTGGCTCTTTCCGGTTCATTTTTGTGTCTTTCAAGGCACATAATTTACATTTCTCAACTGTTTCTTGTATTTGAGCCATCATGCCAGGCCAATACATAAATTCTCTGGCCCTGGCCTTGCATTTAACTATGCCTAGGTGAGTTTCATGTACAACAGTCAGCATCAACTTTCTCTGTGCTTCTGGTATTATAACTTTATGTCCTTTGAACATTATGTTATCAATGCATGTGATTTCATCTTTGAAAGTCCAGTACTTCTGTATGGCTTCAGGCACATCAGATTTTCTTTCTGGCCAACCTTTTTCTATCATTTCCTTCAGTAGTGTCATTTCATTGTCTCTTGCCGTGTCGTCTTGTAATTCTCTGTACCTTTTCTCAGACAACGGCAAATGTGCGTTCAACTGTATTTCATGAACTGCAAGATCTGGGATCAATTCCTCATTTGTTTCGGGTAAATAGAGTCTTGATAGAGCATCTGAGATCAACATTGTCTTTCCTGGTTTATGTTTCACTCTAAAGTCATATTTCTGCAGTGTTAGTGCAAACCGTTGTATTCTCGGTGGAGCTTCTGTAATAGATTTCTTGAAAATACTCTCTAACGGCTTATGGTCACTTTCAACAAGAAAATGTCTACCATATAACTGATCATGGAACTTTTGACATCCGAATACTATTGCAAGTGTTTCTTTCTCTATTTGTGAGTAGTTCTTCTGCGTACTATTCAGTGCTCTTGATGCATAAGCTATTGGTTTATCGTTCTGTAATAAAACCGCTCCAAGTCCGCACGATGACGAATCAACATTTAAAACGACATCTTTGTCTTTGTCGTAAAATGCTAAAACTGGTGTATTCGTTGCCAACTGTTTCAGTTTCTGGAAACTTTCAATTTGTTCTGTTTCCCAGTGCCATGCAATGTCTTTCTCCAGTAGTTTTCTCAATGGGGCACTGACTTGTGACATGTGAGGCAAGAACTTCTGTAGGTACGTAATAAAACCTAAGAATGTTTGCAATTCTTTCACATTTTCAGGACTTTTCATTTCAAGTACTGCTCGTACTTTTTCTGGATCAGCTTTCAAACCATCTTTGGTAATTTTGTGTCCTACATAGTCTACCTCTTCTTTTCGAAATTTGCATTTCTTTGCACTTAGCTTCAAATTCCAATCTTGTGCTCTTTGCAATACAGCATTCAATCTTTGATCATGTTCTTTTTCATCTTTACCCCAGACTAATAGGTCATCTACGATTACTTGGACACCTTCTAGTCCTTCAATCATTTCCGACATTGTGCGTTGATAGATTTCCGGTATTGACTTGATGCCAAATGGTGCACGTAAGAATCTGTACCTCCCAAATGGTGTGTTGAAGGTTGTAAGTTTCGAACTTTCAGTGTCTAATTTAAGTTGCCAAAAACCGGATGTCGCATCGATTGTACTGAACACTTTTGCCTCTGGCATTTCTGATACTACTTCTTCTATTGTTTTCATGGGGTAATGTTCTCGCTTTAATGCTTGATTCAAATCTTTCGGGTCGATGCAAATTCTTACTGATTTATCTGGTTTGACTACTGTCACCATACTGTTGACCCATGGTGTTGGCTCTTTCTGCCTTACGATAACTCCAATTTCTTCCATTCTATTCAATTCTTTTTTCACTTTGTCTTTGAGCAGTATTGGTACTTTTCTAGGAGGATGTACTACTGGTGTTGCATCCTTTTCTACTTCTAGTTTTACTTCTCTCGGTAAACATCCAAGACCTGTGAACAAGCTTGTATATTCGTCTTCAACGTTATATATTCGCTTTATCAGACCAATGCGTTCTGCCGTTTCTCCACTAATTATGGATTCAGATTTCGTGTCCACCACACAAAATTCAACATTGTATGTTTCCTCTTTACATTCAATGTTCAGTGTTATCATCCCATCTGGAACCATTCGATGACCCGAAAATGAACGTAGTGCAACTGTTGGCTTTCTCAGTGGTCCCTTTAGTCTCAGGCGTTTGAAATCTTTCATGGTGAGAACATTGACTTTGGCTCCTGTGTCTAACTGAAATTTGATATCTTCACCATTTATGGTTAATGTTTCTGTAAATGTATCTGAACTGTCTTTCTTTCTACGTTTACTTGTTGACAGCATACCAACAAACATTGCATCAAAGTCATAGTCTTCATTGTCAACTTCATACACTTTCTTTGATTTGGCTTGGTGAGTGTGACACATTTTAGCAAAATGATCTTTACCACAGCATTTTTTACATGTTTTCCCCATTGCTGGACAATGATTTCTTCCATGATTATATCCGCATCGTCCACATGTATTTGTAGGTGGTGGTTTGTTATATTCTCGGGGTTTCACTTTATTTCTTACCACTGGTTTCTCATTTCTCGTTGGCTTGTCATTTGTTGGCTTTTTGTGCTTGATAGCATGTACTTGAACATCTTCTCCGTTGTTCATAGTTTTCAATTGTTTCTGTGATATTTCGTATGACCTACAAATGTCAACAGCTTTTTCAAGCTTCAGTTCTGAACCCTCTTGTATTAGTTTTTCTCTTATTTTGGTACTTTTCACCCCAAAAACTATACGGTCCCTTATCGCCTCTTCTTTTTCCTTGTAGTCACAATCCACCGCAAGAACTTTCAGATCCGTGATGAATTCTTCACAAGATTCATTGTCTTGCTGGACTCTACATTGAAATTTGTATCGATTAAATACAGTGTTTGTCTTGGGTTTCACATATTGTTCGAACCGCGTTTTCAGTACTTCTGGGTCTTTCTTTTCATCATTGCTAAGATTCCATGTACCATAGACCTCTCGACCTCTTTGGCCAACCCATATCATCAAGTATGCAGACTTTTCCTCGTTAGATTTCCCTTTGAGGGGTCCCTCGAACATAAATTGTACATGTGTATAAAAGTCTGTCCAGGCAGTAACCAGGTCATTACTCTGCCAATTCATCGTTGGGGTACTACCAAACAATCCTTCCATCTTGATTGGATCGATAATGAGGGCCAAGACTAGATATTTGGGTCGAAATCTTCTGACACCATGTGAAATAACAAAACTATGGAGGCTGACATATTTTATTAACCCAAAGATAACATTCATGCCAAGTATGGAAACTACCGACAAGTATACAAATGTAGGTTACACACAACTATTATTTAAGCTAGTATCTGACAACCAGGGACTTGCTGCACTAAACATCTTTGAGTCTCAGGCTAAATATTTGAGTCACACTTTTCTCAATAAGTGCAGAAACAATCATAAATGTTTATATCTACTCTGTGTCCGTGCATTTAGAGCAAAACTGATATTGATTGGCTAGCGATAGCATTATCATCCAATCAGTTTTGAGTTTACAAAAGATAGCCAAACAGTGAGCATATAATTAAAAAATCAATTAGGAGCAATCTTCTAATTTATTCTATTCTGAACAAACAATAACCATTTAGTTCTTCTCATAATCTGACTGTCCTGTTTTTGTCCTAAATTTATTATTTACCTTGTGGTTCTCGGCAGAGATTGAACAAATGCTGCTTCTGGGGTCAAAATTGGCTCCGCCTCAGGGGTCTCTCATTTTACATAGATTATACAACAAAAACCCCTAAATGTAGTTGTAGCCAAAACAGCATGACCTAGAGCTAAAATTAATTGTGTGTAACATTGTTTTATTTTCTCCATTGGAACAATCTACAACATCATTAAACCAGTGCATCGTACCCTATTTTTTTGGTCAAGTAACAATAGACATGACTATTTCTTATCTAGTCTATCCTGTTTTTACTGTTCATCTCATTATCCACTTCATTTGAATCTCACATGTAATCTTGTATCATTCCTATCTTGTAAGCGTATCATTCTTGTTCTGTTCTCCACAGCACCCTTACAAATGTAAACTTTGACCAAGACAGATTCCCAGAATACATCAGAAAGGCTGTTGAATATCGTGATTTATACAGAACTGCTCTGCAGGAAGCCCATAAGAAAGCTGGTACCCAGCTTCCAGATGTTCTTAACCATGGACCAGCAGTGTGGAAACCAGAAAATGGTTACAGTGACTTAGAATATCTTGCGAATGAAGGTAGAAATGAATAACAAAAAAACTTGAGGCCTTAAAAAAATGGTTTCTTTAAATTAAAGTTAATTACATCGACTCTCGTTAGCATGAATTTCTTTGCAAGCCCTGAACAGGTAACTGGAATTTTTCATTTAAGCAAGGTGTGGAAGGAATAATTTGGTTGCACTTGAAAAATCGAGTTAGGTGAGTTTCTGCAAATGAGAGTCAAATGTACATGGCTTAAATTTTTGCAAAAGTAAATCTTCACACTCTTTTCCACAATTTATTCAATCTTCAAATGTCACAATGAAAGACATCAATGTTGTTTGCTGTCGTTTTATGGGTAAAATACAGTCAAGCCTGTAGGCCACCCTTAGGAAAGACAAGGTCTTTATTGCCTGATGGCCTTTTATTCAGAGGTCAATTTATTCTAAATAATCAGTGATGTTTTTTCAAAGAATGGCCTTTATTCACAGGGTGGTCTTTATTCAGAGGTGGCTGCAAACACTGATTTGACTGTAGTCATAATCATCTTTTTAAACACTTACAATTAACTTTGTATTTGCCTACTTCTTCCCTCTCTGATTGCAAGACAGTAATTGATTTACAATACTGTATAGCAACAAACACTTCACCTGTAGTCAAAACAAATTTGATTTGTTGTTTACACAATATAAATTCCCTGCCGTATATTTGTGCATTGCACTTAATGAATAAAAAGTAAATTCAGGAGTATCTATAAACTTTAACCAACGTAATTTATCATCAGTTGAAATTAGTTTTAAGTGGGGCTTTTATGCTGCAAAATTGCATGAATAGTTTAGGCCTGAACAAAAAAAAAGGTTTGTTTCCAGTCACATGTTCAAAAAAATATTGGTTGGTAGATAGGGATTTTTTTCTTTTATGGTTTTTTTTTTACATATATCGACAACACTATTGTGAAAATTACAATATAGCACTTAGATTTTGATGCCATAAAAACTTATGAGTCAGCAGGTAAAAGATGTGTTGGTCGGATAAACGGAAACAAACCTTTTTTAAGGCCTTATGAGATAATAATTATATATGTGTCCTTAGGTTATGTTGAAAATCATGTTTTTACTGTCCTTTACCCTAATTTGTGAAATCATGTTTTACTGTCCTTTACCCTAATTTGTGAAATCATGTTTTACTGTCCTTTACCCTAATTTGTGAATTTTGTTTTACGATATGTGATTTTTATTAATTTGTTCAAGATTATTTAAAGTTGCTGTCTTGAATAATCTTGCCACATTCAACAATTAAAAAAATATTAGCTACTTAATAATTCTGAACATAGTTTAAAAACCTTTGATACAAAAATGTATTTGAACTTGAAGATAGGTTACACGATTTATAACCTCAGACGTAGATGATTCAAAATAGCTCTGATCGTGTTTAATTTTTTATGAACCAATCCTGAATACATTCTTATTCAATTTAGATAAAAGAATAATGTTGTTTAACATTACGTGTATATATGCATGAAGACTAAAAAGATTGAATGGTTTTCATTAAAACACGTGATTTCAAATAAAAAAAAATTGTTTTCAATTTTTTTTTATCATGATGAATAAAGATAACAGTAGATTTTGTTAATAACTTGAATGTAAATCTTTTCACTAGCCACATTTCATTGACTAGTGTTAATATATACTGAATGTAATGTAATATCTTTTTTTCAAAAATCCGTGTTGCATTAGTTTAATATTCAATTTACATAAAATCTTGTTGAAAAAATCCCTGGTTTACATGTAAAGTATATAATTATGCTTTTATAGACAGCATGCTGTCAAATTTCTCCTGTCATGCATTAAGTACCTTAAGTTTTTGTATTTATTGCGCAATAATATAACACTCCTTCTCTGTATTTGTATTTTATGACAGTATAAACAAACTTAACTGATCTAAAGATGTTTATATGTTGTACAGTGACATTTAACAGGGCTTTTTTACAGGTATGGGAAAGGGGCCATTCTTAAATTTGGGGAAAAAATAACTTATTTTTTTTAAAAAGACTTCATGTAAACAGAATTTTAGGGGAAAACTGCATGATTTTAAAGATTTTTCCTGATGGAAAGATGAGTGTAAACAGCCCCTGCTATAGAAGGAAAAAAACTGTTTATCATTGTACCAAATTTCACAAAAATGATGAAGTTAATTACTTTGGAATGAAGTATTACTGACAGTATACATAACATATAGGATTTTGAATGCACTCATTGATTTACACTGGAGTAAAAAAGTATTTTTTGGTTTGTACAAAGGTATACTAGTACTTCTTGGAGCCACGTTGTATTTTTAATTGGTTTAGAGGCCTCCATAATTGAGTGGTTATGGTCTCTGACCAGTAATCACTAGCCTATTATGGCTTTGAGTTCAAATCAAACCCAGGACCAAATTTACACAGGGGGGCTAGCACATTGAAGGGATGGTGTATAATGGCATATTTAACATAAAATGGCCACACGGACCAAAAACATGTATATCATATATATATATACACCTATATTACATACATACATACATATATATATATATATATGGCTTATTAGGCCTAAAATGGCCACACAGACCAAAAACATCTATATATATGTATGTATGTAATATAGGTGTTTTTGGTCTGTGCGGCCATTTTAGGCCTAATACGCCATCCCTTCAACGTGCTAGCCCCCTGTGTGTTGTTATATAAACTAAACTCAGGCTGGAGCAGTTTGGTTGTTTAAACAGTATAGTACTTTAAAATATTGATATGTATTTTTATATTAAGAAATCAGTGATCAGTATTGGTACCTACAACTTGGGTTTTGTGCTTCCTGGTTTACCAAACAGAACTTTTACCTTAAGTGTTCTTGACCTTAGGTAGAATTCAAACTATTTGCGTTTATTTCTTCTAGATTTGCTGGCCTAATGAATTTATGAGCCTTGCATTTTGACCTTGACAATTATGTACTGAGTTATATCCTCAGATAAAAATAAAGTACCCTTTATTAATGTTCCTGACAACTTTAAAATGTATTTTAAATTGTCAAAGGTCAATGTTGGTAAGGAAAAACTGATAAAATGAAATGCCCATCAGTAAATATGTATGTAAATAAAAAATTGTGAAAACAGGCTTAAACCCAAAAAATAAATACACGCGTTTTAAAAACATTTATAAATACAGACAAACCTGTGTTTGCAGCCACCTCAGAATAAAGGCCACCCTGTAAATAAAGGCCATTCTTTGAAAGACAGTCCCTGATTTTTTAGAACAAACTGATCTCCGAATAAAGGCCATCTATCAATAAAGCCCCACATTTTGTCTTTCATAAGGGTGGTCTTTGTTCACAGGTTTGACTGTAATTGCTGAACTTTATTCCATACTTACAGGCCGCAAAGTTGGTGTGTTAGAAGACCAGGACATATATGGAGCTGATGTGAACGGTGTCAGGTATATGACCATATATGGCATCAAAGGTTTATCAGCATACTCGACACATGCTCATTCACTGGGTGAGACAGATCCATGGGTGTCGAAATTCATCTATCAGGTTATTACCTTATTCTTAATGATGTAATGGCTTTCAAAAAAATCTACAAATTGATTAATATTCTCACTACTTCCGGAAGATAAGAAATTTCCTGGATGTTCAGGCTGTCAATATTACTCATGCGCTTTATCTTACATTACATCAGTTTTTGTCAAAAAATGTTTTGGATAGTTGTGTTGGGAGTATGCACAAATTATATGCACACAAGATTATTTTTAGATTATTAACTTCCTATGTTTAAATCCTAAACTGAATAAAATTTAGTTCTGTTCTGTTCTCTTCTCTTCTTGTATTTAGCAGTATATAATTGTTTCATACTATGTCAAATTCCTCTTGTTTGGGTCTATGTTAAATTATTAATATATGTACTATTTTTTAGGTAGATGTATTTTGAGGATAAAGGGACGTAGGTGTTAAGATCTCTTACGTTAGCAATGTTTTTTTTTAATGTTGAAAAGGAATTTAAAACATGCTTTTATTGCAAGTTTCCTATTGGGGATGAATTCCATTTTACATTGGTTTGCCCCACCATAATGATATCTGTATGATAAATTTTTGCATTTGTTTGCCAACAGGAACAGAGATGTAATTAGTTTGGCTATTTATTTATATTATGCATTTAAAATTAGAAAAGAATATATAGTAGTTTAAAATATGAAATGAGGGAACAAATATACTCACAGTTGTATGTTTATAGTGTTTATATTTTGTAAAATCATTGTTTTTTGTGTAAATTTTAATCCGTGTTTTTGTGATATTCATATTGTAATTGATATATTCTGTATGGGCCAATGGCCTCCAAACAGTATAAAAACAGGGCTCTCCCTCTCTTTTGGGGGACTGGGGCTGGGGCGCTGGGAGGTGTGAATTTTGTGTCATTTTCAGTTCAAGGGGGAATTTCAAAAGCCTGATCAATATAACATAACCGGCTTAAAATTTTATTTTTTTCTCAGATGGGGGAATTTCTATCAAAAATAGGGGAAAAAAGTATATTCCTGAGATGGGGGAATGGGACCGAATTTCGGTCCCAAATTACGGAGATCGAGAGCCTTGAAAAAATAAAATGGTACTCTGGTAAGTCAATATCAGTTTGACTCTATGTATTTAGAGTATTGGACTATATTTGCCCAACTATTGCAGACCTTGGATTTCCTGGAGACCGCTAAGGAAGAGGACAGACATGACCTGGGTTTGAATCTTCAGAAGGCGTTAGATGTTGGTGCTACTAATTTACGTGTGATGGAGTTACTTGATAAAGGACATAGGAGGATGTTTGGTGTTCCAACACCAACTACTGTATGTACAACACCACAGGAAGGAAAGGTATGTATCATTAACAGTCAAAATGTACTTCTGTCACAATTCACAATGTACAGTAAAACCCAGATATTGAGACCCCCTTTTGGACCCCCAGAATCGGGCGTAATTATGATTGTTTGTTTGTTTTTATGTGACTTATTGTCACTGGGGTTTAACACTGTTTTTCTATAAATTTTCTGTTATTACAGCGACCGGTTCACCTAACCAGTTTTCCTGGACTGTATGTTAAGCAGTATTAATTTGCCCTTCCACAAGGAATTGGGCAACTTCTCCACATATGGAGGAAAATCAACATTTTGTCTTTTCAGAGAAAGTTATGTCCTGCAGCAACCAGGATTTGAACCAAGATCACTGGGTTACAAGTCCAGCGCACTAACAACTGGGCCATGCTCACGGAATACTTAAACAATGATTCTGATTACATTAAATTGATATGTTTTTTCTCTACAATACAAAAGAGAAATATATTGTCAATGTGCATCCCGTGGGGCGCAAGATTTGGAAAAAAGCGGGTCCCAAGGCCATTTTATGTGTAAGTACACAGAAATCCTGCGTAAGAGAAAGCCCTGGAATAATAGTTCTGATTATGTTAAATTGATGTTTTTTGTCTCTACAGTGTATTCTGATATCTGGACATGACATGATGGATTTATATCAACTCCTGAAGAGTACAGAAAACACTGACATTAAAGTGTACACACACGGTGAGATGATGCCAGCACATATGTATCCGAAACTTAATGAATTCAAGGTAACTAATTGAGTCAATGTGTTACTTTATATGTTTTTTTAACCCTTTGCCTCATAATACTACATTTCCCTGACTTATGAAAACATTGTGGCAAAAGAAGACATTGCTTGTAATGAGTAATGGCTTTTTTTTCCACCACAGTAAAACTTCAATATTGAGACCATTTTCAGGACTTGAAAAATCGGATGTAAAATTAATGTTGTCTCATTATGGAGTTGATTAATAATATGGGAGTTATAAATAGCCAGTCTGAAAATAAGTGGTCATTATGGAAAGGTGGTTGTAATATTGAGGTTGTCGCTATTTGAGGTTTTACTGTATAATGTTCTGTAACATATGATAATTGTTCTTAAACTCAGGAATCTTTCCAGTGGTGTATACTTCAGTCATGTTTACTTAAAAGGTTTCAAATAAACATGACAACATGATAGTTATTATTTGAAAAACCGTCACTGATTATTTAGAACAAACAGACCTCCAGATAAAGGCCATCTGTTAATAAAGGCCACATTTTGTCATTCACAAGGGCGGGCTTCGTTCACAGGTTGACTGTAATTGATTAAAATTTACAAAATATATTACATTTTATACAGGCTGCGTGTCTTGTTACACCTTTTTACGTAAAATCTTCGTAAGCAATCAAAGATACATGTATGTAAATTCACATAAGACAATACTAATGTCAAATAATTGAAAATATGTTTCAGTAAATGTAACATAGAGTTGTTTGGTGTATGCAGTTGATACTGCATAGTGCAATGTATCTGCAGTGTCAAATGTTAGCGTTTTTAACGTGTTTTTAATTGACGGGGTCAAAAATTGATGCAAATGCTCTTAGACTGCCAAATTTAAGCTCTCGTTGACAATAACAAGAGGTCAAGTAATATATACAGAATAGCAATAGTAATATATACATTTGAAGCTAGTTTACCATGAGTTGTCTATCTTTCAAATAATAATGGCAGTGATCTAAAATGGCAGTGCTTTGAATTGGCTGTGTTTTGAATTGACGCAACAGACCCTGACCACCAATATATCCAAAATAAAAACCCCGCCAAAATAATAACTTATACAGTATTACATCTTATGATTAATTTTAATATCAGAGTTTAACAGGACATTTTGGTGGAGCTTGGCAGAACCAGAAAATTGACTTTGGGACGTTTCCCGGCCCTGTGTTAGCTTCCACTAACTGTGTGATTGAACCTCTGAAGTCTTACAGAGACAGGCTGTACACATTGAATGATACTGGTATAAATGGCGTGAAACACATCGACTTACACAACCCAGAACACATGGCACAATTATTAGAGGTTAGTATTTATTTATATATTTTACCTCATTTGTATAACACTTTTATCTTACATATGCTGTAAAACCTCGTTATCTTGAGGAGTCATTGGAACAGACTAACTGCTCGAGATAAACGTGGTGCTTGTTCTAACTAGGCATTTGTCTATTTGTTGAAAATTATACCCAACTAAGAACAAAAATTGACAGGACTTTAAAAACACCACAAGATAAGTTGAGTGCTTGTGATATTGATGCTTGTAATAACAAAGTTTTACTGTATATACATTCAGATATTCATATCAAAATAAACATCTACATAAAAACAATGTCATACTATTAAAATATGAATTATAAGGATAAGTAAAGGTTTTAAAAGAACTAAGAATCCTAAGATGGAATAAAATACTCATTCAGTAAAAGATACTGTAAAATAGGAACAATGTACTATAAAATGAAAACCTGTAGTTACATACATATAAACACAGGAGTGTTGAAATGAGCCGGAAGCCAGAAAAATCGACTGGCTATTTGAGCATGTTTGCCAGCTTCTTTCCCCACAGGGGGCGTTGCCCCTTTGCCTCCTACAATGGGGAACCCTGAAATCCCCTTTCTGCTTTTAGTAGCTTACCATCTACATGAAAACATTTCTAAATCCCTGCATACATATATGTATGATGTTTGTGGTTTAAATTTGGGCTGTGTATCTTTCAGGACTTATGCTAAGTATCACTTTGCTTGTAGTTCAATATTCAAATCATATCACTATTAAGTTATAGCTTTGGAGCGTGTGAATGTAATTTATATAAAACATGAATTTACCGCTGACTTGTTAAAAACATGTATTAGTTCCATTTTGAGATAGGACACTTGTGATGGATTCATATTATCATTATTAGTTTAATGTTTTTCCTTCACTTTTTTTTCAAAAATAAAAGTTTTGAATTATGCTGGATTATACAGCTGACAGCCGATACATATTTGGAGGATATGATTCTATTACCAATACAGGAACATTCAGGGACAAAAGTTATCAGAACTAATTTACGTATGACATTGTTATATCTACTCATTAAACCAAACTTAAACTACACT
Organism: Lutraria rhynchaena; assembly: GCA_008271625.1. Lineage (NCBI taxonomy): Eukaryota > Metazoa > Mollusca > Bivalvia > Venerida > Mactridae > Lutraria > Lutraria rhynchaena. The sequence goes on from VIBL01000343.1 coordinate 121,542, forward strand.
CCGCTTATTCATGATATTTCATTGTTCATTGTTTTTGACTGGACATATACATTGTATGTCTGTTTTTTTTCTAGCATGCTAAAAGTTTACCAGGTTTTGACAAGAAAACGGCAGGAAAGTACGATGATAGAAAATTTGTGGTTGGATTTGGAAGAGAAGTGATCGTACAACATGCTGAACAGGTAGGAAGACATTTATTTACTCTGTCATAGTATTGCGTTGAGTTGCATTATGCAATTTACTACGTTTGAGCAGAATTTTTCCTTATCTTAACCATAATTGCAATATTTTTGTGATAAATAGGGAAAAATTGATGAAGTAGTGTACTGATACATTAAAAAAAACAATATGTTGTTACATGATATTAAACGTTGTATAATTACTATAGACCAATCAATTAAGATATGATAATATTATAAATCTATGATATTTTTTTTTTCAATCAAATACCAATTTGCATTACCTATGTAATACAGTGAATGCATTGTATATTAGGAGTGATAAATTATGTGTGTAAAGTTTTGAAGTTTTTTAATAACATTAATCATTAACCATCATTGGTGTTCAGTAATTGTGTTGATTAAAATGTAGTTTTTACCCAAAATACTAGAGGAATTAATTTCTTGATTAAAATACCTACATCCACTGTTTGACCATAAAGAATTAGGCATTAATTTGTATTCATTGTTTGTGGGGTTTTTTTTATGTTTCCGATATACACATCTTTCTTGTTGTATTGTCTGTAGGTTCTTAAGGCTGTAGAAAATGGAGATTTACAAAGAATCTGCGTGATTGGTGGCTGTGACGGTTCTGAGCACAAACGGAACTATTTCACCAACTTAGCAATGTCGTTACCTCAACAAACCCTTATCCTGACACTGGGCTGTGCTAAATATAGAATCAATGAAATTGATTTCGGAACACTCGGTAATACCGGAATTCCCCGACTGCTTGATATGGGGCAATGCAACGATAGTTACGGAGCGATCATGGTCGCTAAGGCGCTTGCAGGTGCTTTAGATACAGATATTAATAGTCTCCCCTTGTCGATATCGTTGTCATGGTTTGAACAAAAGGCTGTTGCTGTGTTGTTGTCCATGTTGAGTCTTGGTGTTAAGAACATCAAGCTGGGCCCGGTGATGCCAGCATTTCTGACTCCTGGCGTAAGGCAAGCGTTGGAAGATACGTATGGCATTGTACCTACAGACATAAGACATCCAGATGAGGACATGGATGATATGATGAAAGGAACATAAATTAGAATTTCTGAAAACCTGAAAAGTAACTTTTTTGTGTCTGGGTTCACTATTAGCGTGTCCTATTGTGCTTACAAAGGTTTTATTAATGCATGTGTGAAATCGCAGCCTTTTTAGGTCATTTGATATTTTTCATTAAGTTACTGTAGAACACAGGTATCTTGAATTCCTGGAAACTTGTAATTACAGCCTTTTTAAGCCATCATCTTTTTTTGTATTTCACATAAAAGTTGTTAAGCAGTTGTAGAGTTTACAAATGTGTATCATTGAATTTTCCGTTCTGAATTCTCAGCATAATATTAGTTGATAGTAAACTTTTTATATATTTGTATTACTTTATAATCAAGATGCTTCAGTTTGTTGAAAATGGAAGTAACATTTCTGCCATTCTTTGTATAATAAGGCTAGCAAAAAATAATCCTGTGTTTTGGTTACTTGATCAAAAAAGGGTATAGGGTATATATATATATATATGTTGCAAAACTGTGCTTTTCTTGTAGTTTTTCTAAACATAACTTTCATTCTTTTGAGGTGTGATTCGTCCCCCACTATTTTCGTACTTTGGATTTTACTGTCAGGTACTGTAGGTTGGCGCAAAAAGAACGGACAACTTTAGATAGAGCTTTTTTTACTAGCCTTTAGTTGTCAAATGTTAATTATTAATGATAAATCATGGTTAGGCATAAAAAATGGTTGTTACTGGTGACCCTACATGCCCTAATTTTTCCTAGACTTTATATTAAGCTTAAGGGACAGTACATCCGCTGTCTCACTTTTTTACCTTTCCGCACAAACATTGTCTCAAGAGTGGCTTCAAGGAAAATAAACAAAAAATCAAAGCAAAAAATCCTTACCTGCTTACCCTACTTTTAATGAGCATGTAACCACAAACAAACATTTTTATGCCTTATGATGACAAATAGAACTGCCACAGAATTATTTTTGGTTTTTGGTTTTGAATCATACTTGTGATGTCATGTAAACATTCCAAAAAAATAATTTTTACAAGAAACTATGTTTTTATAACAATTTTACTTAAGTTGACAATAAGTTAATTATTTGTCAATTATAAAATTACGGGTTAATACTAAAGACTACGTGATTGTACCATGGATTGTGATTTTTATACAGAGAACTGATAGGGGTATTTATCATTCATTTCACCAATGTATGTTAAACCTTTGCCTCATAATACTGCATTTCTCCACATCTGAAGCAGACGACTTTGTAATACAAAGTACAAACATTGTAGAAAAAAGAAGCCATTGCTTGTAATGAGTATTGGCTTCTTTTGTCAGAATGTTTTCCACTCTGTTAGAGAGAAATAATCCAATTTCCTTAAATAAATTGATGTTTTGTATATTAGCTTTGAATTTGGAGGAGTTCAAAGTATGCTTTTGAGGCAAAAGGTTAACATGTTTATTACATGTATATTGTGTTACAAAATTTCAGTTCACCAATGGTTTTGAAGGGATGTGATTAAGTGACGTGAAATCAGTATCTTTTTGCATTTGGTTGCCAAATCCTTAAGAAATAGATATTCACTATCATGCTTAATGCAAATGATTTGCTTGACATAGTTGGTCATAGCTTGATCACACTTGTAATGTTTCCTTATTGATACTGAAAAATTAAAGCAAAAAACATTAATTTAGATTGAAACATTCATATTTTGTGTATCTAGTTATGCTATCTTACTTACTTGGTGCCTTTTACACAAACTTATTTTCAGCTGATAGTTTTTTATATTTAGAAATCTGATCTTCAAGTAAATTTATATCATCCTGTTTTCATAGATTGAGATTGCAAAATTTATTTACTGCTGTTTTTACTTACATGTTTTATACATTTTGTTTGATGTTTAAGCATGTCTTTTGTAGTTAATTGCATTCTTCTTTTTTGTTTGAAGATTTTGTAGTTATATGGAGTTATTTGTAGCTTTGTGTACTATGTTTATATGTAACTTGGTTGTCATTGGATAGTCTGTGTGTTCATTTTATATGCCATGCACAGATGTATTTTGTTTATAGTAATGTTGTTTTCGTTGTTTTTTTTTTGCCTTTTATGGTGCTTTTCTTGAATGGAATGTCCTGGCTAGTCATGACCTGTCTGGTGCGCAGTAGAAAGTGGAACTTCCATTTGTGGGGCCACAAATTTGTGACCTCAGGGCTGTGTTCACATTTCACTGTGACTATTTGCTTGATGATAGTGCATCGACTGTTGTTACTTATATTTGGTTCATACATTGCAGATTGCATATCATATGATGGTTACAGAATAAGAGTGGGTATAGATTTTAAGGCCAGAAAAAATATAGCCCTGTATGCATTACCCAAGTGACCCTATTGTTAGCACCAACCCTTATGCTTCTTATGGCAAAAATCCATGGGTAAAAGTTTTCTCGAGTTTTCCGGAACCTCCCATTTTCCCAAGGTTCAGACCCTTCTGGATTTTATTGTTTCCACAGCACCAAGATTAAGATTTCAGTTTTCTTAGTTTCATCTTTCACCCATGAAAATCTTTGTAAAGGGGTATGGCAGTATTTTGAAATGAATCACGCTTCATACTTTCTAGTGTGTGGAAAAAATTTTTTTACCTAACTACCCTAAAAAATTTTGTGAAGTAATCCTAAACATGGCTATTTTTTCTAGTCTAATGATAGTGCATGTTCTGGTAAATTACCCCTGTATAAAGTGAACACAAATATTCCTGTAAATGTACTGTTAATAAGCCAAGCACTTACAATAAAACCTTTTGATAAAGAGATTAATGGTTACATTTTAACATGGGAAGTCAAGGAAATTCCTTATTCTACATGTTTAAGTTTTTCAGAATTTTCCTGAACCTCTAGTTTTTCCCTGGTCCAGACCCTATTGGTCTTTATTGTTTCTATGGCACTGAGGTTAAGATTTCCATTTTTTTAAAAATTTTCAACTTCCATTCATGAATCTAGAATGGACAGACCTACTTGTTTCCAGTACCAGTTTAACTTGGTTGTATACTTCCCAGCAGTATTAGTATGGTTTCTGCTAAGTGAAAAACCAAATCGTGACCTTAGTTCAGCATTGGCTGTTAAATCTGGTGCAATGAGGACATGTTTTATATATAGTTCAGTAAAACACCCGACTTATAACAAATAGTTTATAATGTCCTGTCAATATTTGTTCTTAGTTTTGTACAATTTTTAACAAACTAACAAATACCTCATTATAACGGGCACCACGTTTATCTCAAGCAATTAGCCTGTTAGGATGACTCCATGAGATAACAAGGTTTTACTGTATTTATTATTGTATAGCGAGTTTTGATATCTTTTAACTAAGAAGAATAAGTATGTGTTGTGACTTGTATTGCAATAATCAAGATAAACGAGTGTTATGAAAAATGCTGGAAATGACTATCTGCAGAAAGGGACTTCTATTCAACTTGTGATTATATTTTTGTTATTAAAACAGTGCAACCTCTCAAAAGCAACACCCTTTGGGAGAAGCGAAATTATGTTGTTGTTGTTGTTGAGAGGTTGTTGCTCTATAGAGGTTAAATTAATAGCTAAATCCTACATTGGGAAAATATGCTGTTTTTTTAAGTTCAGGTTGTTGCTCAAGAGAGGGCTACTTGAGAGAGGTTGCGCTGTATTTATTGTTGCATATGGCGTTACATCAATATGCTTGCTTTTGTTGATCAAGTGCTTTTTGTTATTAGTCATTCATGCTGTGTGTCTACTAAAAATTCATGTTGATCTTTACATTGATTATCAAGATATCTTCAATGTTTGGATATCGTCAGGTTTGCTATCCATTGTCTTATCAAAGAGATTGTGAGATTAATCTTATCAGTCTCAAATGAACTCAGATCTATCCTGCCGACACTACTTCCTGTCATGTTTTTCTCAGGACATACTTTGGGACCATTGAGCTTGTTCAATTTTATTTGACAGCTCATTCACATGGTATTATTTTTTACAATGTTAAATTGACAATAAGAGATGTAGCCACAATGAATATTACGATTGTGAATCTGATTAGTAATTGATTCTGTCTCTTTGACAATTAGGGGTAAAACTGATGAATTTAGTGACAGTATTTACCTTTTTTGAATGAAATAATTAACTTATTCTTAGATCAAATTTTAAACACCTAACAATAAAACAAGTCTATGATTCTTTGTGAGTCTGAAAGTCAGTAACTGTTCAAATGTTGAAGGACTGATGTATACTGCGAAGACAAATTTACATTTATTTTTTGTTAGAATGTCTGAATAATTTTGTGCTGTGGCTTGTATACTTTAAATTGTTTCTGCTGTTATTTGATGGTAATAGTTGTGATGTATCAATGAATGTATACCTCAATATATGCAAACATACCATTATGTCTCAAATTTAATGATAATCAGAAACAAGTACTGTTAGACCTGTGCTTGCAGTCACCTCTGAATAAAGACCACCCTGTAAATAAAGGCCATTCTTTTTGAGAAAATGTCATTATTTAGAACAAACTGACCTTCAAATAAAGGCCCTATGTTAATAAAGGCCAAATTTTGTCTCTCCCAAAGGTGGCCTTTGTTGACAGGTTTGACTGTATATCTACGCACATATTCTGTCAATATTGTAACATTTCATAGAGGTTGATTTTTGTAAGGACTAGAAACCAAAATTTTGTTTTTGAGAAAGTTCTATAAAAACTGGAATTCTCAGAAAACTGGACTTTTGGCCCAGTCCATAAGGATCCAGTTTTCAGGGGTTTTACCATACATGTAAACTAAAATCAAAGTATATCAGTTTAAGGCTGTATTTATTTAAAACAATTCCTCAGGTCTTTCTGAAAATGATCAAATATCAACAAAATCAATACATGAACTTTTATATGACATTATTGTGTAATTTTGCATTGTTTAGATACGCTGGCATCAATTTGGCACTGAATTCATTAAAACTTTGTTCATAATACCGCATTTCCCGCAGAAATGAAGAAAGCAGACATTTTTTGAAAACAAAACTTTTGTGGCAAAAGAAACCATTGCTTGTAATGGGTAGTGGCTTCTTTTGTCACAATGTTTTCCACTCCATCAGAGAGAAATAACCCAATTTTCTTAAATAAATTCATGTTTTATATATTAGCTATGAATTTGGACGAGTCCAAAATATGCTTATGAGGCAATAGATTAAAATACTGACACACTTTTTGTTATTCTCTTTCATGTATTTAAATTGTTTTTATTTGTATATAATTACATTACAACATATTTTTTAAAACGAAATGTGTTTTGTTGTGGTTGAAGATTCATATTCAAAGGCCTCATTATAGAAAGAACCTCACCCACTTAGCTCTACAGGTAGAGCATTTTGTCACTGGACATTTGACTTGTGTGTTCAAACCCTGGGCCCAGCACATGTTTACTGTGATGTTCTGGTTGAAAAAGTTGTGACATTCGTCCTCAACCACTGAACATTTATGTAGAAAAGTCGGCAGTTACTTGTGGAGAACTAGGTTTGTACTAGTATAGTATCCAAGGAAACTGGTGACTGGTAAATACTCACTGATACATAATTTTATACATAAAATGATATATGAATAGATTGGTATACTAATTTACATCAGCTGACTTTTAAGTCGAAGTGAAGAGTTTGTTTTACAGTGAGGGTTCTGCTGAAAATATTACATTAATCAAACAATTTCTCCCACCACTGATTTTCACATCTCCAGTCTGTTCCATGCTGAGGAACAGGTTAATATTGTCTGATTTACTACTTCAATAGCGATGGTAAAGTGATCTTACATACATTTAATAAACAGCAACATATTCATTCAAAACAAACACTTGTACCAGAAATCTAACACTTAAGGCTAGATTGTGCTTATACAGTGGAGCCTCTCTAAACCAGTCAAGCCTGGGACCAGGTCAATTGACCGGTTTGGAGGGGATACCAGTTCTGAGGGGATTTTTGAATTATATAGTAATGAAGTCAGGACCAGAACATTTGGCTGATTTAGATGAGAAAACTGGTTTATAGAGGAACTTGTTTAGAGGGTTTCTGCTGTATTGAGTAAAAGTAATTATGGGAAAAATGAACATTTACGAGATCTAAAACTATCCAACAATTTTATTGTTGATGATAAAAATGAGTTAAACCTAAAATCCAAAACGAGTAGGCGTCTATCAGATCCATAGTTTGGTTGTAATTAATGATTCTAGACTAACAAAGGGTCAATTATATGCATTAAACTGGACATGCATAAGGCATGATGACTTCACTGTTTACTGTTAACAATCCAACCTTTAGTACCTCTAATCTGAACATCAACGGTACCAAGAAAATCTTTAACCATCAACAAACACTATCATCATTAGAATATTCCACACTCCAGACGAATCAGGAAATACAGTCAAACCTGTGGTCAAAGAATGGCCTTTATTCACAGGGTGGTCTTTATTCGGAGGTGGCCGCAAATCAAGGTTTGACTGTATCCCAGAAATCCAACACAGACTCAATTTTTCTTTGTCATCGTAAAGTTACAGTCTTCACTGACGGCTGGCTGAGACCATATTAGATAATGTTCAGATTTGGTTTGGTTTGTTGGTCATGATACCATGCAGTAATATCCCTGAAAATAATAGAAATACAGCATAACCACTGAAAACCGGACCCTTTCTGGACTGGGCCAAAATTCTGGTTTTCTAAGAATTCCCGTTTTCAGAGAACTATTGATTACAGAATTGGAATTACAGGACATGAAAAATCACCCGAACTTCCAAGAATTCCAATTTTCATGGAGCAGGCTTCCTGAAAGTTGCCAGACTGTTGGACATGTCAGGCAAATTTCGAGCAGGTCCAGTAACTTTTCGCCAAGTACCAGACCAGATGTCCGGCAGTCAGGCACAATTTACAGCATTTATCACTTGTTTATGATATACATGTATTCAGTCAGACAAATTCTCTTTTGGACAGACAGAAATTCTATCTTTGCCTGACCAAACGTCAGGCAGTATTCCAGCAGTTTCGAGAAGCCTAAGGGAGTCTGGTTTTCAGCGGTTTTATCTTATAACGTACTAATGAATTTCTAATCAACCATAAACTGATAGCATAAACATCATGCAAATTATTTTATACCAAGTTCAAAGAACTAATCTTAATTTTGAGAAACTTGGTTTAATTAATTGTTTCAATATTTCTGTACCTTTACACAAGAGTCACTTATCACTGATGGATGAAAACAGCATTGATTCAAACAGTAAGACAAATATCACAAAGTTACCTGTAGCCACTGAAACATTCAAAGAATCTAAATTGTAAGGCCATTCTCCATAAAGAGGTGGTTGGTAGGACGGTATAGATAATAAGATATCACAGACATCTGTAAGATACTCTCCTATACCTTCAGATTCACTTCCTGAAATATTAAAATTAAAACCAATGTTTGAAGCCAGGCAAATAGCTGGAAATGAACTTTAAAGTCATGGGCCAAAAATGGGAAAACATTACAAGACCATTGCTTTAAAATTACACATCAATATATATAATTACATGCATTTTAATTTTTTGATATTTTTGATACACAACAATAACAACATGAAGGAATTATACATGTATCATCTTTTATATACCTGGTTTATTAAAATTTATGAATACTGTCAAACTTGTGTTTGCATCCACCTCCAAATAAAGACCACCCCTTAAATAATAGACATTCTTTGAAAAACTGTCACTGACCTCCGAATAAAGGCCAATTGTCAATGAAGGCCACATTTTGTCTTTCCCAAGGGTGGACAATGTTCACAGGTTTGACTGTATATGTGATTGACAATTTCTATGGGAATATCTAAAGATGCATGTTATCTTAAGCCTACATCTTAACTCTCTCATTCCAAAGAAGTTAATATTCATTTCAGAAATTTTGCATATACAAGAAATACCTATTATTAGAAGAACTGGTCCATCTCTGCAGAATTCTCTTAATGGAACCACTTTCTCATGTTTAGCATCACCAGTTGATCCAACAACTGTTCCACCCAAACTTTTCCATTTCTGAAAAAAAAGTAAGCATCCAAGCACTACATGATTCTTTTTTGCTAGCAATATATCATGAAGAGGGCTACAGTTGTTTAAAAAAAACGTATACTTGGTCACATGGAGTTTAGTATCGTCTGCTGCAGATGAGGAAAATGCAGTATTATGAAGTAAAGGGATAAACACATTGTTTCTATTATTTTCACAACGGTTTAATTTTGCCAGTAGCCAGGGTAATTTGGCAACTTTCTGGCTTCAAATGTTGAAGAAGACCCAAGGCATACACCTGAGAAGAACCAATAGACAGCTTTCTCCTATATATTATATATATATCCTATATTTAAGTACAAATGTATTATCTACAGGGTTTCATTAGACATCAAAAGTTGAGGGTAAAAAATGACCATTGGCTGATAATAATTTGAAGAGTCAACAAATTTCCTTCAAATATTATAGTAAATTTAACCCTTTGGCACAAATTCTCAATTTATTTTATTACTGATTTCAATAGACAAAATACTGTCTTAAGGGTCAAATTAAAGCCCTGCTCTTATTCCTTCAACTTAAAAAAACAACTTTCATGACTTAATTCCAACTTTTTCTGGTCTTACTATCAAACAGTCCTTCAGGTCACGTTGATTTTTCAACGACTTTATATCCATTATTTCCATTGCACCTGCACTGGCTTTACTGACCACAGAATTCATCCCGGAGCTGAATATTAGCAAAAATACAGAAAATAAATGAGAATATTCTATATTCGTAGCCCTGCACAAATCAGAACTATCTGAACTGATAAGCTAAAAAGATAGGATTGATATGAGAAGTAAAAATTACGTCACTTTTTTCATTGGGTTTAACATTGATTTTTCAGTTACATTCATTGGCTGGTTCACCTAACCAGTTTTCTTGGACTGCAAACTAACCAGTACTAACTTACTCTTAAGTAGCCAGCAACTTCTCCACAGACGGAGGAAAATTGACATTTTTGTCAAATTTTCACAAAATGGTATGATTGTACTTCGACCCACCAACAAAAATCTACATTTAAACACCTGAAAACCAGACTAAATGAAAAAATGAAAAACTCTGAAATTTGGACAATTTTTTTCCCATTTTTTTTTCTTATACAATCAAGTTCACTGAAATCCAGAATTTTCAGAATGCCAAACTTTTGGCGCAGTCTGGAAGGGGTCCGGTTTTCAGGGGTTATACTGAACTTTTTCTAGGCTCACCTATATGAAGAAGGTAAGAGAACTCTGTCTACACCAAGAAAATGTGCAGATCTCAGTATGGCTCCCATATTCATGGTGTCTTTGACTCTATAAGGTAACATCCATACCACGGGCTCACCTTTTGGTTTGATTAAAGTATCACTGGTATATAGAATGAAGCATACAATACAGAAATATTTGTTATATAATTGCTATGCTAATATTCCTTGGCAGGGTTATAAATCCAACATTACGGATGTAAAACTATGTCAACATTCACTTTTTCCAGCTTTAATTAAGCTGTATTAGCAGAGACAGTTTACTCACTATTAAGATAAATAATTAAGATTTCTGATAGATGCTTTATCTTAATTAACACATTTGATTTGTTTATGTTGTGTAACGGCCCATTCAACACCTATAGTCATTTCAGAGGTGGAGAAGATACAGGAGAACCGGGCATATATATATCCCAACTCTTTTCAAATAGATCTCCTGGTTCTTTATTAGGCCTAGCATAAAACACCAATACATGCCTCATCTGTTTCCTATGATTTTCTAAACACAGTGCTAGGCTCAGTAGTAGAGTGGGGGACACTAAATAAAAACTGCATTACATCATAATATGCAAGTACTGAAAGGTAGAGTATTTAATGAATCCTTGGTTTGCTGTTGTAATATATTAATATTTCATCCAAATTATCTGTCTATCCCTCATGCAGTACAGGTCTAACCTATTTCCAGCAGAAAAATGATAAAATTAGACCTGCATTTAACAGAAACAATTAGTCAGAGACATTAAGTTATAAAGAACCAAAACAAATTACAGTACAGCATGGTTATACAGTATTCCAGTGGACCCAAACAACCAATTCATAATATCCATATTCAACAACATAAATATTGATGAAATAAGTAAAGACATGGTCAGGAAAAAATAGCTACTTCACTCTAGCAAGTTTTTACTTTGCTGTATTCTTCACAATTTATCAGTGTTCACTATAACCATGTTTTACTGTATTTATGATCATATTTTACCTTGACATATCCTCAACACACAGTGGATCAATTTTGAAAGGCGACACATCTAAACAAACACCCTGTGAAACATGAAATGTTAACATCATTGTAATAATGGAAAAGTAAAAGCAAATTTATTTTAGGCCATCCTTAAAAAATTGGTAATTTGGCTGTAACGCAACCCAATATTTTTTCAGTGAGAAGGTAGGTAGGGATTTTTTCTTTTGAAAAATGCGGGAAAGCAATTACTAAACAACAAAACGGTAAATAAAAAGTAATTTACTGTGAGTGCCATAAAAAAGAGGGCCATGATGGCCCTGTATCCCTCATCAGATTAAATGTAAGTTAATGTTTTACTAAAAAGGTAATATAGGTACACTTGTGGAAAGATAATGGGGAACAATAATAAACTTGATAAAGAACAATCAAAGGATACCACAATGAAATATTGGTGATGACCAGATGATGTAACAGATCAAATTTGGTGATGATCCAACCATTGGTTCACGAAAAGAAGTCATTTTATGGTATTTCTATTTTTAGCTCTGGCCTAAAAGTTTTTTAATCCATTTTCAAAAGTCGTCTGCTTGAGATGTGGGGAAATGCAGTATTAAGAGGCATAGGGTTAAAGCAATTTTTCGTCATCATCATCATCATACCTGATGTGGATGGTGTCCAACAAGAACATCCAATGTGTTATCAGCCATTTCATATGTGTCAACATCTTTTTCTTCGCAGATAGTTCGTAACAAATTTACTCTGAAGTTTTTCACATCAGCCTTCAAAAAAAAGAAAACGAAATCACGTTTATTACACATACTTTCAAATTACTAACAGACTGTATAAACAATCCAGTCAAGTAACTACAATAAATTGAAACTACATGCATCCATTACATGGCATTATTAAGATTTTGACAATATGTAAAGATTAAACAATTGTAAATGGCCGAAATTCATAATCAATCATTACAGTCATAGAGAAGACAAGGAGTTGTTCATCCAAAAATATCACTACTCTTATCTCCTCATATCACAAATAAATACTGCAAAAATATGTTTATAGTCACGTTTACATTACTTATCATAAAATGGAATAGATATGAATCTATGATTTTTTAGTTGCTAAACCAAATAAGTAAGGGGGGGAGTATGTTGTTGAGATGATGTATAATCATGACAAGTTAACCTTGAAGAAAGCAGTGTAGACATTTCTTTTCCCAGCACACAAAACAGCCTGTATAGGATGAATACCCCATATAATTTCACCCCTTACTTCAGGCAATGGAATCGGTGGACCGATATCTTTCTTCGACCTAAAAAATTACATCACATAAAGATTTTCATGTCTCAGGTTCCACATTCCAACATCATTTTATGATTAGACAGAAAATCTTAGCAGCATTACTTGTTTTATAGAAATATGCAAAAGATATATACACATGAAATGGTTTATCGCAGTCATTTGGTCCCGGTTCAAATCAAAATACATAAAAAAAACAGGGATGGTATAGAATATTTAAAGTCAACGATCAAGGGAAGTAATTGGCCCTAGTTTGCATATCATAAAGTTTAAATAATTTATAGAGTCTTTTCATCTAAAGATGAGTATCATCATACAAATTTCATCATTCAACTTGTATTGTGTATCATTCATGAGGTGAGTGTGTCATTACACCCGTAATTACACGTGCTAAACGATCATCAATTGTTTCATTTAGTGTTTTTAGCCATTCCCATACATATATACAAGATGTTACAAGCCTTGTAAACTTTGTTGTATTTAACTTAACAATTATAATCAACTATAGTTCTCCATATTAAAATGGGAGCAAGACTTTTCGACCCCAAGACTTTTCGACCCCAGGTCAAAAGTCAAGACTTTTCGACCCCAAGACTTTTCGACCCCAATATTCCCAATCTTAAGACTTTTCGACCCCAATAATTTTGGAATGTTATGGTGGTGTATTTATGATGTGTAATATATTTGAATGTAATGACGTATTTTTATATGAAATTCAGAAATCTAACAATGTAATTTTTTATCTACTATTGTAAAATATTATTAATAATTTATTTGTATTTATTTCTATTGGTATTTTCTTTGATGTATTATTAAGAAATAAATGCGTAAATGAAAAAAAAATTGTATGTTGTTTGTACAAAAAATTCATAAAGCTAACGATATCAAGCTGTGCATCATTCTTACAATTATTTAACAATTATAGCCGACAGAAATATTGAATTGTTGTTAATTTCGTTCTTATTTCGTTTTAATCACTAAGTTTGCAATGCACGTGTAATTAAGTTATTTTCCGAAAACAATGCTAATGTACGTGATTATAACACTGACACAATTAACACCCAATTTACAAATGTGTTTTGTTATTCCAAAAAATTATCGAGTTGATATTGAATGATATCTTATAGCATATAAGTGCAACATTAATGGATATATTTTAATTAAAACGTGTGTGTTAATATACGTTTGGATGTCGGATTAATTTAAAGTCATTATTTATTTTTAGATGTTTGTCAATTTCTATTTTCTTAAAAGTGGTTCGCCGATTTTACAATTGTGTATGATTTTGTAAAAAAAAACTATATATGTGTTTAACATACGTTTTGGTGATTATGTCTGACGATTGCGTCAAGTGCGGGCTAATGGTTCGTCTTAGACACGAGGCCATATCGTGTGACACGTGCGATAGGTGGCAACACAGGATGTGTAATTCTGGTAAGTTTTTTCAGATGTTATTTAAGTTTTTAAAGTCAGTAGGTAATATATATGCATCAAAATTATTACTATTTGATGTATTCATCATTTGATCATTATTGAAACATTCCTACATGTGCTGTATTGTTAAATAAATGAATTATTAGAAATTATAAATACATGTCCAGGTAATTAGTCTACTATTAGAATGTTATTCTCTATTGTTATATTACAATTTACATGTCTTTCAATATCACTTTCACTGTATTTGTCATTACCATTTGTCATTACTTCTTTGAAATGTGCTTTCTAATACAAATGTATACATAACAATGTCATTGGTATATGAATATTATCTATATTTATTATAAATTATAAATGCACATACTGGTAATTATTATTAGAATTTTCAAGTGTTAACCTCCATCGTCACGTTCGTATTTTTATGTATGTAGAATTGTTCTATTCATATGTGTCTATTTGCTGAATATGTGAGGTTGAATGAATTAATATTAATAAATTATATGTTTATTATGACTTTTATAGAAATCACAGCTATGTCTTTCATTAAAAGATTACTATTATTACTATTATTTATTATTAAATCTATAATAAATTCATAACTTCATGTTTTTGTTATCTATCTTATATGCTGCTGTCTCTCGCATAGATCTACCTACCTGGTACCAATACACATTTTTAATATGCACACACAATACACAGATAATACACAGAATATCAATGTATAGATAGTATCTTGTGTTGTTGTTATTAAGAAGTAGTTAAGTCTTGACCACTACCGTTTACAGACCATAAATATTACATACGATGTTTCACTCATGTATATTCAAAATCAACAACTTGGTGTCGACAAAACAATTCAACTTCATATCCTTTGATAATTATCCTAATAATTTCAAGTTTATCGAGTAATCAGAAATAAAAACACATTTCACAAAAATTATCCACAAATTCAATTACAATGACAAAATGGGGTCGAAAAGTCTTGGGGTCGAAAAGTCTAGGGGTCGAAAAGTCCTGGCCAATATTGGGGTCGAAAAGTCTTAGGGTCGAAAAGTCTGACATCCATTAAAATGACCGAAGTTACTGATGTAGTGTAGCGATTGTAAGGACATAGGCCACTTTCAACAGCCTTGCTGTTGGGTTAACTCTTTAGCGACATGGTTGAGTTGAGAATACTCTACATTGAACCAGCATAAACCACAAGACGGGAAATACGTATCTAGTCTGTCTTTTAAGCATAAATTTACTTCATTAGTTGGACTAAAATTTACTAGATTTCATTGTACCTCGATCTTTTTCCGAAATCCCGAGTCTGATGTTGCTTTTTACCACGTGTCCTGTATAACTCGCTCAAAAATCTTGAGTACCTTTTCCCATTAAGAAATTTGATGAAATTACGAGTGTATAAATGTAACATTATTCATAAACTTAGATAACCTCCATTAGGCAAAACATGCGGAATGCAAATGGCGTTCTTTTGAAAGGGGAGACAACCGTGTACCTTTATCAGTAATGGCTAAAACCTACACTTAAAAGTGGACGTTTTTTGTTAAAGCAATATAAATTACGAATTTGCTCTTGTACATGAAAGTACCGGTAGGCAAGTTGTATGGTTATATATGTGGTGATATATTAATCTTACATGTTAAACATAGTCAATACACAGTAAATGGAAACAAGACCAGATATAGACTGTATGGATTGTGATCTACAAATAAACACTGTCAGGTGTAAACATGTTTGTCTCTGGTTACATGCTCTTTAAAAATAGTAAGTCAGGAATTTTTTTATTAGTCTTGAAAGCTGCTTTTGAGAGTATTTTTTTGTCAAAAGGTAAAGTGGATGTACCATTCCCTAGCCATACTAGCATTAAAAAGTCTCGTGGGAAAAATTAGGGTTGGTCATGTAACCAGAAACATTTTTGTTATGCCTCACACAAATTTGAAAGTCTGTGATACAAACAATTGTTTCTTGACTCATGTATTGTATCAGGTTCACCAACGATACATTAGTAAGGCCTGCCCATAGATTTAATAGATTAATGATCAAATCAAATAGAAGAACCACAATTATCATTTGTAATAACACAACAATGTATTCTCGTGAAAGGGTTGCCCAAAGACTTATTCTGCACAGTTAATGATCCAATCAAACAGGAGAATCACAATTATCATTTTAATAACACAAGAATGCATTTTCATGTATTCAAAAGCAAATCAATCCTCAATCTTACTATCATGCTACGCATTTTACATTGACAAGCATAAATGATTGATGCTACCAGACAAAAATATTTGTTTAACAATTGTCTGACTGACACGGTTTCTTGGCACCAACACTAAAGTTTCATAAGTCAAAATCCACAGTATGAAAACATCTGGGAGTGAATCTTTTATCTTGCATTTTCACAAAGAATGTTAAGAAAAAATAGTATTTTTTCGACATATCTACCATGATTTTTAAGATGAAAATGCACATCTACATGAAGTTGCAACCTGTTTTGCAAAGTGACATTAGGTTGTAAAGTTAGTTTCAAAACGCAATAAATATTTGGTTATAGTACAGAGCAATCAATGTTCAAGAAATTAGTGTATCATAATCACTTTGTTTATATATTACTGTGTATACAATTATCTCCACAAATTTTACCATTTGACTTACAAACAAGAGTAACTTGCAGAGTCATAAGTATCACATTTACTTTGTTGTGCCCTGAATAATATAGTGCTAATAATCATGCCAGAACGATGTACATTGTATATCTCAACCTAGAGCTATTAAGATTATGCAAAAACAACAGAACTGAAATTGAACTATTTGTTCCACTTTATTAAAACAATAATAGCTAACGCAGGAGTTATGCAAACAATATACAATCATATTGTTGTTTTTTTTCATTGGGGTTTAATGTAGCACCAACAGCCAGGGTCATTTGGCATTTTTCCAGCTTTAACGGTGGAGGAAGACCCAAGGTAGAACCATCAACCTTCCATAAGCTTCCTCAAATGTTAAATTTGGTCCCGGGTGGGATTCAAACCCACAGCAGTGAGAGGATAGAGATTACTGGTCAGTGACCATAACCACTCAACCACAGAGGTTCTCTTTCTGTATTTCAATCATGTTCAAGAAAATACAATAAAAACGTGATGAACATGTGATGTGCTATTTTTCTTGCAGTGAGTCAAAGACGCATCATACATTTTGTAAGTAAATGGTTAAAAACAATAACCTCCTCACAAATAGATTATGAATGCTTATCAATGTGTTATTTACAGTCATAGTCAGTAACAGATTTAAAATCAATAAAATATGTTCAATTATTGTTCTATCTAAAATCATACTTTGCCGTTTGACCTCATCATGCAATACAGAACAGGAATCCACATGTCCACAAGTCAAAATTGTCTATAAATAAAGTCTAGAAACAACTTGTGCTAATGCAAATAAAATACAGAACTGATTAACATGATCAGGAGTAAGGTAGGGCAGAGAACATCATGTTGTTTTGATAATGCATGTAGGTATGTCACCCTCTTTGTTCACTTGCACAAAAAGCGCTAAATTTCACCAAGTTACCTAAAGTCAACTTTTTATTCACCAAATGCCAAGCATATTGCTAGTAACTCAATACACTGATGTCTGAATGACAGTCTTGGATTCAAGCAGGATATAAAGCTACAGCTATTACCTTTATTACAGTTATCTATTTTCAGTATATCAGTGTTATATTCATTGTAATTATCCCAGGATGGAAATAGTCACTTATTCCAGTATTGTAGAGAAGATTCGATTACTAAACTGGCATCTCATGGTTGTAACCAGAGAGAGCAATATGACATCTGAATACTTTCAATAGATCACCAGATGTATTCATTTTCAGGTAGTTATACTAGGCAATTTCAGAACATCATTGGGAATCTGAAAAAAATCAAAATTTAACCAGTCTGAAAGATGAATGTTCATCTGAGCATGCACATATTTTACAGAAAAATATTGTGTTGATCAAACTAGCATTCAATGAATGTAATTCTGAATGTAGTTTACCTTAAATTAAATATCCTAATAATCTAATTCATGCAGAAATCAACAGTTTAATAGGGAAGTCAAGACAAGACTAATATTGTACAAAACCTAACAAATTAATTCAATAAAACTCTATTATAAGTCATAAAATAAAGCCACCTTTAACAAAAAAAAAATGCAAACTTATGGATCAAACATCATAAATATTAAGACAAGGGACAGAATGAACAAACACAGCATTAAAAAGAGCATTACTAGAATAAACAGAACTCAGAGTAAACCATTAAAATAACTTTAGCTATAATCATCATGTCACGGACAATACAATGAATTGATACATGAATATTGCTATTGTCCCAGAATTTTATTTTTATACAAACCAGTTCAATCCATGAAGTGAATACTATGTGTTTAAAGATTAAACAAAATTAAATCTTACCTTCACGTCTAATTGAACAATTTCTTCTACTGTTCCTTGTATGTCATCCAGGGCTTCCAGCTGTCTGTAATAAAATATATATATAAAATATACTAGTTGCAATTTGTTTTACTAATACATCTAGCGTAAAATAACATTTTGCATATTTTTGCCTAATTACAAAATCTATCTAATCCAGAAAATCTATATAGTTCAGATATTCTCTTGGTCAAATTCTCAGGCCTGGATGTAGTGAATTCGTTATAAAATGCAAAGTCGTGGTTCTATCCATAGATTTAGTGTGTTCTCTATTTACAGTGTCCTAACATGATAACAACTACCAACGATGCATGCATAGAATCTCCATCATTACTTTTCTAACAAATGTACAATACAGTTTGTTTGTTTGTTTGTTTTTATGTGACTTATTGTCACTGAGGTTTAACACCGCTTTTCAACAATTTTTCAGTTATATACAACGACCGGTTCATCTAACCAGTTTTTTCCTGGACTGTTTACTAACCAGTACTAACTTACCCTTCCACAAGGAGCTGGCAACTTCTCCACATATGGAGGAAAATCGACATCTCTGTCAAATTTTCATAGAAGTGTATGACCTGCTGCGACTGGGATTCGAACCCAGATCTTTAAGTTACAAGTTCAGTGCAATAACCACTGGACCATGGCCGCAGCCCCACAGTACAGTTTATAGTGTATATGCGACACAAAAAATTCAGATGAACATTCATTCTTTACATTTTAATACATACATAATTGAAATGGGTAAAACAGTTATGTCAATGCCATGGGCTAAACACATGACACAGTAGAATACTGTTTAAGTCACATACCAAAAGTCATTTTTTACCTTCAACTTTTGAAATCAAAAACCCTGAGATTAAAATTAGAATTTAGTGCATGTACCTCTCCTCATGTCGAATGGACTTTTCTAGCAATATTTCCTGCGTTTTCAGTTTTTCCAGTTGCTGTGTCAGTTCATCGCATAATTTCCTCAGTTTTGTATGATCACCGTATTTCTTGTTAGGTACCCTAATAGCTTCAATCTCGCCCTTTAACCTGAAGTGATAAGTATTCTTATATCACACAATTATGATTAATAACAAATGTCAGGTTCCCAATCATGTTTACAAGGCATGAAAATCAAAGCACTGAAAGGATTGTAGTTGGCTTGCTTTGAAGTACTGCAAGTTCTTTCTAATGTTTATAGTTATACATTTTCCTCAAATCCCTTCAATGCTAACATTGGCCAATGGAAAAACATGCAGATGGACAGATTGATTAATAGTAATACAATGTGCATCTCAATGTGAGACAAAACTAGGAGTCCAAGGGCAATATGTTGAGATCACTGTCAACAAGAGATGAAGAGGTTATATTGTAATGGTCCGGCTACATTGTGCATTATATTATAATGGTCCGGCTACATTGTGCATTATATTGTAATGGTCCGGCTACATTGTGCATTATATTGTAATGGTCTGGCTACACACTTGGATCTTAGGCACGACATGCCATCTGATAATGCTGAACATTTGTGTGACGTTATTTCAAAATCCACAATCTAATGACAGAGCAATAATCCAAACAGATAGATGGATACACCAAACTTACTTCTATGGTGGCAATTATATCAAGCTCACCTCAAACGGGATCAACAAAAACAATGTCAATATACAATAGTTCATGATAATTTTTTCCAAAAGACTGTACCCGTGTGAATAATTTTCGGTGCCAGCAAAACCAAAATAATGACAGCATATGCTCAAATACACTGATCCCAAAAACTGGGCACTTCAATATACATTGACCAATGTATTTTAGAGGTTTGAAACATAATTAATGATTTTATGAAAATAATACACACACTGAACAGGTAGACAAAAAAATGCAAACCTTGACTTTAAATCTGACAATATCTTCCTTACATCTCTGCTGTCTGAAAATTGTGGTTTACTTCCTACCATTCTAAAAAATCAAAAACTCAAATCAAACAGAAACACAATTATATAACATATAAAGTACAGTGCAACCTCTCCAAAGCAACACCTTTTGGGAGAAGCAAATTTATGTTGTTGTTGTAGAGAGGTTGTTGCTCTAGTTTAAATCAATAGTTAAATCGTACAGTGGGAAACAAGGTTGTTGTTGATTCATACAAAATTACACACAGCCACATCACATGTTACTGTTAATTAAAAGGCTGTGTGATTTTGTTTTAGATGCCATCTGTAGTAACAATTAAGAACTAAAGACTGATCCATATAGAATAGAACCAGCCAACAAGTTCTCCTGGAAAATATCAAAACCTGTAAGGAACAAGCTATTGTTTTAACTGGGTTTAGTGTCATTTTTCAACAATTTTTTAGTCATGTACAGCAGCCAGTTCACCAAACCATTTTTCCTGGACAGTATACTAACCAGTACTAACTTACCCTTCCACAAAGAGCCGGCAACTTCTCAACTTATGGAGAAAAATCAACATTTTTGTCAAATTTTGGAACAAGTTATTAAACAACTTACTTAACACCACTATCAATGAGATTCAAAATGTAATCCTTCAAATGTTTGTTGACAGGTTTCCAGTTTTTAGTCTGTTTTCCTGAGAATTTATACAAAGGATTATCCGCCATAGAATCTGTAAACAGAATAACACAAAGTTAAGTATAAGACCGTCGAAAAAATTGTTGTGTTTTCAATAACCCAATTGGCTTTATTTTTAGTGCTGATCCTAAAAAAATTTAACATTCAGCAAAATCCAACGTATGAAAATATTTGCAGACAAATCATAACAAAAAAGTATGTGAGGTACGTTTTGAAATAATAATAAATGTTTTGCAACCTATCTACCCTTTATTTTGTTGATCAAGCAATCTGAAACATGAGTTTTTTCTGGCCACATTAGTCAACTTTCAATCAAAGTTGTTTTAAAAGTCCTCATATAATCATATTACATCAAATGTAATGAAAACCATTTAAACAATAGGTCAAAACAAAAATCTGTAATAAGATGAATTTATTATGAAATATTCAGCATGCAGTTATCAAGTATGTCCTGTACTTTTTAAATTCTATAAATACCTGATAACCCAATATTGTACTGTTTCTTTTTATTCCTTTGTACGTAAGAAGAATTATGATTAATCTTCGACAGGGAGATTGTTGAATTTGAATTGTCTCTATTTAAATTTCTGAAACAAAGTAGAAAAATCATGCTACATTTATATATGTTATCCCGTAAACACAACAATGTTTCTCCACTCACATGAAATCACTACTATAACATTAGATATGGTAAAAATCCTGTGCAAAACCCCACCACTATAGCGAATTAAGATGAGAAAAATCACCATTACAAACTGGGGCTTGAACAAGGCTATCGGAAATGGTCCATATTCCTATCACTACATTGGTTATTTCTTTGTTCATTAATTTTGTTTTAATGGTTCGAATCGTCCTTGGTACGAAACCAATATCATAATTCCTTTTTACTTACCTTGATTTCTGAGTGGATGCAGACTTCTTTGATGATTTATGGGGAGGCATTTTGCTCATCTGCAGTTTAACAACAAATTTTGTAAATAATAGCAGCTCAGAACATAAAGAAAAACTGTGTTAAATCATATTTGGCGCGTTTGTATAGAATGTTTTGTATAATGACGGCACCATTTTACGGGCGAAACTATATCCCGGTCTTATCCGGTCCCGGTCTCATCCTTTCTTCGTTAAACTGGTCCCCGTTCCATGTTGCAGTGCACCAATGTATTAGTCTGGAGTTCTTTCCCCTTTCGTTACGTTAGTAAAGGAAGCAGGGAACCAGACTACAAAGGTCTCTGAACACCACAATCTCCAATCTCTATCCAGAGTTGTCGTTCGTTACCTCTCCCATACATCTCTGTCAACGTCTCAGCGTTTTACAAGATTCTTGTAAAACAAGAAATAAAGCCACAAATTGTACAAAATATACAACTAACTTAAGTGATTTCTTTTGCACAATACATTCGAGACATAAGATGTTATCATTTACCACAAAATCATAGAAATTATTTTATTGATCTTGCGCATTATTTCTCGACCGAGAGTATTTGTTTACTTTTGGTAATTAGGTCACAAAGTTACGCTGCTTAAATGGAAATGAAACGCTGAAGTCGAAGGTAATCGAGTAAAATTATGACAGCAAATGTACATTTAGAGAAAACAAAAGTGTGAATTTGTGTATCAGATGGAAAATAAAGGAGACCCGGACACGTACTTTCTAGAAAGTGTGGATTACGAATGGCAAATCTGCTGGATCCAGTTTTCATCAAAGACGAATAATGGAAGCCAGGATCAAAATCGACGTTGTTTGATATCCATTGAAATCTTCATCACGATAAAACGCGAGATGGCGAGACTTCATATAGAAAAAATATTCACTTTTAAACGCCTTCATAACTTGACTTGCATTTTAATACCGGTCCTATAAACGATCAAAATCTTGATCAGACCTGTTTTAAGTGTTGTTAATGCGTCCTTTCTACCAATGTTTATCGAAATCAATTCGTTTCAATTCAGGTGTAGATATGCTTAAACATGTCTCGGACATGGACTTCGTTAAACTACAATAC
Source organism: Lutraria rhynchaena (assembly GCA_008271625.1). Taxonomy (NCBI): domain Eukaryota; kingdom Metazoa; phylum Mollusca; class Bivalvia; order Venerida; family Mactridae; genus Lutraria; species Lutraria rhynchaena. The sequence goes on from VIBL01000343.1 coordinate 144,839, forward strand.
AATACAATATACAAATAGAACCACAATCGTAGTCCAGTAGTTAATGCGATCCGGGTTCAAATACCGGTCGTGACAGGTCATACCCCTCTATAAAAAAATGACAAAAATTTCGATTTTCCTCCATATGTGGATAAGTTGCCTGGTCCTTGCGGAAGGGTAACTTAGTACTGGTAAATTTAGGTTAGGTGAACCAGCCACCATACATACACGTAACAGAAAAATTGCTGAAAAACGTGGCGTTAAACCCAGTGGAAAAAAAAAACAATACAAATATACGTACATGTGGATGATTCTGTCTTGACTTTCCTTCGTCAGTTTGGGACAATAATCCGATTCAAGCGAAGATATAAATTATATATGTACAGTAAAAACCTCAATCAGCGATCATTTCAATATTGCGACCTCCTTGTCATACAACGACCATATGTTTTCAGACCGGATTTCAATAACTCCCCTATAATTCAACTTGATAATGAGACCACCTCATTATTACGACCGATTTTTCGGGTCCCAAAGGTGTTCTAAATATCGAGTTTTTACTGTATAGTTTAGATCTTTGACTAAAGCAAATAATTTGATAAAGACTTTAGACACAATGGAACGAACATTTCATCCATTGACATTAGCATTTTCACGGCTTTGCTTTCACGCAGATACAATATTGATCTACTTATGTTCGTCTTGTCAATGAAGTTCAAATATCTGAAAATTTAGTTTTATTTATTTTATTGTCGACCATTCGAATCACGTTATTGAACTTTATTGTACTTAGATTCGTTATGTCAATAAAGTATAAATATTTGACAGTCTAGTTTTATTTACATTTGTGTTTTATATTATCGACCATTCGGAATTTTCGTTTTTTTAGGTTCACTAGAATTTCTTAATCGTAAGTACACTGGGGAGGTATCGTGGCCTAGAGGTAGAACGTTCAACCTCTGATCCGAAGGTACAATGTACGAATCCCGGCTTCGACGGATTTCGTCCATGAACTCAACAATCCCATTTTTCGGACGCAGTACTGGTGTAGTGTACAGGAAGCGGACTCAAGCGTGGTTAATATAAACAAAATTGCTTGTTTCGCAATCGATCTAAAATAAATTAGTATAAAGTAAGTACAGGTATCTCTGATGATTTTATGAGCTGTATTATACACTTATGTGCGACATTATATATACATGCATTTATATTATACATTATCTTGGGTAACAAATATTAGACGAATGTGGGAACGAATGTCAGGTTCGTGTTAAAATGCCGCAGGAACCATTGCCCGAGGTGGAAAAATTATGTAGGAACGAGTGTCCGGGTGCCGTTTTATGTAGGAATTACTGTCCGCCAGGGTAAAAACAGCACAGGACCGATTGTCCGCAGGAACTTTTGTCCAGTTACTCTCTTATGCCCGCCCGCCAATTATCCATACAGCATTGTCCATTTTAATATTTGTCTCCATCAAAAAAATGATTTTGTGACGAGACGTTGGATCACGTTATGAACGTTTTAACCTTGATTGGATTGAATATACAGTGCAACCTCTCCAGAGCGGCCCTCACTTAAGCAACAACCTCCATTCAACAACAGCATGATTTTCCCCACTGTACGATTTAACTACAGTCAACTCTCGATTCCGCTATTAACTTACGTATGATATGTTTGCATTTAAGAGTAGACAGTAATAATCTCCCTATTGTTAGTGACTAGAATTTAAATCCTGAACTCGTTGTCCGCTCAACGAGGTGTGAAAAACATTGAGAAAGTGCATAATATTGTCAGACTTCGTAATAAACAACGCAGCTTTGAATCCAAAATACGCTTATGAGGTAAAGGGTTAAATACTGAGATGATCTAATTATTAATGTGTAATATATAAGACACACAAAAAACTGTCTGGAAACATGCGGTCTTTAAATTGGACAGTATTGACATTGGTCCCTAAATGTGGTTTCACGGTCAAACCCGTGAACAAAGGCCACCCTTGAGAAAAAAGTGACCTTCACTGAAAGATGGCCTTTATTCGGAGGTCAGTTTGTTCTTAATAATAATTCATGACGGCTTTTCAAAGAATGACCTTTATATTCACAGGGTGACCTTTACTCGTAGATGGTTGTAAACACAGGTATGTCTATACTATATTTTCTTCACAGAACAATTTAATTATTGGGATAGATTAAGTTCCTTGGGCGATATTAGATCAGCAAATAAACAGAAAACACTACGGGGATTAAGGATTGGAAATAATTTGTATAGAAACCAGTTTTATAAAGTTGGACATAAACGGTTTATTGAACTTGGCTTTGGTTATTGTATTGCTGTCAAATGTTCCCATTCAAAAACCACGATTTTAAATTGATATCAATCCTCTCGGAGGAACACTTGACATTTCCGGGGATGAGGCCGTGCCTTGGCCAGCAGTCTGATATATCGACTTATCAAATCAGATAGACAAAACTTTCGTGTGTCGAGCGGAATTCGGCGATGAAAAAAAATATTTAAGTAAGCCTACAAATAATTTAAACCATGAGGGAGAACGATGTGAATTTTGTACTCATTATATTTTCAGTTTTTTAACCCATTCCCTCGGAATGTTTATGTATGAGATATAACTAAAAATGCAATTTTACAATATTCGCAATGCATTTATGTTCAATTTGAAAGCAGATCGGCTTGATACAGATAAAGTATTTCATTCGAACATTTGTACACACAATCTGTAATATAAAACTCCATATTTGCTGATTGTAAAAGGTAACCTGGGTTGGTCATAATAAAATCCAACAGTATAGGGTATAATGCATAGGTATTTGTTTTTTATATATATATTCGCGTCTATTGATTCATCTCCATAGACAAACCTGATGTTACTATCTATATCACTGCATTTACTTCTGTCATAATTGTTGAAGTATAACCACTCTTCAATATTATCATAAGCTTTGAATATCTGTAATTGATCGAGGCTACGCAGCCAAAGTGACGCGACTCCCGTCTTAAAGCCAAACATAGTGAATGAAAGTGGGGAAATAATTTTCAGTAAGGGAGCGCAGGTGGGACCATATTTGGAATTTTGTTGATTAACGTCGTGTAAATACATTACGAACTCAGGAAATGGGACAAAACGTTTTGGTCATTGTTCATGAAACGCATGAGTGTAATCCTACTTATACGAAGTAAGTATAGGCAAACTAGTTAAACTCTTCCAGAGGCCAAGTTTGAACGCAGTCAGAATAAGTTATAACCTATTATCGGATCTTTTTTATCTGTTAATATAAATTCTATTGACAACGCATTATAAAGTAAAGGTGCTGAAAACGTTGAATGCCAATATTGTACTACTGTGTTTGTATTCGTAGATAATTGTGCTCGCAAGATCTTCATTTATATGTAGTCTGTGTCAAGCTGATTTTTATTGTAGTAAAATTTATCATATCTTAATGAAAAGTTCGCGTGTAGAGACAGTGTTAATTTGATGTATTTAAATGTTTAACAGTGTTGTGAATATTGTACTGGAGTATATTCGGATACATATAAAAACATTTTTTTTTGTGAAGTTACTGTTTTTTGTATACTTAGTTGAAATTTCTTGACCTTCGATAAAAGCAAAACAATGACGAAGCTTTGTCAACCTTCAAAAAAGAATGTAATAGGGGTAGTTGTGATTGTCATATCAGTTTATACAATTCTCGTTACATCAAAGAACTTTTACGAGTGTACAAGTTATATCACTCGCTTATCACCGACATCATCTACACAAGACGATACAAACAGTAGAAAAATCCTGACTTCTAAACCCAGACCTGAGGAATTCACAAATTGGGAAATATTTCAGAGTAAAAAGGGACGCGAAGACTATGATTTGAATCCATTCCGGTCACTACTTGAGTATAATAAAGGTGTTCACGATATATTAAGCATGGTAAGTGTGTTTGCTTTAGCGTTTAGAATTTAAAGTTCACATACATTTCTTTGTTTGGTGTATATTTGACACGCCTGAATGCAGATTTATAAATCGCGTGTTAAAACATACGCAAAATTCTATGTCGCGTGTTTCAGATACAGTGCAACTTCCGAATACTGAACTTTCATTGGACCAGCAGAAAAGTTTGGATTTCAGAAGAGACGCGTTTTTGTTTGCCCTACATACATTCCATAACTTTAATTGACAGTCAAACATTTATGATAATCATGATACTTTAAACTTTTGGTTATGGTTTGTCACACATTGTAATTCTCACGGAGCCTTTAATTCAGTTAGCGAAATGTCATAATAGGGGTGAAAGCTTTCATTGCAATATTTGGATAAATAAAACCATTATGTATTAAAGAAAAGGTGCTACATTTTGCTGATTCAATGTTGACGTGTTTGTACAAAAGTTGACAAGCTATTAACTGAGAAATTCTTAATAAAAAGGAAATAAGTAAAAAACATTAGGAAGGATTTATTTAACCTAAAATTCTTAATTTGCACTAATTACTGAATGACTTAGATATTAAATTTGATTTTAACTAAGGACATTATGCAATATGAACAGTTTGCACACCAAAATACTGTTATACAATATCATAAAGAGATTGGAACAAAAATTGGGACCCCAAGTAATTGATTGACATAACGGAAAGTTTAGGCGAGATTGGCATGATAATAAATTGTACATATCATTTTATCAGTTCAATACAAAGTCAAACTGATATCTTTCCTCCAAAATGCAAACAAAGAATATTAGCATTCAAGCTTAAGTCCTGTACAAATTTTGTTTGATTTTATCTAAAAGAGCTGGCCAGATAGTTGATTTTGATTTGTACAAAATACATCGTCATTAACCAAACAAAATGTAAGAAAACACAATGCAATTTTAAGTCAGAACGATCAGCTGTAACGTAAGGAGAATGAATTTACCTTAATTCATTATATTATATTTGTACAATTACAATGCTCCCTCCCTCCGAAAAGCAGCGCTTGTCTGAGTAGCAGAAAAGAGTTGTTCTTTGGAGCGAGTTGTTATTCAGAGGAAATCGATACAATAAAATGCAAAGTTTGTGTTTAGAAACTTTTAGAAACTTGATAATTTGTAATTTTAATTTTGTGCAGGACCAACACTGGACCAACGTAATTATGTTATCTGGGTACTTAATACCATTAGTTGTTTTATGTATGAAACAAAACGACTCACCAATTGTATTAATTTAGTTTTCATGAAACCACCTCAGTATTAATACCGTCTTATTACAAGGATGGTTTCAATATCGATGTTTTTTGGCAAATGTTGAATAATAAATACAGAAAAAAACCTGAAAACCGGACCCTTCCGCATTGGGCCTAAAGACCGGTTTTCCGAGAATTCCAGTTTTCAGAGAATTATTGATTATAGAAGTGAAATAAATGGGACTTGAAAAATCATCCGATTTTCTGAGAATTCCGGTTTACAGGGAGTCCGGTTTTCAGGGAGTTTACTGAATATAATATATCTTGATAAAACCAGAAAAAATAGTCATATTTACGGTTATTTGACAAAAACAATAATGTAGGTATATCGCATAACTTTTCTATTTTTTTCTTAATATATCTTTCGCGCTTTGGAGGTATGATTCGTCCCCAAATATTTTCGTACTTTTAGGTTTTGTTGCTAAAAAACTTTAAAGTAGGTGCAAAAATTAGTATCGGTCGAGTAACCGGAAAAGTTGCATTCTGTGCATCTTATGTTTACTTTTGCATTGTTTAAGTGTTGTGAGGGTATGGAAGTGTTGTTTTAAAAGAAACATCAAGAACTATTAATTATTATGTGTCATTGCAGAGACAAGCACAGTTCGACCCAGCTTATAAGAACCCATGCTGGGTTGGAACAGAGGCGAATGGCCCAATTGCTGATGGAAATTTTCACTGTGTGCCGTATTTTTACATTATAGGTACTGTTCGATGTTGAATAATTTTTCTTTTTAGTTCATACACTTATTGCACCTAAAATCAAGTCATACGTATACAATGGATACCGCTATTACTTGAACGTACCAATAACATTATCAAAATCATATACAAACAAGCCTCATTTATAATGAAAGTAAAATATACAAATATACGATTAAACAATGGTCAACATTTACCATATACAGTATAACCCCTGAAAACGGGACCCCTTCTGGACTGATGAATAAAATTTTAGTTCGTTAAAATTATGTCAATATCAATTTATGTATAAATGTTTATTTCCGTGCTTCAGCACGCTCTTCTATCTATTTTAATAATACTACAGAAACTTGGATTTCTACGGAGGCCCTAAAATGACATTCTACGCTTATAGTTTAACTCGTAGCATTCTTTTTTATTTCCTTTTTTCGAAATAATATTTCGGAATTACAAAATGATAATTCGTAGAAACGAAATAGTACTTCTATAATACTATTTCGTATAAACGAAGTACTAATTCGTGATTGCGAAATATTAATTCGTAATTACGAAATGTTATTTCGTAAAAACGAAATAAAAGAGAGTAATACGAGTTAAAATGTAAGTGTAGAATGTCACTTTAGGGCCTCCAAAAATCATTTCCAATCAACTTATTCGCTGTTATTTTACCTGCAAAGTCAAGCCAGAAAGTATTAAAATATGTAACCGATAAATTGTGATGATTTCTTATGAAAATCTATAGCCAGGCATACAAATGCTATTTAAATACTGTAAGATACCTATCAGATTTCAATAAAAATTCTGTGTCGTCGGCGTACATCAATAAATAAGAAAAAACGGTGCGAAAGCATCTTTCTTTAAATGTTTTAGAATTATGTACTGGGTATACATTTCGTTTCTGAATGCAAAACGAAAATCACAGAAATGTTTAACATGTCTTTTATACTTGCGCTGACCTGCTATCCTTTATTCCGAATAAACAGGAGTCAAGAAAAGCGGTACAACTGATTTGTTTGATCAACTTACGAGACATCCGGAAATTGTCAATCCTGGCTTCAAAGAATCGCAATGGTTATCCAGGAGAAGATGGGGTATAACAAGCCGGAGAAACCCGACCAAGAACGTTATAAGGATATATAAAGGTACACTATCCGCTGGGGGATATTTCTTGTATACTTCACTTAAATTTGGTGAAATGCGTAGAAACTATTTTACAAGCTATGTCACAGTCCTTTATTTCAACCGTCAAACTACACACCGGGGTTTAGCTTCGCACCAACAGTCAGGGTCATTTGACAACTCGTCACTTTAATTCCAGAAGCGTATAACTTCATATTTGACAAAAAATGGAGTTTTTGCTATCGTTAGATTCGTCTCAAAACGTTCTACAATATGGACTAACTTATATGTTTGTAGTTCTAACATGAAGAGGCTAAATCGCTTTACCACAAACGTCTAACTCAGTCATTTTCTATTGACCTCACAATCTTTAAACGCGTTTTTCTCAAAACGAAAAAAATGAAGATATATGTTTCTGGAATAAATACATTGGAGGAAGACCCCTTGGGCGTTCACCGACGAGATGGGTGAAAGATTGACATTGCGATAGTAAAAATCATCTTCATTTCTCCCGTCCTAGAATAACTTCAGTAAAATAATAATTATGGCAATATTCAGTTATATATGTTAACAATTACCAAGTCGGTAAACTTCCTCACATTGTTAACAAACACGATGTAATTAATTGTCTAATAATACCTGACAACTGAGAAATATTAGCTTAGAGAAAATGATTAGACTATAAGTGTCCAGCTTAGTTTCTGAAGCTTTATTTTAAAAGTGGTTGACGTTACGTCATTTCACAACTGATAATCCCTCTTAACTATCTACTGTAGGTGTATGTAAAGATATAAGATCCGCGAAATGCTACATATCATTATTTGACAACGCGGCACGAAATATATTCCGGAATGCCTCCTTAGTCACAGGTAAGTTGTTTTATATGATACAGTTTGCTTATTTTAGATTTATTTTACAATTAAACCTGTGTTTGCGGCTACCTCTGAATAAAGACCACCAGCGAATAAAGGTCATTCTTTGAAAATCCGTCATTGATTATTTAGAACAAATTGACATCCGTATAAAGGTCATCTGTCAATTAAGGCCACATTTTGTCTTTCCCATGGGTGGTCTTTGTTCATAGGTTTGACTGTATTAAGATTCTATGTAGAACTATTTCTTTGTTCTTCTAAATGAAGAGAACACAGTAAAACCTCGTTATCTCGAGGAGCCATCGTAACAGACTAACTGCTCGAGGTAAATGCGATGCTCGTAATAACGAGGTATTTATTTATTTATTGGTTGAAAATAATACTCAATTAAGGATAAAACTTGAAAGGACTTTAAAAAACGCCTCGAGATAAGTCGATTGCTTGTGATATCTATGCTCGTAGTAACGAAGTTTTACTGTATTTCCTCAGCAGTAAATCGACAGCCGCAAACACAGATAAATTAAAGCGTTGTAACGTCTGATTACTATTATGTTACTCCGATAGACTACACCCTAGGTTTTTACAAACATTCAGTGGACACATTCGTTGCTCAAACAGTGGACGAATTCGTTGCTCAAACATAACAAACAAACGTTGATGGTAACAATGGTCGTGTTGACGGTGTCAAAATAAACGATCAAAGGATTCATGAAGTAAAAGTGTTCGTTTTCTTTCAGCTGAGGCTACGCCTGCTAATTTGCATATACACACGAATTGGCATTTACTACCTGGAAACGAAGGTCTACCTGAGCCAAAATATACAAACTTTCATTACCTGGATCATATATCTCCGAGGGCTAAAATAATAATTATATTTCGCGACCCCGTAACAAGGTATGTATAAAGTCAAACTATACGTTCACACTGGCAAACGTATGATACACCAAAACCATTATAAAGTCGCTCTGAAAACTCGATGAAGGGATATAAAGTTAATTGAAATTATGCTAAGAGATAACATAAAGAGGTTTTGTACGTCGTTACAGATAAAAATACCTAAATACATTTTTTCGGTTGGGCTTCCGTGGTTGAGTGGTTATAGTTTGTGATTTGTAATCACAAGCCCCTCACCGCTGTGAGTTCGAATGCCACCTGAAACCAGACAATTTCACATGCGAGGAAGCTGTCCAGTTAGCTTAAGGAAGGTCGTTTATTACACGGGTGTACACATGGGGTCTTCTTTCACCGTAAAAAACTGGAAAGGTTACTAAATAGCAATAGTTCTGGGTGCAACATTAAACCATAGAAAAAATCGATTCCGCAGTGTAAAACCTCGGACCGAAAAATTAGTTGTAAAATCAAGTTGATTTGTAGGAGAGGTATTTGAAAGCCGGTCTAAAAAATAAGTTGCCTTTATAATATAGAGGTTACAATATTAAGTTGGTCGATATTTAATGTTTTACTGTATTTATACTGGCCTACATATGAGATAAAAGAATAATAACCCAGACGGCAGTTAGCTTGACATCTGATTCAAGTGTTTGTGTAGAATGATAAATATTATGTATATGAACGAAAAGTATACTATTGCAGCCACAAAGGAGTAGAATCAAATTACCTATTTAGATAAAATAGGCATTCTTAACGATACGGAGTGATTAATTCATCTTGAGAAGTACTGGGACCGACGTATTGTTGTAACATAAAAGTCATTATTTAGACTGTTTCGTCAACGGTTATATGCTCGCGTTAAAAATATAGTATAACCCTTGAAAATCGGACCACTTCCGGACTAGGCTAAAAGTCTGGTTTTCTGGGAATTCCTGTTTTCAGAGAACTATTCATTATAGAAGAGAAAAAAATGGAACTTGAAAAATCGTCCGAATTTCAGAGAAATCCGGTTTTCAGGGGTTTTACTGTACTAGTTTTTTTCACGCGGAACGTTTTCTTTTCATTCTTATTTTCTATATGAAAAACATAATACATCTCATGAATGATATTACAAAATATTTGGCAACTTTACGTGAAAAAATTAATAATTAAACATTTAATACAATAAAAAAATCGGGAGAAAAAAAACACAAAAATCTTGAAGACAAACTGTTAAAATGATTTGAATGAACAAAAAAAAACAAATGAAGTAAATTAGGAGCGAGAAAAATCCACGGGCTTAATCCGGGAATCAATTCAGGACTTCAAGTACTGTAGGCGGACACTCAACCACTTCGCCGAAGATTTAACCCAACAACTAGACTATTGAAGTGGCATGTATTCTTACAATCACTTCACAAGTATCATTAACATAATGAATGATCGCAAACAAATATTTAGAAATTTAGTCCAATAAAATGTCATATACTCGTACATATATAGTGTGACCTGTCCATAGGAGTCCTCTTTTGAGAGCAACAACCTCCCTTCAACAACAGCATAATTTTCCCACTGTAAAATTTCACTATTAATATAACCTCTCTAGAGTAACAATCTCTCAACAACAACATAATTTTACTTCTCCGAAAAAAAGTGTTGCTTTTGAGAGGTACTTGCATTTTCAGACTGTATTCCGACTTTTGGCATACAGTAAAATTTGGAAAGAATCAGACGAAGACACCGGATGAATTTCACAATCAAGTGACTCGTCTAACGGAAGTGTATTCGGAATGCTTCAGTCGCTGGTCAATTAGACGATGCATTTACAATGAAACGATCAGGAACAATTTGATACGGGTACGTGTGTAGTTCTTACTCTTATGCGTGTTAATTAGTATTTTATCTTAATTATGCAATACATTCGAACCTATCTTATCCGAATTCAACCTGGTATCCTCTCTGAACCGAACACGTCAGCTGACCCTGATTTTTTTATTATGTGTTTAATGCTAACAAAAAACCTTTGTAATCCGGGACCTGTGTGTTCCAAAATACTCTCAAATCAAAACATTTTTGTCTGTCCGAGCAAGTTCGGATTGGAAAGATTCTACTATAATTGTATGAATGATTATCAACCGTTACAGAGCTATCGCAAGTTAATGAATAAATAAGTATATAACGTACCTATTTATTTAATATGTTTGATCACAAAAACACTTTTCATAATAAAATTTGTGCGTCAAGCTTACTTCTCGACGATGGCACTTTTTCAGCCTAGATAATTTAAAAAATTATCTTCTGTAACTTTGTTTTGCATATACATTCTGTCTTTTTTTGGTTCATTGCAGTACACATTCGATTCGTTACAGGGCGATCGTAACTGACTAAAAAGTTTGTATATATTTTTTTCCAGAATCGTGTTTATTTGGCAGGAAGTTTTACGTCCAGTTTTTATGCATTTTACATGACGGAAATGATAAATGTATTTGGAAAGAATAGAATTTTCCCGATTTTTGCAAATGATTATTATGATGACCGAGCGGACATTTTAAGTAAATTATTCCACTTTTTAGAAATAAGTAAGTATCATTTATCATTAACACCTAAACGTCAAGAGTGTCCTCGCGTTAGGAGAACTTTATATATTAGTATCAGTTCTAAATAAATATACGATAATAATAATTTACGTTTTATTTCAAGCATTTTATGTTCGATTAAAATTTGGTTCTTACTACGTATAAAAAGTGTTTATAGTTAACGGACTCATATGATTTTGTTTTTTGTCACTGGGGTTTAACGTTGTTTTTCAACAATTTTTCAGTTATATACAACGACCGGTCCACCTAACCAGTTTTCCTGGACTGTATACTAACCAGTACTAACTTACCTTTCTGCAAGGAGCTGGCAACTTCTCCACATATGGAGGAAAATCGACATTTTTGTCAAATTTTCATTGAAGGGTATGACCTGCCGCGACCGAGATTCGAACCCGGATCTCTGGGGTTACTAGTCCAGCGCGCTAAACACTGGACCACGGCGCGACCTCGGACTCATATGAACTAAATCTTTTTGTTTTGTTACGTGATACGTTGACCCCATAAGTAATTTTTTTTTTTTCATTAGGTCAATTATCACCTTTACAAATGGAGCAGTTGGCTGAACAACCCGTCCCTAATAAAAATAAATACGCAGCCATGTTGAACGAGTCACGTGATATGATGTATTCGTTTTATGAACCTTTCAACAAACAAATGGCAGATTTGATAAAAGATGACCGTTACTTATTTCCAAAGCCTGAATCATACCGCTAAAACTGTATGAAAAAAACTTTGATGTCTACAAGATAAAGATTTTCACGTGGAAACGATGTGAGGTAAAACAAACAGTAGCTTGACGATTCGTCAAATGAATGTCATCATACAGTGCTCCTTCCCGTAACATCACCTCCAAAGACCGATTTCCTCCAAGAAACGACAGTAAAAGGCACATATACACATAATAAAACACTTGACGTAAGACAGATAAAAAGACATTGATTTCAAAAGCCCTGATAATGTTTATAACTTGATTCAAATAATCTTTAGCGGCTTCGGAGACAGACGGATTTTCTAGATCGAGGCAGTCCCGCTTTGACTTTGGAAGAGAAAAGACAATTTTAGTTACATGTACATGTATTATTCTGTACTTGAGTTGTTGTACTGAAGGTAGGGTGACCTTACATCTTTGATGTATTCATTGGAGGAAAGATTTATTTGTGGTTACAGATTTTGTTGACGTTCCAAGATATCACACATCTTACCCTGGATTTGAGAATCACGCAGGCACGCAAGCACGCACGCAGGCACGCACCCTCGCACGCACGCACATTAGTACATATGCTGTATGGATGCAAATACAATTTTATAAACCCCTTTACAAGGAGAAGGAACAGAAGTAATAAATAAATAATGTAAATTTTCTCGAGTGTTTTTCATTCATAATTTACCGAATAGAATCGGCGTGCAACGAAATAAATTATTAATTTACCGTCGTTAGATTTAAAAATGACCATATTGGGGCCATCATACTAGTGTTATGTTTATATACACATGCAGTAATTGAGTGTTTCCACCGGGGTACGGATTTTACAAGTACATTTTGTAATTGTGTATTAATGATCCGGAAAATAGTTGCGTTTGTTTTCAGATTGCAGGGACATTATTAAGAAGCTGTTGTAACAACTTAACGAACGCCCATCCACCAACAGCTATGTTTACAAAGTAAAGGGCTTGACTTACAGCAACAAACAGACGAACAAAACATTAAAAAAATAAAAAAATATACAATGTCCTGGGGTATCGTCTAGCAGTCATCAAAAGACATAAACAATATTTATGATTTTCACTTTTACCCAGAGATTCAATAAGCTTTACAATAACAAATGCGTTGATTCTTTCAGTTTCTACTAGCTTGTCACAAAAATACTTACGTTCAGTGGTACAGAGGCACGTCATTAACACGGGTTTGAAACGAATCCCCGCCAATGTGCGTTCATCAGTGGCATAGAACTATGTCACATGCATGGTCTTGTATAAAACCCGCCATTATGCGTTCATCAAAGGCATAGAAATACGTCATATACATGGTCTTGGATAAAAACCTACCAATGTGCGTTCATCAGTGGCATAGAATTACGTCACATGCATGGTCTTGTATAAAAACCCGCTAATGTGCGTTCATCAGTGGCATTGAGGCATAATGTTTCATCCAAAATAGTCCCCTACATTCCACAACTACTTACAGGTAAAATAAATACTTGCGAAACCAACCCTGGTCAGTTCTAGATATGTAATATGACCCAGTGATGACTTTTTAAACACAAGTTTCCTTGAAAAGTCATTTACCTAAAAAAGCAGAGGGAAGAGTTCAGTTCAATACAGCAACCCGACTGGTTTAATTAAAAAAAACGGATGCTACTTTGGCACCGAACCTTGGAGAGAAAAATGAATTCCGATTTAAACTGAATATAAAAAGTTAAGAATCTATGTAATCGGGCTAAAAGATAATTTTACTCAGAAAAAAAATAATCAGAACAAAAAGGAGCATGCACGCCAGTGTATTCGTTACTGAAAGATGTATTGACTACTTTGATGTTGTTATGTTTGCTTTAATGTGACATTGTCACAGGGGTTTAACGCCATTTTTTCAACAAATTGTCAGTCATACGGCGGCAGGTTCACCCAACCAGTTTTCCTGGACTGTATGCTAACCAGTACTAACTTACCCTTTCACAAGGAGCCGGAAACTTCACATTTGTCAATTTTTCATACAGTAAACCCAGATCGCCGGGTTACATGTCCAGCGCACTAACCACTGGACCACGGTGTTTTAGTATGATTGACATCCTCAATGCTATTGTATGATAATATGTATTACAGTGCTCCCTCCCGTAACGTCACCCCAAAGACCGATTCCCTCCAAGAAATATAATATTCATCTTAGATAACCTTGCCAACTGTCTGTCTCTGATGATTTTTTTGCGCAAAGTTTTCAGAAAACTTCTTAAGGCCATCTCGCCATCACATTTTGGTATACATGGTCCCGGATAAACCCTAATATAACGCTAATCAACAAGCCGCGTATTATACGACTAAACAGCTCTTGTTTGTTAATAAAGTCACATTCAGCATTGCGACAAAGAATTTTATGTCACTGGGACTACGTCGCGCCAACAAATAGGGTAAAAAAGTTTGTCGACTTTTCCAGCTTTAACGTTGAAGAAAGATCCAAGGCGTACGACTTGGTAGAACCATTGATCGGCAAGCTAGCCTGACAGTTTCCTCACATGTGAAATTTGCTTCGTCTCCTCAGGGATTCGAACTCATAGTGGTGAGGGGCTAGCGATTATTAGTCAGAGATCATAGCCACTCGACCGCTGAGGTCTTAATTCAATATCAACTGGGTCATAACACTAACAAACACTGTGATTGTCAAACTTTTTGTTCCGTGTTATTAAAATAAGTACTGCGCTCGAATTGGTTTTAGAGTTTATTAAAACATACACAATCAAGCATAATACAGTCTCTTTTATGCAGTGTTCAGGCCGCGGCCGTGGTCCAGTGCGCTGGACTTGTAACCCGGAGATCCGGGTTCAATCCCGGTCGCGGTAGGTCATACCCATCTATGAAAATTCCACAAAATGTCGATTTATGTATGTGGAGAAGTTGCCGGCTCCTTGTGAAAGGGTAAGTTTGTACTGGTTAGTATACAGGCCAGGAAAACTGATTAGGTGAACCGGTCGCCGTATATAACTGAAAAATTGTTGAAAAACGGCGTTAAATCCCAGTGACAATAAGTCACATAAAAACATTAAAAAAACATAAACATATGCAGTGTTCCCATACCATGTGACTCTGGCGTCATTTTTGTTAATACGGCAAGCAAAATTTATCAACAAACCGCTTGATTCGAAATCTTCAACTTCACGTAAGTCCTTTATTTCTGAATCAGATATACCTAAATAAAGCGGTGGTTTAGGCTAAAAGTGTGAACTACAAGCGCAATGTAATGTTTTTTTTTCGATAGATTTTTCATGTTATCGGGCATTTCGCATTGGGCGCTTTGTTGATAAACTTCGCTTGCCGTATTACCAAAAAGTCACGTGGTATGGGCACACCGTTTATGAAAGTCTTTCGGCGACAATTCAGTTTTGTCTATTTTTCCCGCGTATGTCTGCTAATTCAGTGTATTCAGCGCACTAGGGGTAAATAGACAAGGCATTGAACAAAGGATATTGATTAACATACGTATAATAATGTAATAATTAAACCATATGTATGTATGCAATTCAGAAAAATGAGATATAAATAGAACCAGTCTATGTAGAGAAGTCTTTGTTGAATTTGAAAATGATTGTATTTGATTTGTTTGTTTTATGTGAGTTATTGTCACTGGGGATTAACGTCGTTTTTCAACAATTTTTCAGTTATATACAGCGACCGGTTCATCTAACCAGTTTTCCTGGACTGTAATACTAACCAGTACTAACTTACCCTTTCACAAGTAACCGGCAACTTCTCCACATATGGAGGAAAATCGACATTTTTGTCAAATTTTCATAGACGGGTATGACCTGCCGCGACCGGGATTCGAACCCGAATCTCCAGATTACAAGTCCAGCACACTAACCACTGGACCACTGATTGTATTTGTAGTCAAGGACAACGTCCATTTGATGAATCGTCAAATATCTGTTTTTTATATCGTTGCTAGGTAAACTATGGCAGGAAATTGTGCTAGAAAGTGAAAATATGTGGTACATTTTTCATGTATTGTTTGAATGTTTCATGGCAATATTCGACAATGTTGTAAACTTGGTCATGAAGACATTAAAGTTCCTATTGTAACATTATAACTAAATAATATATATATACACACAGAGGTATAAGATAGAAGAATATATAAGATATAAGTCTACAGAAAAGCAATTGTTAAATTTAAATATGACGACATTCATTTGACGAATAGTCGTTTTACATCATGTCGATTCCGCGATTGTAATAGAGAAAAAAATGTCAGACAGTCGAAGTACAAGTTTGTATATTTTACAAGTGGTTGTTTCATGTTAATATTTAACCACTTGGAAGTCAATGTTTTTTTTTCGTACACTGTTTGCGGCATCATTCAGGCTTTGGAAATAAGTAACGACCATCTTTCATCAAATCCACCATTTGTTTGTTGAAAGGTTCATAAAACGAATACAACATATCACGTGACTCGTTCAACATGGCTGCGTATTTATTTTTATTTGCGGTTGGTTTTGTTAACAACTGCTTCAGTTGAAGTGGGGCTAACTGGCCTACAAAAAAGAGCATTAATACAACACATAGTTTCTTACGATTATGATAAAAAATGAAAAAGTTTCTGCAATAACTTTGTAACAACAGGCTATGAATTATGAAAGTGATACATAATTAATGTTATATTTAGCAAGTTCAAACAAATCTTCAGCTGTCTATACTGTTCTAAATAGGCCTAAAAAAGTTCATTTCCGGTTACATACCCAAAAAATATGGGTCAGTAGGTAGGGATCTTTTTTGTTTTATGTTTTTTTTACATAATTATATCGGCGACGCTGTATGGAAATATGCGCGCTGTAATAGTAATGGGTTGTGAAAGTTGCAATATAACATTAACCTATTTAAACATAGGTAAAATATATTGGGTCGGTTGGGTAACCGGAAACAAACCTTTTTCAGGTCTTAGTATTATACGCAATTATTTTCAGTGGAAGAAGTAACGAACAATTAGTATTAGCATTATAATAATACCATTGTAATTATAATAAATAAAGATATTACTATTCTTTGCGACCATTAAAATACCGACTATGCGCCCGTCCGTTCGTCTTAAAGTGACTGACGCACATAAATAGTGCTACTGAGTTAACCTGTCAATTTTAATGGTTCTTCGTCTTCTAGTGAGGGGCAAAATGAAGTTGAATATAATAACAGACCATTAAATTTTCACGGATAATCAGGTCCGTGTACCATGAATATGCATGGTACTGAACAGGAATCTGTTAATGTACACAAAATGAAAATACAGTCGACTCTCGTAATGGGGAAGTCGGCTAATATGAATTTTCCGTTATGGC
Organism: Lutraria rhynchaena; assembly: GCA_008271625.1. Taxonomy (NCBI): domain Eukaryota; kingdom Metazoa; phylum Mollusca; class Bivalvia; order Venerida; family Mactridae; genus Lutraria; species Lutraria rhynchaena. Next base: position 162,234 of record VIBL01000343.1, read on the forward strand.
GAAGTACTTTTAAAGTCCCGAGTTTTTCCTCATTAAAGTATTTAAAACATGTCATAACGAGCGTTATTTATCACAAATAAGTAATTCTTACAAGACACCAATTATCATGAACTAGTGATTCTATCGATGGCCAAATTGCCTAATAATATATTCGTCTGACGTTTATGTCGAATTTTCGTTTTGCTGAAGTATTTTTTCGGGCCCGAAAAATTCGACATAACGAGAGTTGACTGTATTTTTGACAATAACTATCCTGATTTTGGTCGGCTGTGCTCCCCTTCAGTTTTTGTTCATGGTATGTTAAATACTTACTGATATCCAGAAAATTGAACAATTCACTTAAAGTGCCCTCCATATCATCATGATATTCCTGTGTCAGAATTACATAGATTCTATCCTTTCCGAACACATTTAACATTTCTGTTATGTAAAATGCATAAAACCCAGCCGTGAAACTTTCTGCCAAATAAACACGGTTCTGAAAAAGAAATGCTTTGGGGTTTTACAATGTACAATGTATCCAGCATAGAGCTTAATCATACAGCAATTACAGTCAAAGCTCTCCATAGCGGCCCTCTCTTGGGCAACAACCTCCCTTCAACAACGGCATTATTTTTTCCCACTGCAAGATTTAGCTATTAATTTAATCTATCAATAGCAACAGTCTCTCGACAACAACATCATAATATTGCTTCGCCCAAAGGGTGTTGCAATGTACATTACACATAAGTACCTACTCGGATCAAATCATTTCTCATCGTTTCGTTGTAAATGCAACGTCTAACAGACCAGCGACTGAAACATTCTGTATACACACTGGTAAGACGGACTATTTGAGAGTGGAATTCTTCTGGTGTCTTCGTTTCATTGTTTGTTATGAATCCCATTGTGTGCCAGAAGTCGGAGTACAGCCTGGAAAATATATCTAGGGTATATTTCTTCCTGGGATTCCCCCAAGTTAAGGCAAAAAATGTCCCTGGTTTCTGCAAACGTCCCCAAAAATATAAGGTCAGTGTAACAACATTACATGAATTTTACAGATTTATAAATGAAGATATTTTGTATATGTAGTGGGTCACTTCTGCCTCTTAATTATTCCTGCATGTTTACAGGCAGATACTGTGGTCAGCAGAATTTTCCATTATTAATACTAATGAGATAGATGGTAGCCCTGATCAGATTACCAAATATGTAGAATGCATGGGGTGTATGCCACGTGAAAAGATTTTGAGAGATGTACTTATTATTACTTGGATATTGATTCTGAGTTTAGATTCTGAACTGTTAACATGTAGTCGTACAAAGAACATTGGTTTTTTTTATTAAAAGTTATATTAAAAATATGATGACTTTTCTCACTCAATAAGCCCCGTTTCGTAGCATCAGCAGGTCGTCAGAACGATTATTTTTTTTCAAATATTTTTCTTTGAGTTTGGAAATATAATTCATATGAAAATGAAAGTATTAACCAAGGGTGAAAAAATAGTCTATGGTCGGTAAGAAAATGGGGGCCGACGGGTTAACGGAAACCACGAACTTTATTTTGCCTAAACACTTCGCCAATTTTCATAACATTATTCATTAATTATAGTTGATCCCCACCATAGCTTTATTATAAAACAATACAATTTCCATTCACTGCGCCTGAATTAAATACGACGGAAAATATGGTTATCGTCACTAAATTTGCATGCGAGTAAAATCCCTTTGAAAAGATTTAGATAATGGTTACATATTGTATTGCTTCAATATGCATTTGTATCAGATTGATCATCATCATAATGTGATTCTCTGTGAGCATATACAGTTACAGAAGAGACTTAATATATGGCTTATCAAATGTATACATGTGAGTTTACGACGTCAAAATTGCGGGGTTTTACTTTTATATTTTAAAGTCCGTACTCTTCGAAAAATGTAATGTTGGTTAAATGTCGCAAATATAATTGTTTATAAGCATTAGTAAGCATGTATACCACGAGTAAACTCTAAATGTAAATTTAAAGGACTGAAAAGCGCATATTTGTCACGCAGTAGATAATCTCCGCAAAAGTCTTGGAGAGTTGCTTCCCTTGATTTGTGACGTCATAATTGACACAGCGTAAACAAATGCCCGTATCACCTGACCGTCCATTCACGAATTGGCTTTCTATAAATTAACATTGTTGCTTGTTTTAACTTGCTCATAGCTTCTGGTAATCTGGTGCAACAATTTGGATTGCATGCATACCTATTCATGTATGATTGTGTGTGAACTAATCATTAACCCCTCACCGCTGTGAGTACGAATCCCATCCTTGACTTCATAAATTTCATATGTATGGAAGCTGCCCAGCTAGCTTACGGTAGGTCCGTAGTTCTACCCCGGTGTACACCTGGGGTTCTTCCTTCCCTGTTAAAGCAGAAAAAGTCGTCAAATGACCCTGGCTGTTGGTGCGACTTCAAACCCCAGAAGTTGTGAGTGCGCTTTGATTTTATACTTACCTTGTCACGGGGTCACGTAATACCATTATTATTTTAGCCTTTGGAGATATATGATCCAGGTAATGAAAGTTTGTATATTTTGGCTCAGGTAGACCTTCGTTTCCAGGTAATAAATGCCAATTCGTGTGTATATGCAAATTAGCAGGCGTAGCCTCAGCTGAATGAAAATAAATACTTTAACTAAATGATTCTGATACTCATTTTAGTATCTTTAATATGATCCACATGATTTTTAACGTACTTCAACAGGCTGTAATGTACCTCACTAACGTATTTTAATGTTCTTTAGCTTACTTTAGCGTACTTGACCATGTGGTTACCGTAGTGTTTTACAGCTAATAAAAAATGCTAGGTTACATAAATTTAATGGCCCAAACATTAATTAACTTAATTATAGTCCTAACATGTGTATTTTTACAAAACAATTGTATTTATGTATACTCTTGGTTGTATATTGTATATATATATTATTTCTGTCTATGCCATTTTGTATTATGTTCTATAATGCTATATGTCAATACACTTTTGAACTAGAACTTGATAACTCTACAAAGAGTTTCTGAAGATGGACGAAATGTTCGGTTTGCAACATTCATTATCACCAACCCTTACTCTAATTTCGTAGGTATAAATGTCTCTGATTTCTGAATCAAGCGATGAATATCACCTTTAAAACGATAATCATCACGTGGTATTAGCGATAATGCGGACGCTAAAGGATTCCGTATGGACACCATACCTGTTATTAACGAGGCATTCCGAGATATCTTTTCTGCCGCTTTATCAAATAACAATATGTAGCATTTCACGGATCTTATGTCATTACATACACCTACGAAAAGAAACAAGGCATTATAACATTGCGAATTACATAATAAACCAAACATTTGGAAACACATCCAGATCCTCAAACAAAAAGAAACAAAACTCTTGTTTTTTTCAGATTTATCTTCAAGCTCAAATATCAATTGTTTCTTTTGAATTATCATTCATTAGTTGGCCTATTTATCAGTTCGCATAAGTACTGCACATTCGATCTAACTAATCGGTCAGTTGTTTCCGTATCAATTTAAAATACAGTGCAACATCTCCTGAGTTGCCCTCTCTTGAGCAAAAACCTCCCTTCAACAACTGCATGATTTTTCCGCACCGTACAATTTAACTAATCCCCTATGAATGAATGCTTGACACATTCCCTGTAAATGCATGCTTGTCACATCCCCTGTAAATGCATGCTTGACACATTCCCTGTAAACGCATGCTTGACACATTCCCTGTAAATGCATGCTTGACACATTCCCTGTAAATGCATGCTTGTCACATCCCCTGTAAATGCATGCTTGACACTTCCCCTAGGAATGCATGCTTGACACATTCCCTGTAAACGCATGCTTGACACATTCCCTGTAAATGCATGCTTGACACATTCCCTGTAAATGCATGCTTGACACATTCCCTGTAAATGCATGCTTGTCACATGCCCTGTGAATGCATGCTTGACACATCCCCTAGGAATGCATGCTTGACACATTCCCTGTAAATGCATGCTTGACACATTCCCTGTAAATGCATGCTTGACACATTCCCTGTAAATGCATGCTTGACACATTCCCTGTAAATGCATGCTTGACACATTCCCTGTAAACGCAAGCTTGACACATTCCCTGTAAACGCAAGCTTGACACATTCCCTGTAAATGCATGCTTGACACATTCCCTGTAAACGCAAGCTTGACACATTCCCTGTAAATGCATGCTTGACACATTCCCTGTAAATGCATGCTTGACACATTCCCTGTAAATGCAAGCTTGACACATTCCCTGTAAATGCATGCTTGACACATTCCCTGTAAATGCAAGCTTGACACATTCCCTGTGAATGCATGCTTGACACATTCCCTGTAAATGCATGCTTGACACATTCCCTGTAAATGCAAGCTTGACACATTCCCTGTGAATGCAAGCTTGACACATTCCCTGTAAACGCAAGCTTGACACATTCCCTGTAAATGCATGCTTGACACATTCCCTGTAAACGCAAGCTTGACACATTCCCTGTAAACGCAAGCTTGACACATTCCCTGTAAATGCAAGCTTGACACATCCCCTGTAAACGCAAGCTTGACACGTTCCCTGTGAATCTGTTGTTATCTCTTTGATGATTAACATTAGGTAAAGTGCACAAGAATTGAATGCCATAAAATTACCTTTATACATCTTTATAACTTGCGTTTGGCGTGTTGGGCTTGTTATACCCCATCGTCGTCTTGTCAACCATTGAGATTCCTTGAAGCCAGGCTTCACAATTTCTGGATGGCTTGATAATTTTGAAAATAAATCCGAAGTTCCGCTTTTTTTCACCCCTAAGTATGTTGAAGAACATATAACAGGATCACATGAATCAGGAGTTCCAAAAGAAACACGGGCTTACTTATATGTACGATATTGATTTAGATAATTGATTGGGCGGAAATACCAACATATCTTACATACATATATTTCTGAATATCTTGTAAATGTAGAGATTGTAAATACTGACTAGACCACTAATCGTAAGCATGCGTTAACATTAGGATGTTTTTATATATAAAACAAATTTTCAAAATGACACAATAAAAAGAAAAAAAATATGTGCTCTTATCTTGAATAACTTATATCAGATGTCTATTCATCTTGAAGAAATTTGAAATATCAGTATACCAATAAGGTAAAAATACGGCACGCAGTGAAATTTTCCATCTGCAATCAGACCACTCGCCTCGGTTGCAATCCAACAAGGGTTCTTGTATTTCGACTTAAACTGTACTTGTTTCTGAAAAGATGTGATTAGTAATTATTGTTCTATTCATTTCAACGCTGTAAACCTCTCCGCTCCTTCAAATCTTTAAATGTAAATGGCAGAAATTAAGGTGAATTATTAAAGCTGGTGGATGTGTCAAATTGTGTTGGAAAATTTCTAGCGATTTACTGTATTCCTTAAGAAATTAGCCATAGAAATTAGACTTTACCTTATACTTTACCTGACACCGTGTTAAAAATGGGAAGACAATAAAAAACTTCGGCCTGATCTTACTTAACCTGATATATAACACATTCTGTTCATTTTAGGGTTTTATCTCAGCAATTTGGCAACATGACCTGACCCCCCAGAATTGACATTTCGGACAAAATTGGGAAAAAGTCACATTGTAGGGGAAAATCGCAGATTTTCGCTGCTTCGTAACTAGTATACCAATTTCAGAGCGCAGTCGACTTGGCAATCTGCCAAATATTACGCAATCGTTGGTTCAAAATCTTAACAACCACTACTGATTTATAACTCCGCAGAGAGCACAAATAGTCCAATGTTAGGATTAATAATAAGTAAATGAGAAGTAATAAATGCCTAGAACTTTCTAATGATTAGTCTTTTTATTATTTCTTGTTGCACTTAGACTAACCAGCTTGATTATCATGTGCGATGTTAATGTGTTTGTTTGGAATGTATGGTTTGTTTATGTATTAATGCGCAACGCTTGCGGCCAAAATTAGGACCAGTGTATTTGAATACCACTGACCTTACGCGAATTTATTCGGAACCCTGACGTATAGACGTAAACAAGACTTGAGATCTGAGAAAGGAGATAAACACGAAATAGTAAATTACTATTCATTATGCATCATCTTGCTATATTATATTTCGAAAACTGCAATAGGTGTTAGCAACGTTTTTCGTACTGTTTCAGTGTTCGTGTGTAACATCCATGTGTTCCGTAAGGTTAAATAGCCCCGCCACCATCACGCATGCTTAAATCTGTACACATGTCAGTTGTGTACACATGTCAGTTGTGTACACATGACGATGATTTAATGTCATCATCCTATTCCTAGTTTTTCGGCTAAATCCTGTCATCATTATTATATTATTGTTATATTATCATTGTCCATAATCTGTTCGTGTTATTTTTGTTTGACTAGTCGTTCTGTAGTTGGCGGAGCGGTCGTAATTTCGGGGTGGTTGTAAGTAGGGATTTTACTGTATTGTTTATTGGTTTTTATTGTGTTCAGGTGTCTGCGTAGCAGGTAATTTGTGTTTTGTGCGGAGGATATCCTTACTGTGCGTAGCGTTGTATATATTGTGTTATTTGGTGTTTGAACTTTAGGCACCTATTTCAAGGATTAGATCACTGCCCGTATGGTGAAATCATGGCCGACTCGGAGCGTAGGAACTTCAGATCATCAGGAGATTGTAATAATCTCTGTTTGTTAGCCTTACTTAATCGGCTTTCCGGTTGACTGATTTTATAAATGAATTTTGAAGGTTCATCCTCTCAGCAGGACAGGGCCAAATAAAAAAATGTCTCACAAACTGTCTAATTAGTTGGGCTTGTTTACACCATATTTGTTATAGGAGGAATGCTGGATATATTTAACAAAAAAAAAAAAAACGTTTAAAAACAGAATATAATTTGGATATAAAGTCCATCTAATTATTCATGTATGATGTACCGAAAACTCATTAGTATGAAAATAACTATTTGTTTTGAAACTGTTCATAGAAATTCGCTGGTATTTATTGACAAACAAAATCTTTTAAAAAATCACTTTACTAATACAATAATTTCACATTTATCCCTATTTTTCAACGAAGTGGAGCAATTTCTTTCGCATTTTACATTCGAGACAAAGTATACTATAATTTACCAGAAAATCAAAGAAATTATTTTATTTATTAAGCGCACTATTTATCAGTTCGGGAGACAGGAGCAATAAACTTATTATACATGTTTAGTAATGACTTTTGTATCTGTGTATTGTTTCTTTGGGTATATTTATTTTTCCCTCGGGGTATGTTTAAACCCGCTGTAGCTTTGCTACAGACCGTGCCAATGTCATACGCTCCGGGAAACTGTGTTTTATCTTCCATTTTTTTTGTACCGTCCTATGTGTTGGGTGGGTTAGGATTGGCAGATTTAGGGGAAGGTAGGATTTTTTGTATTTGTTTTTTTTTTATCTAGGAATTCTTTTTTTATCTATATCAAGTACTTGACAATTACTAGAGCAAAAAAAACGTAGTTTTATTATCTGAAAGAAATGTTTTGTATGGTGTCATGTGCTCGGTGTTTTTTTTGGGGGGGGGGTACTTTGTAGGAGGGGGTATTCGTATTTTTTAAAATTCTGATCTATATTTATACAAATATCATCATAGATTATGCTGGCGTAATAACAATCAGAATGCAACCATTGGAACTTGCATGATGCACAATTTATATACATTTCAATTATTTCAATTTTTTATCATACGGTAAGATTATTTCAATTTTAACCACAAATATACCTTTCGCGTTACTTGCTTTTCTTAAGCTCACCTGAGCACGTAGTGCTCGGTGAGCTATAGTCACCAGTCAGTCTACTCCGGCGTCCGGCGTCCGTCGTCCACACCTGGGGGTTGTTAATGCTCTAGTGTTCACACTTTTGAGCGAATCTACATCAGACCTGGTCAGAATTATTTCCTCAATGATATCTTGGACAAGTTCGAACATGGGTCATCTGGGGTCAAAAACTAGGTCAACAGATCAAATAGAATGGAAATTTTGTGAACACTCCAGAAATCACAGATTTGATCGGATCTTCATTAAACTTTGTCAGAATAATTGTATTGATGATTTTGTAAAATTAGGCGAATATGGGTCATCTCCGGTCAAAAAATAGGTCACTAGGTCAGCACACCAGAAAACCTTGTTAATTCTCTAGAGGTTGCAATTTTTATTGAATCTCCATCAAACTTTGTCAGAAGGTTTGTTTATTAATATCTTGGACAAGTATGAACATGGATCATCTGGGATTAAAAACTAGGTCACCAGGTCAAATCATAGAAAACTCTTGTTAACGCTAAAGGGGTAGCAGTTTTGATTGGAGGTTCACCAATCCTATTCAAAACGCTGGTCTTAATGATATCTTGGACAGGTTCGAATATGGGTTATCTGTGGTCAAAACTAGGACACCAGGTCCAATATTTGGAAAACCTTGTTAACCCTCTATAGGTCACGGTTTTGATTGGAGGTTCACCAAACCTCAAAATGATTGTCTTAATAATATCTTGGTTAAGTTCGATCATGGGTCATCTGGGATAAAACACTAGGTCATCAGGTCAAATCACTGGAAAATCTTGTTTACCTTCTAAATGTCGCAGTTTTGATTGGATCTTCCTCAAACTTTGTCAGAATGTTTGTATTAATGATACCATAAACAGGTCTGAGCATGGGTCAACTCTGGTTAAAAACTAGGTCACCAGGTCAAATCACAAGAAAACCATTAAAGTTGCAATCCTTACTCAGGTGAGCCAGAAAGGGCCATCTTTGCCCTCTTGTTTCATAATACGTCATGAACCACATTTTCGGTCGCTTTTTGAATTTGCTCGTCTATACGAAATCAATTGTTGAAATTGGAAAATAAATACTATATAAAAAATCAAATTGTCACCAAACAAAGAAAAGTGTTGAAAATTTGTAATCAAGATAATTTCACAAACAGACTTACTGCATTCATTATGTCGTACACGTCTTTATCAAACTCTAAAGTAGAGCGGAGTGGATTCAGCAGATAGTCTTCCTTTTCACGGTCATTTGCAAAGAGAAAAATGTTCCAATCTGTAGATTCGACAACTCCAGACATAGGAACAGTTGATGTTGTGATTTTAACACCGTCTTGTGAAGACCGTAGCGGTGATAAGTTGGCAATATCACCAAAATACTTGTAAAGGTCCTTTGATAGTGTAACTATAGCAAGAGCTGCTATCGCAACTCCAACAATCGTTCGAACTTTCCTTCTAGACATTTCTCTTAATATCTTATCCATTAATCTCACCATTATGAATCAGAGAATGCTCAACAAATTAACAGTTAGCAATATACTAGTAATCATAAGCGACAATACAAGACAAATGCAAGTTACTGAATGACAATCCTCCTACTATCTTCGCACACAATCGATGTTCTACTCATGTTATTTTAATAGTTTTATCACAGCATTGCTTTATACAATACATAAGCAAATATTTATACTTCAAAAACAGATACATACTGACAAGGTACATTGTATATAAGCATAAAATGAAACGTACCGATACAATTAAACATAGCGTGTGCCCAGTATGGTCACTTCATAGCTATTTAATACTTACAATGTTCGGACAAAAACAGTGTGCGTGACGCTAAGTGTTTTTTTTAAAAAAAAAACTAAGATAATTATTTGTACATATTGCTATTATTCGTTAAAACCGTATAATCTTCTGCATTATTCCGCATTTTATACCATTGCAGGATATTAAAGAGTAATTTCCCTTGATGTTTTTTTTCATCTGAGAGCTCTGCGCGAATCTATGATCTCCGACAGTGACCTCTGCTAATTCAAAACAGCGCGAATATTTGTAAAGACCCCCTGAAATGGGCCTCTACACGAAAATTTGCATCCGCGAATTCAAATACACATACAATATTCAAAACTAGGCCACCCTGAGGAAAGACAAAATGTGTTTTTTATTAACAGATGACCTTTATTCGGGGGTCAGTTCGTTCTAAATAATTAGTGACGTTTTTCAAAGAATGGCCTTTACTCACAGGGTGGTCTTTTTTCCGATGTGGCCGCAAACATAGGTTTGACGGTAAATGTTGCCGATTTTATTTTCAAAAACTAATCGCTTTGTCAAATATTTTTTTCAATTAGCTCGATCTATTTTTACGAAAATTCCATGGGGGGGTCATGTCGTCCAATATATTAAACTAGTTTCCCTACAGGTCTAGTTTCGTTCCCCTATCTGAGAAATTGGAATTATGTACCAATTCTTTACAAAATCATCATACTGGTCAATCTCTGTCCAAATAAAAAGTTTATGAATAACGCCTGTATCATTTGTACTTTTTTTCAATACGAGTGCAATATCATGCGACACAAAGATTCACAATACGACGATGAAGGAAGGTAACTGGAGTGAAGCGAGCCACAATACTATCATGTCCTATGCCGTCCTACGCACGCACGCTTTGCTTATCCTAGCACTTAAACGTCACTTTAAGTAAATTATCGCAAGATTGAGTCATTTCATAGATCCCTATATAACCTTATTTTACCCTTTCGTTCGCTTCTAGCCAGTCTTCAGTGATACTGTTATAAGTCCTAACTATCATCTTAAATACATAAAACAACAAACTTGTTGTACGATTTACGAAACTCGTATATTTTGACGACATGTTGACTAATATGAATACATGTATATTGTTGAATGACTGACACCCGTGAAAAAGAAGGCTGCAAACGTTCAGAGAAAAACGGGAGAGTTGCTTCCCCACATTTGTGACGTCATAGTTGACACAGAGTATATACACATTCATAGGAGCTTAATGTAGTGTATGTGCCTAAATACGTAGAAAAGACGTTAAAAGTATTTTAAGTTTTTTTTAAACAATTATTAAATATTATACTTTGACATCATGCACCAAAAATTCAAACCAAACGTGCAAAAATATATATAAATATTATAGCGATAAAACTGTATCCCTTATTGGTATCAGTGCGAACAATCTAGGGGTTCTAAGGAGCTCCGTAAGTAAAAATTAGTAAATCAATATATACATACAACTTGCCATCGTTTGTGCAACATCAAATTTATCTATTCCTGTGTCAGTTATGTTTCATACACATTTTGACCTGATTTATAGAACTACAGCATATCTCTGCATGTAATGTAGAGTCCCTGAGCAAATCTGAATTGTCAGTATATTTATACTGTCAGACATGGAAAACGAATATTATTGTTTCGATATTTCAGTGACATAATCAATACAACAATTGCATTCCAACTTGAACTTTTAACCCATTACCGCTCAGATACGAATATTCATGAGATTATCGAAAGCCAGCCAGATACGAATAACAAAGATTCTAGTTAAAAACGCGGGCCGCGGCTGCGGCCTAGTGGTTAATGCGCTGCCCGGAAATCCAGGTTCGAATCCTGGTCGCGGCAGGTCATACATTTCTATGAATATTTGACAAAATTGTCGATTTTCCTCTATATGTGGAGAAGTTGCCGGCTCCTTGTGGACGGTAGGTTAGTACTGATTAGTATACAGTTCAGGAAAATGGTTAGGTGAATCGGTCGCCGCATATAACTGAAAAATTGTTGAAAAACGGTGTTAAACCACAGTGACAATGTTACATGTAAACATAAACATCAAAAAACGCGACTGTCGTACCACTAATCTTTAAAAACAAACCAATCCACTCAATACACATCGAGACTAATGACCGTACATTCGACCGTACAAAGGATTTGTAAAACGATGTCCGTAAGGACAAATGTACTCTGTTATACGTTGTAACGCAGAGTACTAAAATTGCATGTATAAGATTCAAGTTTTTATCTTTGTGATACCAATTTGGGCGACATTAAAGTGACATTTCCTCTTTCATATGAGCTTTTGTCAAAGGTCCCCAATATAACGCTATCGTGAACGGTTATAATTCATTTTACAAGTCACACACCCCCCATTCACACACACGCGCGCATGCAAACACACTAAAATTAAAGCAATTCAGCTAAGGAAAATATCAGTAATATTCACACAGGACCGTTAATTTAATTTGAGTAGCTATTCTTACTATTTTCAGTATTTCTACCTTATGTTCAACCTATCCATCTGATCATTTTTCACCATTTAAAGCCAACTGCTCAGCAGGTATTGAATTATAAATGCAAATATCAGAAAGTGAGTACAATCGAATCTGTGAACAAAGACAACCCTTAAAAGGACAAAATGTGGCTTTTATCACCAAGTGGCCTTTATTTAGAGGTTACTTTATTATAAATAACCAGTGACGTTTATTTTTTCAATGAATGGCCTTTATTCACAGAATGGTCTTTATTCGCAAGGTGGTCTTTATTCGCAGGCAGCCACGAACACAGGTTTTACTGTATGTGTTCTTACAGTTATTGTTAAATATTTGTATCAATATTTGTCAAAGTAAGATCACTTGCATTGTCACTATGACGAATCTTATTCCGCTTATATGCACATTGCTACTGCACAAGTTTAAATTAAACTAGTACATGTTTGTAATTCGTCCATTCAAAGTCATACGGGCATTTACAACGTAAAGCTTCCCCGTGTAGAATATTGCAATGAAAATGATCGAATTAATTATTAAGGACCAAAGAAACAAAGTATTATGAAAATCATGAACACATTGAAAACAATATACAAACTGATAACTTTGTTAAGTGTGACTCGATAAATAAATAAGACAGTTTATACAGATAAGCTCAGCATTGTTCAAAAATAAATTATGACACTTTATACAATAAAATTGAAAGTAGACGAAAAAAGCTACAGCACTGACTGTTACGAGCAATAAATCTCCTACTTTAACATTGATTAATCCAATCTGTTTAAACACAGACATAGTCACAAATAATGTACCCACATTCTCTTGAGAGTCAACTTTCAAATAAGCGCATGAAACAGCATCTACAGTATTTGTTATATGTCCCATCTAAATTCCACGTCCTCTTACAGGGAGGTCCATAATTGAAAGACTATCTAAAAGTCTAAAATACCAAAATATCATAAAACTCATTCCTCACAAACAAATCGTCGGCTTATTTCTTCAACCCCGTAACTGAATTTTGTCAGTATTGAGATTTTGATATTGGTTTCGTCTCGTTGAGCTCCTTTCTATGATCATACTAATCTGCTTGTAGATCTATCCTATATTGGGTTAATCCCAATTCCACCAACCCGTAACTCGCTTAAAGTTATTGCAGTAAAATAATTCAAATGCGATTTTCTCAAAATGGGAAAAAATGACGCACGGGTTTGCAGAAATAACCCGACGTAAATGTCATCACACTAAGACAAGAAATGTCATTTTTGTGGGGCCTCCGTGGACGCGTGGTTGTGATCACTAGCCCCTCACCGCTGTTAGTTCGAATCCTACCAAGGAAAGTTCCACATGTGAGAATGTTTCCCAGTCATGTCACGGAAGGTCGGTGGTTCTACTAAGTAAGGGGTCTTCCTCCACGGTTAAAGCTGGAAAAGTCACCACATGACCCTGGCTGTTGGTGAGACATTAAACTCCAGTGAAAAAATATTTGTATGCATTTTTATTTTTGGAAAACAAACATATCATTGGCCATCTTTCATAATAAGTGAAAGTAAGTAATCACTAGCGAATCATATTCGTGGTACGATGCTAAATTTTTTTTAAATATACAATAAAATATTGACGGTGCTCAAGTGCATCCAAACAGAACCTGGATTGTGCACAATTGGAGAAAATAGGACCATAAGTGTATTGGCTTATATTCAATTTTGCCATAATGAAAAAATAAGAGAAATGTATGCAAAAATGAACATGGACTGTGTTTGCATGAAGCTTGACCACAGTCATCTCGCGGTTTTACAATATTTCGTATGATTCCTTGTCATTTAAAGGAAGGACGCTTTTCGTTTAAGTGCTGACATGCAATGCATTTTCTAAATTGGCAGTTCCTTATAACATCGCTGTGGCTATTTTTCATTATTTTATTTTCAGACATCCGGTTGTTGCGATTTGCTTTTGTGATGACTTGTTTTTCAGCTACCTCAATGTTGTATTTGTCGTCAGTGTAAAGTCTGTCATCATTAAATGCTGGATCAATAACAAACAAATCACCCCTTGTGAATTTCAGATTTTTGTTTTTGAAGACTTTTTCGTGCCTTCTAGGCCTTCCAGACGGTTTTCCAAGCTTTGTGTATATTTCCTGTATTATACATCGACTGTAATTCTTGAAATCAACTGTGCACCCCACCCGCAGGTAGGCTCGAATCTGTGGATGTTCAATATCAGATGGAGAGCAATGGTCAAAGTTAACCAGAACAATGTTTTTACTTCCATGTGTTTTGAAATTATTCCATCCGTACTTCCATTCATTTTCCGTCCAAGGCCGCAGTCCCTCTTCGTGATATTCCAAATAGTTGTCAGATAAAACTACTAAAACGTTCCGAGCATTCGCAATAGCGATACTGATTTGTTCGTCACGTACTTCGCCGTATTTTAAATCTCTGTTAGGAAGATAAACCGCATAATCATCCTCTGTTAGATGATTTAGTAAAACTCTTTCAACCCACTGTCGGACATCATCAACTTGGTCGTTGTACGAAACGTAGACATCATACTTGTAACATGGAACTATTTTGTTTGATTTGCTTTTCCATAACCTCACAAACATTATTAGCATTTCGTATCTAAAATAGTACATACATAATAATAAAATCAACAAAAGAAGCAGAGTGCCTGCAATCATAGCCGCGAGTAAAAATAAGTTTGTCGACGGAAAACACTCCAAAAGGTCCTCGTTAAAAGAAAGCGCGGGCATCTGCCCATGATTTGGAACGTCACATGTAAATAGGTAATCGTTCGTTTTACACGTTCTAGATTGTAACCAAGTTCGTATCCATTTTGATTCACAGTTACAGTTTATTTTGAGATTTCTCATGTACGTTGAACACACATCACGGTGTTGAAATATTTGCGGTAGCTGTCTCAGTCTTGGATTGTTTGAAATATCTAAGAATGAAACATTTTCTATTTTCCTAGCAATTTGGGGATCTATATAATAAATATCGTTTTCAGAAATATCCAGCACAGAGATATCAGAGAGATAGAGAACATCATTAATTTCTTTTATGTTGTTTCCTGAGATATTTAAGTATATATATTTTGAGTATTCTGAATATGGTATGACAGGCATTTCGTCTAAGTTTGAATAAGAGCAATTTATAAAGAGTTGGTTTTTATTTGGTTCATCAATACACAGGCATTCTGGCTTCTTGCATCCTGATTGTGCTTCCACTGGACAAACTAATCTGTCTAAAGGAACCTCTTTGATCTCCAATTCTGCTAAATCGGGTGGGCTTTGGCAAATGACTTTGAAATGATCTTGCATAAATATGTGCACTATTTCTTCTGCTAAAGACATGTATGGTTCGTATGTACAATCACAATTTGTTGGATTGTTGGTAAAATCCACGCTTAAGCCAATTAATATTCCAAGTTGATTCCAACTTTCAATTTTCAGAAGTTTTTGAAAATTCGGGAACTGTTCAATTTCATTATAAGTCAGTGACGTAAAGCCCGGACCATAAGAGCCCGTCGTATCAAGGATATAATTGTTTACATTAGAAATGTTTGTAATGTTGTTATGACTCATGTCTATGCTGCAAAATGGATACAGACTCATCATATTCATAGCATCTATAATTTTCATTTCATTCCGACTTAGGTTTACGGTAAGCAAATTAAGTAGTGGCGCACCTATTACAGCCGGATCAATTATCCGAATGTGATTATTTGCAAAATTGATCGACCGTAAATTGCTCAAATCGGAAAAGGAATCATTTGAAACATGCGTTATCATGTTTCCTTGTAGATCAATAAAATCAAGTCTGACTAAACACTTGATGTTTTGAAAATGGCGTATTTTATTATTCTTGAAGTCTAGTTTTACGACATTTTTCCAGACTGGTCTCATGTCATCAAATACGTGTTCATAGTTATCACTGATATGCGTGTCCCAGTCACAAATGTTGCTTGGGAGTTCCGTCAGTTCAGAGTTTGTGTGCTCAATACTATAGAGATGTGAATCGTTGAACAACGTTTGCGAGAGTACTAAGGCTTTACCTGAATAAAAACACCATGAATAAGTAAAAGAACATAATTGCTATATTAAGTACAGTAAAACCTCTGAAAACTGGACCTCTTCCGGACTGGCCCACAGGTCCGGTTTTCTGAGAATTCTGGTTTTCAGAGAGAACTATTGATCATAAAAGAGAAAAAAATGAGACATGAGAAATCGACCGAATTTCTGAAATTTCCGGTTTTCGGGGAGTCCTGTTTTCAGGGGTTTTACTGTATAATATCCTAAATTAAAGTAGCGAATAATTCGCATAGTATAGCTCTATCATACTTGTAACGGATTACAATACAGTGTAGTTATGTGGTCATTAAAGCAATAATGAGCTCAAGCATGGTTATTTTAATGGAAACATTACTGTTAAAGTTACCAAGTCTCACATCAAATGACTTTGGATATGTCCTCACCTAAAACAGTTACAAACTCAACAAACAGCTCGACTTCATCACCCTCCCAAACAGCACAGTTGTTGCAATGACAGCAGAACTGCTCGTCCTGGCTTCCTTTACATCTACCATCACATAATAAGTCTTGTCTGTGATGACCTGATCCGTCTGGACTCCAGGGGAATGAGTTGGTGCCACATTTACTGGTGAATGCAGCGACACAATGACTGGTCATCAGCAGGTAGATGGAAATCCTGCAGATGACAAGGATTTTAAATTAAACGTTTTTTTAAAAAAAAATACATATATCAGCAACACTGTATGGGAATATGCGCGCCGCAGTAGCACTATGATTTGTACGCCGTAAAAACTTGTTGGCAGGTAAAATATCGCGTCGGTCGGGTAGCCGGACACATACTTATTTTATTTAGGCCTAATCTACAAAAATCTATACAAACGTAAAACAAACTTACCGGATATTCATGCTGACATGTACAACAAACATTTATTCCTTAAAATTGCTATAATCCGTTCGTACCGTCACATTCCGGTAATGATTCCAAACCCCTGTTAAAGAACTTGACACGGCATATATATTATATATTTATATATTGAGCATGTATAAGCTAAAGTAAATATGCTATGCCAGTCTGATTACATGACATTACCACTTATACGCCACCTCCCGTTCCCAATATTGTCGGTTAGTGGGTACTTATAAATAAACAATGGCGTTCATGTAAAAAACTAATTCATCAACAAGTTCTTATCCAATCCATAAATTATATTTTACGGCTTTATGTGTCGTGCTTAAAACCAATAAACTACATTAAAATATCTTCTAAAATCCCCCTCATTTTTTATTTGTTCAACGCTCGAACTAGTACCTGATTTGCTTGAGTACAATAAAAGTATCTAAATATATGATGAATACATAAGGTTTTGCTTCATAAATTGAAATAAAAAAAACATGTATATTGACGTCGCTATAAAATGCAGACATAAGCAACTATCGGAGCCTTGAGTCGTACTTGATTTGATGAAAAGTGTCGATAAACTGGCTGGATCCCGGATGATATTTTTTTGAGGAGGGGGGTAGCGTCGCTCCAACAGCCAGGGACATATGGCGATTTTTTTCCAGCTTCAATGATAGAGGAAGTACTCAGGCATTCCGTAAGCTAGCCGTACAGCTTCCTCACAATGGAATTTTGTCTGGTCCTAGGTGAGATTCGAACTTAAGCGGCGAGGGGCTGGTGAATACCAGTCAAAGATCATAATCACTGGACCACGGAGGCCCCTCCTGATGACTAACAAGAGACAAATGTAGAATAAAAACGTACAAAATCAACTTAAGACATTCAAATCATTCCTAAATTAATTGATAGTCTATGGGTAAAATATAATTGCATGTATATCTAAAATATAGCAAAATTCAAGCGTATTTAGATTTAAAAAATAGTTTGTTTCCGCTACCGGCTCTGGAAAATAGAGTTGGTAGGTAGAGCTTTATTTTTTTATTATTTTTATTTCCAGAATACGACTTACACTATTTTCATCTTGCAAAATTCCAGCCCGAAAGTAAGTGGTCGTTGTAATGAGATGGTCGTATAGTTGAGGTATTCGCTTAGTGAGGTTTCACTGTACTTTATTACCTAAGCAGTTGACCGTGGTTTATTGGGTAGTGCGCTGGACTTGTAACCTGGAAATCCATGTTCAAATTCTGGTCGCGGCAGGTCATATCCTTCTATGAAACTTTGACAAAAATGTCGAGTTTCCTGCATATATGGAGAAGTTGTCTGCTCCTTGTGAAAGGGTAATTAGTACTGGTTAGTAAAGTCCTTGATTAAATGAACCTGCTAAAAAACGGCGTTAAACCCAGTGAAAAATAGCGTAGTGTTTTTAAAATCAATTATTACGTAGAGAATGGAAAATATTTTGTCTCGAAAGTCCACTTGTTTAATTTAATGTATTTTATATCCTGCATACAATACATTGATTATACAAACTCGTTGTCCTTCAGAACTCAATTCTGATTTACAACAAAAAGTGCGTTGATATTTTGAAAAATATGTATACACTGATTCTTCCTGAACTCACAGGTGTCAAGTAAAACAATTTAACTGTGGGACTATCTGTTCTTAATTGTGTATAATTTTCAACCAACAAACAAATACCTCGTTATTACGAGCACCACGTTTATCTCGAGCATTTAGTCTGTTAGGATGACTCCTCGAGATAACGAGGTTTTCTTATATGTCTGACCAGATTTATGTGATAACTTTGACGCAACCCCCTCTTTGCGATACATTTTGAGTTAACATCTATTTTGTCCCTGAATTAATTAACAAGTGAACTAGTTAAGATTGTTGTTGAAGATGAATGTGTTAAAATAGCAGATAATTTTGTGAAAATTGTGAACTAATTATGGGTAATTTATCGATAGATAACGTTAACATATAAAATTACTCCATACACTTTGAATATTATCACTAGTTGATGTGGTCATGTATTATTTGGTCTAAAATTTTTATCAAGCGTAATAGCGTTAACGGCAGTGGATTCGTTCATTCCTATCAGCTATAAAATAACAGTCAAATCTGTGTTTGCGGCCACCTCCGAATAAAGATCACCCTGTTAATAAAGGTCATTCTTTGAAGAACCGGCACCGGTATTTATATACACACACACATATATATATATATATGTATGTATATATATGTATATGTATATTTACAATGTGGTCATTTCTCAGTGTAACACAGTTCGGTGTTTCCGTAATTTTAAACTGTCAAACCTGTGAAAAAGGCCATCCTAGGAAAAAACAAAATGTGGCCTTTATTGATAGGTGGCCTTTATTCGGAGATCATTTCGTTGTAAATAATTATTATTTTAATTTTATTGCAATATACGTGATGTTTACGAAGTGTTCGCTTCCATGTGTTATTATACTTTTTGTATTGTTCATATTACGATAGGTCCCCCTTTAAAATCATTACGATTAATCATTGTCAATTTTAATATCGATAATAACTGCCTTAGAGGCGTCTCTCACAAAAGTATTGTTGTGACTGGGGTTTAACGTCGTTATTCAACAATTTTTCAGTTATATACGGCAACCTCGTATTCATACATTATGTCCAGAAAAACTGGTTAGGTGAACCGGCCACAATATATATCACTCAAAAAATGATGAAAACGGCGTTAAACCCATTGAAAAAAGTGATGAAACAGATGACTAATCAGAAAATGAGTACCATAAAAATATGATATGTTTTCATTTTAGACTGCATGTCAAACAATTTTAATGATCAGACAATACCAAAGAAATTAACATTTAATTTCTAAAGCTAATTTTAGGGGTGTTACGCCTATTTTAAACGGGTTTAGTTACATATTGACTGTCAGATAAATAGAATTCCCGAATTCTGTACCAGTATTAAATTTGTTCTCCTAAAATGACTGTCATATGAATCTCTCGAGTCACTGGTTGAGAATTACCTTGGACATAAGGATTTCCACAAATTCACAGAGAACATGTGACACACCCAGAATTTTACCTCACGAACTCTATTGACATCCTGATGAGCTGAGCGATGAGGCCTCCATATTTCAAACATGTCAGAAAACTATAAAATATGCATTTGGTGATCAGAAAATATATTATTTCCTCGAAGTGATCAGATAAAGCCAATCCCTTTGACTCAGTTAAATGCTCCTTTGGAGTCGTGAAGAACAGAATTAAAAGTAATCCTTCATTTCCATTAGTTTGTCAATGCATTCTTGTCGAGTTGTCGCACTGTCTGATAACCAATGTTGCACGTTCGTTGTATCTTCCGACCGTCTTTGCGTCTGTACGTCTCCATGACTGTAACGAGTTCCATGTTTGTTGTCCTTTTTATCCCCCTCTCGTGTATAGTTAAGATACATTTTCGAATCATAGGAAATTGACCGCTGCATATGTTCAGCTGATTCTGTTTCGTGATTTGGTTTAGTATCGGCAATAAAGGTCACTGACTTCTTCTTAACCTTAACTTTTCTGTTATCTTTATCATTCATCCATTCGTTGCTTACGCAGGATAAAGATCTTTTCTTTGTTGTCGTTTTACCTTTTTTGTCGTGAGCTTTCTCTTCCTTATTTAAATGACTGTCTAAGCTACGCCTTTCTAATGCATTGTTGTTATATTTGGTTTGTTGAGCCATGGAAAATACGGATAATTTTTGCTGTGCTCTTTCTGTTTGATCATATTTGCTACCATGTGCCCGTCTGTTGGAATGCTGTTTAGCGGGTTCCTCTTCGATGTCCATTCCGGTATTGTATTTTCTCATTTCTGAAAATCTTCTTGCGGATTTAGCTGTAGTAAATAACTTCCTCCATCGCTTTTGTGAAGGACTGTGAGTTACTGAACTGACATCAGATATTTTTCGGTCTTTATCGCTATTGAGACTAGCGTACGATAATTCTTTGAACGCTGGAATAGCTCCTTGGCTACTACCTCGACCGCTCTTGTCAGAATATCTAGATCCTCGCCGACTGTAAATTTCCTTATAAAGATGGTAAATTTCGTCTTCGGAAGGCACTTCAACGGCGGAAAGTCGTAAACAATTCGACAAACGACGACTTCTTTCTCTATTTATGGCAATTGATTCTATATCTTTAAGATCGCTTCTCAACTGTTCTTGTGACACTTTACGCCGTCGACCAAAATCCACGAAACTTGCATTCTCTTGAAATTCTAATCCAATGACCGCAGCATTACGTATCAAGACGGACGCTCTTGGATGTTTGACACTTTGTCGGCGCTTTTTAATTGGCACATTAGATTTAGGATCAACTCTTCGATTCACATTTTCATCTTCGGTAGATGTGCGTAAAGATGTTTCAGCTTCTTCAATCAGTGCCGGCAATTTTTCCGCTAAGGATAGCCCCTCGTATGTTTCGTCTACTTGACTGATTGTTGGTGAGGGTGATAAAGGGTAAACGCGCCGAGCAGATCTACTTAACATCATGTTATTTGTATTTTCAACCTTTTTCCTCTTGGACTGTTGCAGCAAGCCATCTCCAATAGGGGAAGAAATGAGAATGACAATTTTCCAGTATAAAAAGAATATTTCGTCCATTTTTAAGAACAAAGATATGGTTTTGACAATAACGAATACTCCCCAAACTGACAGCATCATCACCAAAAGAATAATGAGTGATGTTATAATCATTTTAGAAGGGTCACGTGTTCTTTGAGTCACCGATCTGTCCACTGTTCTCGCAGTGTGTGCAACAATTATGTAAATTTTTACGTACAGAACTGCACTTATTGTGATAGGCAAAACAACCAAAATCACCACGTGGCATAACTCGTAAGCTATCTGAGAAGGTTCATCGAGAAATTCAGTATTTCCGGTTTTACTGGCGTTCATGAACTGTTCGTTAGATGAAAAGGTTCTTCCATTGATCATGTGTGTCAAATTAGCAGCTACAAACATTCCAACAGGCATGAAACATATGAACATTGTTTTCACTGCATACCGCTGGGTAACAAGAACCGAAGCTCGTCCCCGGCACATGCACACTTTACGTCGGATATACGCGATGGCCAGAAACGTGAAGCACGTAGAAAAGATGAATACATCGTCCAGTAATTCTGAAAAACAGACCAAGAGAAATAGTTGCGTTCAAATTCATTCCAAAACTGTACAACCTCTCCAGAGCGGCCCTCTTTTGAGCAACAACCTTCATTCAACAACAGATTGATTTTTTCCTACTGTACGATTTAACTATCAACTTAACCTCTCTAGAGCAACAACCTCTCAACATTAACATAACTTTGCTTCTCCCAAAGGTTGTTGCTTTTGGAGAGGTTGCACTCTGCATGAAACGAATGAAGATACTTTTGTAGTGAAGTCATACTTAATACATTTTCATGATGCAAAAGCGTTAAGCGGATATAGTCAAATCATAAATGCAATTTTCACAAACATGAGAAGGAATTTTACAATTTTCTGGAATGTGCATATCTTACCTTTAACAGCCACACAGACAATCGTCGGACAATCAAAAGCTTCAATCCAGACACAAGCAACGAGGGCAATCAGACAAAACATTGTTTTAAACGCTTGTAAAACATCTATAGCATTGTAAGGTGACTCCCTGCTCTGAAAAGTACAGTCAGCATATTGAAAATAAACATTTATTCCGTAATGAATACAGTCGAACCTGTGCTTGCGGCCACGTCTGAAGAAAGATCACCCCGTGAATAATGGCCATTCGTTTAAAAAACATCATTGATTATGTAGAACAAACTGACCTCCGAATAAAGGCCACCTGTCAATAAAGGCCAAATTTTGTCTTTCCCAAGGATGTTCACAGGTTCGACTGTAAAATGAATAAATGTTATAATCATCGTGAGGAGTAATTGTATTTACCACAAAGTTTAGATGATTCTCCTCATATTCTCGAATTTCTGTAATGTTTCTGACACTAACAACTGCATGTATCTTTAATTTCTACTATAATTAATGTTCCTTTCGTCAACATCCTAGATTGGTTTCATTTAGCTGAAAAAGAGCACTCATATTTACGTGTGCACCCATTTAATACAATGTCACTGTATAATCGTCCTATTTCCACATGGATACTGGTATATGTAGTCCGCTTTGTCTTACCCACTCTAATTCCAGCCAGTCAATATTTCACCCAGAAAATGTGATGATAATCCGTAGCTTACTTGAAACTGCAGAATGTAATCAACTTAAGGACATAATCATAATTATAACTGTTTGTTTGTTTTATGTGACTTATTGTCACTGGGGTTTAACGTCGTTTTTAACAATTTTTCAGTTATATACCGATTCACCTATCCGGTTTTCCTGGACTGCATACAAACCAGTACTAACTTACCCTTCTACAAGAAGCCGGCAACTTCTCCACATATGGGGAAAACCAGGTTACAAGTCTAGCGAACCAACCACCGGACCACAGTCACGGCTCCTGAATTCAGTGGATTGTACGGATCGTTCATATATATATTATGTATGCAGGCCTCTTATCAGATAAACCTCAATGTTCTCCACATATGGAGGAAAATCGACATTTTTGTCAAATTTTCATAGAAGGGTAAGACCTGTCGCGACCGGGATTTGAATCCGGATCGCCGGGTTACAAGTCCAGCACACTAACCACTGGACCAGTGGATAATTATAAACTCATTCTTATCCATTTTAGGTCTCTGCAGGAATATACGCTTAGTCCTCGATATTATGAACACCTTATAGACAATATTAAGGAGTTTTTGTTATTATGTTGTAATTAATATACACGGAGTCGAATTCCTAGACGCCCGCTTTATTAGGCTCGATTTTGGAACAACCCATGTAAGTGAACTAATCCACGTTTACAATGATTACATTAGATTTTCACAAAAATAAAGTATTCGAAGTATTCAGAATTTAATTCGTAAAAGTCAATGGCATAAAACTTGAAGAACTCAAATTTTTTAAATTAATTCTTACGTTTTACCATACTTTCGATCGATATACACAAAAATAATTATTCTAGGTAAACCGGTAATCAACCATTTGTGATCAATGATTTTCTTCCTGTGCATTAAAATACAACATGGATGTTTAGAAATTTCGCATCAGTATTGAGAGAATATTGACAACCGGTCTGAACACAAATAGTGACTATGATGATGCGGTCTTAATACTGAGTCCGAGACATGTGAGGTTTCACTGTATTTGCTTTTTTGTTTGCTATAAGTTGAAAAAACATGATTACATACCTTTATCATGTACAAAAACCATACATTTATAGCAATACCGAGTATGTCCAAAACAGCCACAGCAATGATGTTCTCCCAGGTGTAAGTAAGCATTTTTGTATTTTAATAAAAAACTAAAAAAGTTACACTCTTTCCAGGAACAATTAATTAAAAAACATTATTATTGTTACCGTGCTTTATTATTTTGAAATCAAAAGAAGTATTATTACACTTATACAGCGTATTCAATGTAGTGTGACCGAGTGATTATTCATATTTATGCCAACTAATGATGGACATTAGAATTATACAACTGATACCCACTAATTATGTGTTAATGTTTCACACAAAACAACTTTTTCGCTGTAATTTGTTCACACCACACGACAGACAATACGAACAGGATAGAATCATAGAATGAGTTTATACGACTCTTCTTACATCAGATGGTGGTACATCAAGAGTTGTATACTGGTCTAATTGCTTGGTCTAATGGCCTAATGTACATGTGCATAAGACATGTATACGTATGGATGTGTAATAAAATGATTTGCAACAAAAAATAGAATGCTCGCTCGCTCGCTCGCTCGCTCGCTCGCTCGCTCGTCCGTCCGTCCGTCCGTCCGTCCGTCCGTCCGTCCGTCCGTCCGTCCGTTCGTTCGTTCGTTCGTTCGTTGTTTTAATCTTTGGAACTCATTTTAAAAAAAGTCAACTCTAATCAACTGTGTTCAATTACGTCAAATAGTCATATTTACCTAACGTCCTAAATTTGAATACCATACAGCATTAAATCGTATATAATTATTTATACCTTATTTATTTGAGAAATGCTAATTCTAATCTAACAATTATTTTACAATACATTAAAAAATCAGTTTTCGCGGTCGATACTCTATACTTCGTAATCATTTGTTTTTACACTTTAACCCCGCTCGTGTCACATACGCCGATCTTTACGCTTTGTAAGTAAAACAATAGAATTGACTAAGTGTATTGTAATGCCCGCATGGGTTTGAATAATGTTGACACTGAAATTTCATTTTTATAGCTCTTTAAATTTAGATTATGTAAAGACCATAGATATCCAGCTGATTTCATATTGTTTTCGTTTAATTAGCTTAACGGGTGCAAAAATATTTTATTTTGTCTACTTTGTTGGATTTTAATTGATTTATGTACACATAAAGTAGTTTGACCGAGCATACTCATCTTAAAAACTGGACATTATATTACTGGAGTTTATCAAGCAACAATGGCGTCAGGACATACTCTTTACGACGTGTTAAGTGGTAAGAAAAAATCTACAGCAGCGGATACAGACACAGAACATGGATTACAAGATGACGTTACGTACAAAGACATCCATTGTATATCATGTCAAAGAAGAGGACGACGGACTAAAGCCTTTTACTATTGCCAGGACTGTAAAGTTGGTTTATGTGAAAAATGCGGGAGTGAACATATAAAGAATGTTAAAATGAACAGACATAGTCTTTCTAGAATCATTGAAACATTTCAAATATCACCTAACCAAGGTCCATTTCCAGAACTTACGGTAATTGGAACAATAAAATTCGACGTTGAATATTCATTGAAAGGCTCAACATTTCTACAGAACGGAGAATTAGTCGTCACGGACTTCACCAACTCAAAAATACGAGTTTTTAGCCAAGACTATACACGGAAACAGGTGGCTAGCATGTTTGTTCCAAAACAGAATAAATGGGACGAGCAGCGACCGAAGCCATTGGATATTACGGACACAGGACCTCGTTCAGTAGCGTTCACGGCAAACAATGGCTGTATTTATTTGGTAAACATTGGCCGTTCAATGATCATGGCCGTTGAACGACTAATTGCTGTTCTCAGTTTTGAATCAAACTACGGCGAATGTTTAGGTCTCGCATACAATGATGGGGATCAAAGCTTGTACGTTGGCTGCAGCTCAGATAGAGAGGGAGTGTACATTAAAGTGTTCAGTTTAAACGGTGAACTGAAAAAAATCGTAAGAGAAAACGTGACCGAAGTGCCGAATTATTTAAGTTTTGGATTAGATAAGACGAAACTGTACGCAGCCGATGCTGACAGCGTAACCGTGTATGATGTTCGAGATTTTAAAGTTCTTGAACAATATGACGAGTTAGAAGCTCAAACTACTGACATCATTGTTGACAAATACGGTTATTTATACACTCTCGCAATGGAAAGAAGGACTTTTAAGACACCAGGAAGTATTTACAGACTGAATCAATCTTCTGGTGTCACCAAAGTTGTAGAATTAAACTACAAACCTTCGTCAATTTGTTACAATATTAAGACGAGTGACGTGGCTGTGACATTCCAACAATCGAGATACATTTATTTGTTTAAACTGAAACTGAGAACGTTTAAAAAACAAGTTGGTTCTGATCTAATGAAATATGAATAAAACAAATTCATTCGTTTTGATGTTTATACAATCAAGTTGGTTCTGATCTAATGAAATATTAATAAAACAAATTCATTTGTTTTGATGTTTATACAGTCAAATTGTAATAAAGAGAATCCGAGTAAAAAGGTAATAATTATGGCCGTAAAGATTAGTAGATCCACAGGTTTGACTGTATTTTATCTCTACGATTTATTTATATACATGTATATACAAATATTGATTTATTATCATGTTTTTGTCACAGATAATCATATTTGAGAATATATTGTACTTTGATTGATTTTAAAATACAATGTAGTTGTATTTGTTTTTATATCATAAATATTCACCTAGATTTCAGTGTTGTTTTTTTTCAGGTTTGCTTTGTTGACAATTATTTTGTTCCACTGTACATGGAACGAATGAGAAAATCAACGCATTAAAACATTAAGACAAGTTGATGGTTCAATGGACAATGGAATGAATTATATATCAACACATTTCCAAGATACAGTAAAACCTCAAATATGAAATATATAATCTAAGAAAATAGATCAGGGGAGGGGAAGAATCATGGGAGGGGAGAATCAGGGAGGGGAAGAATCAGGAGGGGGGAGAATCGGGAGGGGGAGGAGAATCAGGGGGGGGGAGAATCAGGAGGGGAAGGAGAATCAGGAGGGGGGAGAATCAGGGGGGGAGAATCAGGAGGGAAGAGAATCTGAGGGGGAGAACCAGGGAGGGGAAAGAATCAGGAGGGGGGAGAATCAGGAGGGGAAAGAACTGTGGGAGGGGAAGAATCAGGAGGGGGGAGAACTGTGGAGGGGGAGAATCAGGGGAGAATCAGGGGGAGAATCAGGGGAGAGAATCAGGAGGGGAGAATCAGGAGGGGGGAGAATCAGGAGGGGGGGGAGAATCAGGAGGGGAAAGAATCAGGAGGGGGGGAGAATCAGGGAGGGGAGAATCAGGGAGGGGAGAATCAGGGGGGGAGAATCAGGAGGGGAAGGAGAATCTGGAGGGGGAGAATCAGGAGGGGAAGAATCATGGGAGGGGAGAATCAGGAGGGGAAGAATCATGGGAGGGGAGAGGAGAAGAATCATGGAGGGGAAGAATCATGGGGAGGGGAGAATCAGGAGGGGAAGAATCATGGGAGGGAAGAATCAGGAGGGGAATCATGGGAGGGGAAGAATCATGGGAGGGGAGAATCATGGAGGGGAGAATCAGGAGGGGAAGAATCATGGGAGGGAGAATCAGGAGGGGGGAGAATCAGGAGGGGGGGGAGAATCAGGAGGGGGGAGAATCAGGAGGGGAAAGAATCAGGAGGGGGGGAGAATCAGGAGGGGGGAGAATCAGGGGGGGAGAATCAGGAGGGGAAGGAGAATCTGGAGGGGGAGAATCAGGAGGGGAAAGAATCAGGAGGGGGGAGAATCAGGAGGGGAAAGAATCAGGAGGGGAAGGAGAATCAGGAGGGGGAGAATCAGGAGGGGGAGAATCAGGAGGGGAAGGAGAATCAGGAGGGGGAGAATCAGGGGGGGGGAGAATCAGGAGGGGGGAGAATCAGGAGGGGATAAAGAAGAATTCCTTTTCATAGTCATACTTGTTCATTATCTAAGTAACTGTTTGTAGTCCTCGTTAATGTGAACGTGGAATTAGTATGGTGAACACAGACACACATTTTGCTAGGAAAGTATAAGATTTTATTGGATTTCATTTTGAGTATTAATTCGAACAGAGAAAAAAATCTGAATAACAAATAGAATAAATTGTGTTACACACATATACTGAATATATACAGTACAAAAACTTGGAGAGTGGAGAGTATTACAGTATAGCTAGACCAACCGTGCGCCGGATATCCCAACCCTGACAAATTGTAAAATTTTCAAACCGCAGTGTTTGAGAAGGGGTGATGGACGGTGGCTACGTTACAAACTACAAGCTAGTTAGTGAATCTCATTATCCTGACTTGTAGACTTAAACATGAACATACAAGTAAAATTGCAATACCAACCCCGTACACATACAAAATAAAGATAAAGATTCAATTGTCATTAAAAGAGGTGGCATAGAGGAGACAGTTAATACTGACAATGATTCTACATTACATAAAAACACTTCAATCAACATGCATATTACGTACGCGCATGCGCAGAATCAAATGAATACTCTCTGATTATTTTATATAACGGCAGTTCAATTAAAAAGCACACCTGACTACGTGGTTAGAAAACTTGAGATCGGTCCCCAAGCTCAAATCTCATATCTTGTTTTTA
Source organism: Lutraria rhynchaena (assembly GCA_008271625.1). Lineage (NCBI taxonomy): Eukaryota > Metazoa > Mollusca > Bivalvia > Venerida > Mactridae > Lutraria > Lutraria rhynchaena. The sequence continues at coordinate 191,245 of VIBL01000343.1, forward strand.
ATGTTTTTAAGTTAAATATGATCAGACAATCATGATATTGATACATGACTCCACGAGCATAATTCACCTGAATATGTATTTAAACATTAATCAGCTTCATCTTTCTAACCATAGTACTTTGAGAATGGAATTGATATTTGAGCTCGGAGACTGTTCTCAAGTTTTATAACCTCGGGGCAAGGACAACTGGTTGTCCCACCAACAGACTGAGTCAATTGGCGACTTTTCCAGCTTTGACAATGGAGAAAGACCCTAAGCGTACACCCGGGTAGATCCACTGACCTTCCTAACATGTAAAATTTAGTCCCGGTTGGAATTCAAATACACAGCGGTGAGGGGGTTAGTGATTACTTGTCAGAAACCAGAACCTCAAGCCACCGAATAACTGCAATAAAACATTTTAGGTAATACAAAAAACAAAACAAAATGTTACTATATGATAATGAATACTAAGTAATGAAGTCCGATTTTCTGAGAATTCCGGTAATCAGAGAACTATTGATTATCGAAGAGAAAAATGAGACTTGAAAAATTGTCAGATTTTCAGAGAATTCCGGTTTTCAGAGGGTCCAGTTTTCAGGGGTTTCACTGTATTAAGATTACAAAAGGCTACAGTAAAAAATTAAACAATATATATTAGTATCCAAAACATGATTATAACAAACATATAGAATTAAACAAGCTTATCACAGCCAATGAGACAAAAATAATATAATTTTTATAATAAACAAGAAAATGCCAATAACAGCAATAGAATTCAAATTGAAACAGATAGATTTGTCACAAAAACAAAGTATGATTTACAATATATAATAGATATAATAACATAAATACACTGAAAAACATATACCTGGTCATAATTGATTGATTTAAATCTACAGTAAAACCCCATTATTAAGACCACCTTCCGGACCCCAAAACTCGGCCGTTAAAATAAGGTTGTCTCATTATCAAGTTGAATTATATGAGATTTATCGACAACCGATCAAGAAATAAGCGGTCGTAATAATGAGGTACTCGTAATAATGAGGTGGTCGCAATGCGAGGTTTCACTGTATATGGTAAGTAAATACATGTATTACATTTGAATGTGTATATTTAATTAATTTAATAAGAGTAAAGCAGCAGAGATCTTTTTTTGTTCTTATTGAGATCAAAATTACAAAAATGAATGTCATTCTTCTGAATAATATTGAATATGTAAATTTTATGACGGATTACAAACCAAACACAGTCTAACCTGTGTTTGTGGCAACCTCCGAATAAAGGCCACCCTATGAATAAAGACCATTCTTTATTTAGAACGAACTGACCTCCGAATAAAGGCAACCTGTCAATAAAGGCTGCACTTTGTCTTTCCAAAGGGTGGCCCTTGTTCACAGGATTGACTGTATACAGTGTATGTATCTCGATTCCCGACTTAAAAATTCCCAATTTTGGTATCACACTGCACATTTTTTCCCAATTGGACCAGACCTGGACCTTTTCCCAAAATTGCAATTAAATCACCGACTCAAAACGGAAATTACATCGGTTACGTGAAATAAAGAATATTTTTTGGAGGGGATAAAAATAGTTATCTGAAGAATTGAATGAAAATAAATTTTCACGTGTATAGATAGAATTAAAGAGAAAGAAGACGAGTAGCTTAAGGCAAAACATTTCTGACTTTCATGAACTAGCTGAGAATTTAACATTTCATAACTTTCATTTATTGTAACTTGGAAACCAACATAAGGCATAATTACTTGTTCAAAAAAAAGAAGTAAAAATAATTAAAATAATTTATAAACAAAACATATATGCATTGAATAGTATGTAATACGACACTATGATTACTATGGAAGTATTATTAAATCATACCGCTAAATATTCCACATAAAATAATCATTTTAACTATTATCAACGTCGGACCGAAGGCTGGGTTCATAAGGCAACTTTTTCCAGCTTCAGCAATGGAAGAAGACCCCAGGCGTAGACAAGGGTAGAACCACCGGCCTTTCGTAAGCTAGCTGGATAGTCTCCTCACATGTGCAATTTGCCTTGTTTCGGGTGGGATTCGAACTCACAGCGGTTAGGGGCTGGTAGTTACTAGTCAGAGATCATAACTACTCCTCCACGGAGACCCCCTTCAAAAAATATTTACCAAACACCTAATGCACAAGATTTTACATGAAACGTCATATACAAAATAGTTATCTTATTTCTACTGATATATAACAAAAGTGGTCTTTGTTATCATTAACACATTCTATCTGAAACAATACATTTAAGACGGCAAAATTTGGCAGCAAATATTATTGAATTATTAGTATTGCGTTTATATTGCGTATATATATTACTTTAGGGGCACCGGAGGATTTCATTTCAGCCCCTTTAAGAAAAACAGTAAAACAAAAACATGTACATAGCAAAAGAGATCAATATTACTTAGTGAGATCAAAGAAATCTAACATGATTTAACAACTAACAATCATATAATCAATTACATCAACACAAATAACAAAACTGTTCAATCACTTAAACATCTGAAAACTTACAATATTGTCAGTATAGACCTGCGGGATTTTATTTATTATAAATTACCGGATCCTAATTGCGGTGTTATTTCATTTTAGTCTTTATCCATGTTTTTTAAAATATATTTTGGATTTCATTAGTTCTTTCTCAGACATATATTACATATCGCGTATGTCAATACAACACTTGATATATTACTGACCGGTAGCACTAGTTGCTAGTATGACATCCCTGAACTTTTCTAACGTATTTCCTCAAAATTTACACAAAATGGTTAATATTACCCAAAATAGTATAGCTAATTATGGTTAATTCTTTGATAGTAACCTTAAATACTTCAATTTATTTTCCGAGACATTTCTGAAATTTTGTAAGAGTTGTTGCCCTTGTTGAGAAACAGAAAAATATCAATTTCTGTAAATATTGCATGGATAAACTGGTTACCGTTAACTCTGGTTGTACAGACCTTTGGTGCACTGCAACATGGAACGGGGACCAGTTTATAACCTATATTTTCTTTATCAAATTAGATTGATGCGGTGTTTTTGCATCTTTTTACCATGAATTTTCATTGAAATGGATCTTCTCTTTTCTTTAATCTTTGAAAAGTCGGCGACTCCTATAGACTTCCATGTAACTTTACAGGGACAAAAACTCACAGGAATGTCATTGTTTTTGAGAATTTTCACCGTAAACCATTCATAAGATTGCAAAAATAAGTTATTGACAGGATGTTCACAACTTCTGGTCTGGTTGTAAGTTGACACCTCTCATCTTGCTAAGGCTGTTCGCTTGCCCGTGCTGAAATAATTATTTTCTTATATGACCTTCTTACTGCGCATTTATTTAATATGTTAATTCTGATTCAGGACCTTAAAATAGAAAGACACGTAATAACTATTCACTTGCGAAGTTTTTTCTTATTTTGTGACTCATATTTAACTATGCTTTAAGAATTCCATGTTAAACATGATCGTGTGTCAATAATACACATACATGTATTCATTGCACATGCATTTAAACAATTTTGAAAAACAGTGGCGACAAAAGTCGGACTCAATATTAAGTTGGTCACATGATCAAGTTGAAATATGAATAGAATATTGAAAACCCAACGAAATAATCAGTTGTTAAATGGAGGATGCTTAAATAATGCAGTGGCCCCTAATGGTGGATTTGTTGTACCCACTTACCTGGCGTCATTGTGATATCGTGTTCATATTCCATATCACGTATTGCGCCTTGCATTTTAATACCATAGGTGAGATTGAAGCCTGTTTGGTCTTCGATGACACCACACAACACACCTACTACGGACACTGTGTTGTCATACATTGTACAAATAGCCGCACCACTGTCTCCGGGTTTGGAAAAGTACTCTGAAAAAATGAATTTTAAACATTCATCGAAAGTCTTGGCGAATTTCTGATGGATAAGTTATGTCTAATCAATCAGATATTTGACATTGAGCGTTTTTACGAATAGTATGTTTATATATATATATCTGACATTATATATTATATATAATTTATATATAATCGACATTTATATTCTTCTTAATTATTCGTCCATTTGCCCGTTTACGACGTTCGTTCTTGTGACTATTAATCTATCACTCTACCAACCTGGCTATTTTAAAAGTGAGATAAATGAAAATGTTTTCAGTCCGATATTTACGATAGACCGATATATTATTATGATCTTAACAAAATAATTTGCGACTTGCCTTCTGACTGTACAGTCATGTTCGGCGGTGGGAATGCACTTTGGGTTGCAATAAGTATGTTGTCTTCAGTAAACACACATGCGCCATGTTCGTCGTTTCTACTGAATCTTCTAGTGAAATCACTACTAACAATAAAACCTTTCGTAAGACCAGTTGTGACCCCTCTTTTAAACACCGGTATTCTATCTGTGTTGTTCTGAAAAATTGTCCAGTTATACGTGCTTCTTAGATCATAACCACGCAGTCTGACTTCACAGTTTTTAACCATATCTTCTTTCACTTCGATTGCTACTAAGTCGCGACTGTGTGGGTAGTACAACATATAATTTCTTCCACCAAATTCTTCTAATTTATTTCGGTGTCTGACGTACACCATATCTTCACTTGTTTCTGGAACACAATGCGCGCATGTTGTAGCATGTAGTTTTGGTGACATTTGATTGTTGTGGTTTTGTGTAATGTTAAAAAAACAACAAATACTTCCAAGGTTACGGTGCCCAGTATTCCTTTCAAGCGAGTAAATTTCATTTCCTGACTCTATGACAGCACCAGCATTGGAAGATACATTTCTCACGAAGCGTGTTTTGTATTTTCCTTCGTATTTATGCTTGGTTAAAACTGTTTGAATCCGCTGTTTATGATGCTTTTGAAGTTTCTTGGTGGCAAAAATTGTAAACTCCCCACAAACTGTTCCACACCCAAACACCTCGTCAATGCTGTAAATTAAATGTGCTATAAAAATATAAGCGATATTGGTGAACACTATTTACAATATTATAAAAATTGATTGTTCGTCTAATTGAGTTTTGAAGCATTCTCCGGGAGTATGCTTATGGAATTAAGAATACTGATTATTACTTATAACTTAAAACTAATTATGACTAATCAGAACTTTGTACAAAAATGGTAAAAAATAATTAATCTCCAGAAAATAATCATTGTTCTTGAGGACAGCAAAATGACGTTAACTTACTCCAGTAGATCACGCTGCAGTTTTGGTGAAACTGGTTTTGAGATAATCTTGTACTTATCAATCCATTCACTTAGTAAACCACGAAGTTCAAAGTTGAGAATAGTAAAATATTCAACGATTTCCATTTGTCTTCCAACAAAATCTTCAATTTCTTGCGACACAACATCAATTGCCGCTTTTGTTTTAAGTGAGACACCGTCCTGTCCACATCTCAACACGTTTCCAATTTGAAAAGCTTTCTGTATTTTAGGAATCAAATCAAATTCTTTGAACCATTCTTCTAATGCGTCATTTGTTGCTCCATATCTTTTGACAAGGCCACTGTTTATACTACTTTTGATTATTTCTACCACTGACTTGTTCATTTTTTCCAAATCATTAGACGGTTGTGTCTGTTTTCTTCTTCTGTTTGGTTCACCAATAGGACGAACGCCTTTCTGCTGTACCCTACTTACTTCCGACAATCTTGAATTCATACCTGGATGTCCATTCGTCATTATAGGACATGATTCTATTCTACACATCTGTTCTGTGACCACAAACACGCGTCTCTTTACGCCAACATTTACATGACTGACATTCTGAATGTAAATAAAAAAGGGATTCCTAGAAAAAAATGCCTTCCCCAAAACACAACTTTTCTCAAACCCTACAACCAAAAATCCAACAAAGACATAGGAATATACAATGCAATGGTGGATAACGTACCCGGAATGTGTCACTTTGGAACGGTCTCAAGTAGAGCTACAGGGGATTTAAACAAGTTTGTGAACCTAACCTCACACTTATCCCCGGGAAATTTGAAATAATAAATAAATAAGATTATTGTTATCAGTGTTTTTTTTGTGTTTTGTTTTATTTTTATGTGACATAATTATTGTCACTGGGGTTTAACGCCGTTTTTTTTTCAATAAGTTTTCAGTTATAAACGGCGAATATGGCTACATAAGTTAATTTTAATTAACCATGCAGTACATGAAGGCAGTCTCACCCGAATGGTATCAAAACTCAAGTGGTTAAACCTCATTCTGCCCCAGCGGAAAAAAAACATAAAATACTAACTAGGTTAACAAAGACATATACAAAAAGACTGCGTATTACCTAGCGAACATATAAAACAAACTACTTGCCCTCGTCCTCACTAATTTCAATCTTTGTTTACAAAACATGAATATATTTGAGAAAATTGGGTCATTTCTCTCTGACAGAATGGAAAACATTGTGGCAAAATAAGCCATTACTCATTACAAGCAATGACTTCTTTTGTCACAATGTTTTCAAAAGTCGTCTGCTTCAGATGCAAGGAAATACGGTATTATGAGGCAAAGGGTTAATGATCTTTGCTAAAGATGGCTTAACAAACATGATTTCCTACAAAATGCAACAAAATTCATATCTTACCGAAAAACATATCTCTTTTATTTGTTTCATGAGCGATTCAGAATCGCTAGTCAAATGATAATCTTCATCGCCAATTTGTGTAGGTAGACTATGCTGAATATGTAATACAATATCTTCCAATACTTTTATCAATGGCTCCGCAAACAAGTTCTGAATTCGTTTCGACAAAGGTCTTTTGTCCGTTGGATTCATTCTATCATTGATTAACTTAGTAATTAGACCTGAGCTAAGCATGGAACCCTCTTTCAACGCCTCAAGACGAAGGTCAGAATTTTTATCTTGCACAACCAGCACACAGTAAGCTTCGATGGTTATACCATTCTGTAATAATTAAGCTCGATTAGTGCATTTCTTACTTCTTCTATTTTTAAGAATTCATTAAGAACACTTTTTATTCTAATGGCACATTTATAAATTAAGTTTATATATATATATATATATATATATATATATATATATATATATATATATATATATATATATATATATATATATATATATATATATATACGCAAGTCTTTCAGAACTGGTGCATATATATATTTCTGATAGATAGATATATTTGTTAAAATCGCACTCAGCTGATTAAGATACAGTCAATGACAGTTATTAATAACAAAAATATGTGTTGTCAAAATTCAGTTATGAAAATGTCCAAAGTTGACGTAGAACCCCTGGGAAAAAAACATAAAAAACAAATGTGCGTCTTAATTTCATTTGTGAATGTATTAACCTGTTTCATGATAAGTTTTCTTTCAAACGAGATAAAAACTAAGGAACAAAATGTAATGAAAATAATAATTTTCTGATATTATCTGACTACTGATACCGTAAGCCTTCTTTCCGGTATTTTCGCACTGTCTATGCGTACACCTTTGTCCAGTGTAATGAGTTCATCAACTGGTATTTCTTCTGTTTCTGTGATGATATAAATCACCAACGTTTCATTCATGTTTTTTATAACTTCCTGGATTTGTTCGAGCCCATTACGTATGCTCTGAAGCCATTTATATTCAACTACTAAAAATAGAATTAAAACAAAAAAAACTGATCAAATGGAAGATAGCCGTCTAAGATTACATACACAATGCTCGAGTGAATTGGATGTAAAACATAATGCAAGGTATCATAATTTATATGTTTGTGTCAATTAGTTACCTCCCTTGTCATAACATCTTGAACATAAGGAATTAATTATAAAGTTCTACATAAAATGGGAAGTAAAAACAGATTCGTAGTACCAAAGCAATCAAATTAACCATCTAAATAAAAAAAATGACTCTAAATTCAAATGAAAGAAAACTGATGTAAGGCAGGTGAATCTTAATTTTAATCAAGGAAAGGGAGCTGCTAAATAACACAAAAACACAAACTCAACATAGTTTACATCAATCGTCTTAAATCTACAATCAGCATAGTCGACAAGCAACACTTCTCATAAGCACTCACTGCAACAGCAACTAAACAAACATTGCCAGCAACAACAGCTAAGCAAACACCGCCAGCAACAACAGCTAAGCAAATACTGCCTGCAACAACAGCTAAGCAAACACCGCCAGCAACAACAGCTAAGCAAACACTCCCCTCAACAATATCGAAAAAAAGCACTGCCTGCAACAACAAACTGACCTCCGAGTAAAAGATATTTGTCAATAAAGGCCTAATTTTGTCTTTCCCAAAGGTGGTTTTTGTTCACAGGTTTTACTGTACATATTTTATTTCATGCATGATTTAGCTACATGGAAATAGTACAAAATCTTTAAAACACTACATACGTTTCAAGTTTTGCCAGCGGGTCGGCAATGTTCTACAATAATCATAACTCAGATGAAGGCTTGGGTATCTTTCGATAGGAATCTGGTATCGCCTTATCGTCAGGGTACCCATTTCTGTAAACACAATAAACATAGGCATGGTACAACTTTTTCATATTTATTAGACAAAGATGAACATTTTACCAACATAAATATTTATGATTAGTTTTAAGTAAATGTGTCATTCCAAGTGCTGGTATTAACGATATATGACTTATTTCTTTTCATTTGAGGCTATTCTGGGTTTTTTCCAAAACCTTTTTCCACAGTAAGTATTATACCAATTAAGACCAAAAATCTAGGTTGACACATTTCTCGCTTTTAAACACTTTACGGTTTACAACACTATGTCATTATAACAACACTATGTAATCATAACAACATTGTATAATCATGACAACACTGTTCTGATAGCAATACTGTGTAATCATAAAGTTGTTCTGAAATTTAAATTGGAAATTCCTACTTTTAAAATTAGTATTGCAAAGTTTACAAGTAATTTTGCAACGTCAGTTGTTGTTTGATATTGTTTTAAGTTTGTAAATTCAGAGAAAAATGTTGAAAGTTCTAACAAACAAAATGACAGCACAAATAGACCAGGCCCTCCGTAATCGAAAGCAAATTTGACTGCGAAAAGATTATATAACAAAAAAGTGTTTATTCTGTTTGATTAAATCACTAATATATTTTACCATAAAAATCATTCTTTGTGTATATAGCCACAATATGAAGATATATACGAGTGTATATACTGTATCGTTGGGCTGCTGGGATAATATCTACCATTTCAATATTACATGAATTTCGTAGATACGAAATAAAAAAAGTGTGCTACAAGTTAAAATATAAGTGGAGAATGTCACTTAAGGAGCTCCGTAGCATGCATATCTAACCCGATAACTTAAAAAACACGACTACCTTTGATGTTTCAACTTATAATGTAATGATTAGACTACAGTACCATGTCATAAGTATTGATTATAATGGCGACCATTTTGGATTTAATGGAACTTGTATGTAAATTTAGCTTCCCTTAAATAATACTTTTACAATTCTAAGGGAGATCTTTTCAAGTATATTAAAGACATTTGGACCATCACTACATCTGAGCCTATTCACAGCCTGTATAAAAGTATTCTAATGATTTTACCGGTTATTAGACTAAGGTGACACCTAACAAAGTATTAAGGTATGAATGTTCAAAAGTTGCTCTAAAAGTTAGATCAGTTGTTGCTTTTTTTCAATATTTTTATACCTCTGTTCAGCGTGAAAATCCAATATGGCCGCAATTTTAATCAATACTTATAGCATATTAATGTAGATTAATAAAATGGCGTATTCGATAACAATACTTACATTTCATTTAACAATAAAATTATCGCTGTAAGACTTAGAACTTCGTGTTTTTGTTAAATAGCTCGTCAATAGATTCCGTGTCTTGCGAATGAAGTACACCGTTTGTTAAGATTGTATCCAAGCAAATTCACAAACTTTCAAGTGGGTGGTATCTTAATACACTCAACAAAATAGTCCCTGCCGAAAACACTTATTTTCTGACAACAATCATACGCTTACAAATGTCCCGTTTTCTAGTTCTGATTTTCGAAAGAGTTGAACTATTTTAAAACAACTAACAAAGCTTTTAAGTTTCCTCCCTCAGTTTACTTTAATCAGTCAGTATTTCAATTATATCTCGTTTGCATACATTAAGTCATTCGACCCTGCATTTCGAAACTAAGTCATTACGACGATAATATAAATAGATCATAACATGCTTAAATGATAAAAAGTCGATATAACCAGGAAGTAAAAATTATTATCAAGTTACTGGAAATTTCAGTATGAAAGCCTGTCATGTATAAACTATCAAGTTATCTACACCTTAGTTGTATTGTTTAGATGTATTTTAATTGTTTGATTATTTCGCAATAATTTATCAGACATGGCAAATCCCCCCCTGATTAAGTATTAACAATTTGTTCTATTTGTCTAGTAATATCGCTGATGAGCCCTTTAATACAGTCAAATCTGTGAACAAAGGCCACCCTTAGGAAAGACAAAATATGACCTTTATTGACAAGTGGTCTTTATTCGGATGTCTGTTTGTTCTAAATGATCAGTGACACATGTTTGACTGTACTTGTCCGCAACTCCCTCATCAGTACTTTCAATATTTATAAGATGTAATGCTTGTCTAAGCAAAAAGGCGGCAGAGCCCATAAAAATAACGCCCGAATTCAGCTTTCTGAGGCAACTTTTCTGTAATTCGTCGGGTTTCCCAGTATTTTTGTCACCCTTCATGGTTCATCCATGTTTGCCAATAAATCGGGTCCTAGTCTCATGTATTATTTTCATCAAGTTTATCAATTACGATGTACATATTTTATATTTTTGTTTTGATAAAAGTACTGTAGCGACACTCATTCAAAACTACCGTACTTTTTTTCTCTCTATATGGAAATCTTCCAACGCCTTAATATACGACTATCGTTGTTTAACAAGTGTAGTTAAGTATAATGTATGTAGTTGCACAATAAAGTGTCTCATGTTCAATTTACTGTACAAATTGTTCATCCAAGTAGTTAGGCCCGTTTTATGTTAAGTCAGGTGCTTTTCAAGGCGTTATCTTGGATAGAGTAGCAATTCTTAAAATAAAAATATACATTATAACCGCTCGAAACTGGACTCCCTGAAAACCGGAATTCTCGCAAGTCGCATTTTTTTTTCTTTTTTGTAATCAATAGTTCACTGAAAACCGGAATTCTTAAAAAAACGGGCTTTTTGCCCAGTACGGAAGGGGTCCGGATTACATGGGGCTATACTGCATCATGTTTCAAAGGATTCCCCTTTTAAGTCGCTTGTGTGTCACATTTGTTGTTCTATACACTGATTGTTATATATCACTGATTAAACATTCAGCTGATTGCAGAGTATACATGACTAATTGTTTTACCTAGATAGATGCATGTTTCATTGAAGGCTATCTTTGAATGGTTAATTTCAAGGAAAATATATTATATTACATCTATAGATCTACTTTTTATCCATGCAGACGATAAAGCTATTGTTGAAATGAACCATAAACACCTGCTGGTATACTTAAGTTTATAAAAAGTTAATCTAAATAGTTTAAAATATTGTCCTAAGTATGGTCAGAATTGAATACTGAAATATTACTCAATTTCTTGACCCCATCTGATTTCTCTTCAGTCAGCAGATGAAATCAAACTGATTTACGTGTCAATCATCAACTTTTTGTTGTGTAATGTGTAAATAAATCAACTAGTTGATTGAGTAATATATATGTTATCAAAGCCAATATCATTTGTAATGTTTTTCAGGGATTAGATTTATTACTTGGAAATCTAATTAGTGATATAATTACAGTGTAGTACCGTTAAATGTCGCATCGCCTTTAATGTCGCAACCCCCATGAAATGTCGCAACCCCCGTGAAATGTCGCTACGTTAGAGGTAACGTAACGGGAGGGAGCACTGTACTGTACTATATTAATCTACATTTTAATGGCCGATTAAACATTTTCAGCAAAACGAAGATCAACTGATACTGGTCCCGGATCAGGAAACAAATTACGTGCGAAATGTGGAGTGCGAAAATACCCAAGAATACCTTGGAATACCTATAAATACTTTGTAATTATTTATTTCTGTCAAAAGGAAATTTTAAAACTACTCCTTCACAATTTTTGCGTAACTTTCTCTCTCTAAAATCCCAATAAAATGTGAGCATTATAAAAAGTGACAAAAACACCAAGATATATGACTCTTCAAAATATCTTTTCTAATAACCGAAAGTATTTTCAGAAGGGAATAGACCCTTCCTGCATAATAAAAATCAACATTATTCTTATCTTCTTACCAATACCTGACACCTACTTTTACCAGCGTTATTAATCAGCGTTAAAAATCAAACCCAAATTGTGAACAAGCAGCGTTAAAATTTAAGATTCGGGGGCATAAACTCAGAAGTTCCCCTATCGCAATTCAACGTGGAAATAATAAGTTAAAAACGAGTACAATTTCTGTGTATAACAAAATGTTGGGGGTGAGGATGAATGACTTCAGATAAATCGTGTTCTATGTTCGTCCAGAGCGTGCCTCATCGACATTTACGTAAACGCGATCCGGCGTAAGCTCTTTTCGGCGCAATACACCTGCATGAAGAGAAGGTTATATAGTTAAATATTCAAAATTGAACGAACAATTGGTATTATAACTTGTTTCGTTTTTGTAATGACGGACATCATATTTCACATTTGAATGCGGGATTATTATAAATTGGAGTATGCACAGAAAGGTAACTCGAAACCTATATTACAAAGCAAAATTTTATATATACGTCGTATGTGGCTTACGTAAACACGCTTTCCAGTATAAGGTCCATTACAAAACCGAATTTGAATTCGTTCCAAATGAATAAAATTGTTATCTGATCCTATGTATATATAGAACAATATAGTCTGCACGGCTGAAAAATTATACAAGGTGTAAAATAATGCAAAAACGTTGTAATATACCCTTGTTGAATTACCGCAAACCCTAAAATACTATCATCTTTATTCATGCACAGAAATATTTCAACCGTTCGGAAAATTTCCTTCTGACGAGGATCAACTGTATACTCTTGAATATATTTATTTATTTTAGCTAGATAACTACTAGTATATAAATAAATATAGCCAATTTAACTACTCAGGGACTTGTCTCTTTGTAGTTTTTTGTTCCCGAGACAATCCGTATATAGGAAACATATGAGACACTGAAAATGAGAGTCAGTGCTGGAATTTTTTTTTTCGATTTCAAACAAAATAACTCCAACGGAAGAGGTCAATATTTTAAAGTAAAATCACATTCCGTCACTAGTAGCCAGATGGGTGGATACCAATTATTTAAGATATGACCTCATTCAGTGGCAAAATATTCACTAATATTTACCCATTGACTGAGATAGTTTAATCCTACCAGAAGGCCTGAGTTTTCCCTGAAAACACCCATCGAGACATTTAACGGCAAGGTTACGACATTTAGCGGCAGAAAAAAATGCGACGTTTGAAGTGCAAAATTCGACATTTAACGGCAGAAGATTTTGCGACATTTAGCAGCAGTTGCGACATTTAACGGTGCCACAAGCAGTAGTGTAGTCAAAAGTATGCATTTTTATCATAAGCATAGGTATAATTGTTGACTAAAATAAGTTCTGTTTTGATGATCTGATTCATGTTTGTCCATTGTTGATATTTTTGGTATAGTAAAATGTCAAATGTCAAACCAACAACCCCGTGATAGCATACCAGACATGATAAAAAGTTGATCCATTTTTTGTAAGGATTGTTCCCATAAGTCCTATTGGTCCAAATTTATTAACAAGCACGACAACATCAAGGATAAAGGGCGATACTGTATTTGTATTTATCTATTATTATCATCTATCTCTAGATAGTACTAACCTCTCTTCCGAGTGTTACGAGCAGGAATATGAGCAACTCGGAACTGTTAGTAATGCGGTGAAAGGTAAAACACCTGAAAATGGACATCAACAGGTCGTGAGTGGTAGTACTAAGAGACTGTGAATTCAGTCATGATTAAACTGTTAGTAAGTGGGGGATATAGGAGAGGAGTTAAAAGTAAAGACACAGATTTACTGACTAGTATTGAATTTTTGCCACAGTCTGTCTGAAGAGGTCAAAATTGGACAATGCTGCGATGTGGCAACGGAGTTGGTTTCAGAGGGTGATAGAGGAAGAAGGGATATTTTTGGTCTTCCGTTGAAGTCTGTAGCTGCCGGAGAACAAGAGGGTGAGAGTGACGAAATGGTCTAAAGATGGTCTAAGTCAGAATAGATATACGAGTATAATGGACGGCTAGTGGTAACTAGGTTCTGGTAGATCTTGTAAAAGAAGTAACAATACCTCTTGATACTGTAGTGAATGTGTTGGAAAAAAATACTGCGCATTTCTGTTCTCTTTTTTCTCTCTGTTTGTTGTAATCCATTTAACACACACAGAGGTTTTTGAACATGAACTTCCACAGAGTTAAATCTGCGCTTACACATACAACCACAGCATACAGATTTAAACTGCCTCCCTTTACCCGCCATTATCACATCCATAATTAGTTTAATCATAAAGACAAAACTTCGAGTGAGGAAAATTCAATGCCGTTTCCAGGTTTCCCAAAACAATTTTCGTGACTCTTCGGGATTCCCACCGAACTTTAGATCCCCGTCATGGGTTTTCCCATATTTGTCAATTATCAGGATTCCCAGTTATTGGTTTGTATAAGGTTTTGTTAAACACTGTTTTTTTCATTTGTTATTATATTGGGTATCCTGCATTCGGGACGTATAATTAAAACTACCTTTTAATTACTTTGTCATTATACGGTAACAATCATCCGACACTTACATATACGACTATGAATTTTAAACCAGTATACATAAATAAACTGCTGCACATGTTAGTATTTACGTTTACTGTAGACATATTACTCTGCATTCAGTTTTATGTGACATTGTCACTGGGTTAAACGCTATTTTTCAACTATTTTTGAGTTATATACGGCGATCGGATCACCTTACCAGTTTTCCTGGACTGTAATACTAACCAGTACTAACCTACCCTTTCACAAGGAGCCGGCAACTTCTCCTAATATGGAGGAAAACCAGGTTACAAGTTTAGTGCACCAACCACTGGACCACAGTCACGACCCCTGCATTCAGTGGATTGTACGGATCGTTCATATATGTACAAACTACATATTATTTTATGCATGCAGGCTTTTTATCAGATAAACCTCAATGTTTTTGGACTTGTGAACTCTCATTGAGATATCCCAACTAGGATAACAGTTTTTAATATAAAATCAAGTACATGTTATGATCTAAACATTCCCCTTATTGTCCCGGACAATAATTTACATTACTCTGTGAATGACTCCGTGAATGATTTAAATTAGTTTTAAAATCGAAAGTAGCGTCTATATCTTTAATATTTTAACCTAGATTGTGAACCATATACACTTGTCTTATAAGTCTATCTTAATCTACAGCGTGATTTAATTCATAGATATTTATACTAGGGAAAGCAACGAGTACCGAATTCAATACTCGAATCCTCGGTCATTCTTTCCAACGAGTACTCGGCTACTCGAAAGATTACTGGGGTTTCTTAAAATTTACCACAATCTACTTTCGTTTTTGTCTGTTTCAAGGAATAGATACATGTACTATAAATAGAAATACAAGGGATGTAACTTGAAAAATAAGGTAATCAACAACATTATACATGAACAATGTTTAATTACCTCCTATATATTTTCAAGCTAGTGTTAATAATATGTTAATAAATTGTTTCTCATTGCTAGAGCTTCTGTTTTCAGACGGATGTTTTAAACGCAGACGATCGAGCATGTTTATAGTTTCACCAGTATTATGTCATTTCAGTGCTACACAGTTACGTTTTACTGTTTTACTGACTTCCACCATGAAATACCAGAATCATGGGTCACATTTTTATGTTCTGGTACTTCTTCAAAATCTGGGCCCCAGGTTGAATACAGTGGAAACCCTCTAAACCGGTTTCTCTATAAACTGGGTTCCCTTCTAAATCAGCCAAAATATTCCAGATGGTCCCGACTTCATTACTATATAATTCGAAAATCCCCTCTGAATTGGCATCCCCTCTAAACCGGTCAAATGACCTGGTCCCGAGAGTTCGGCCGGTTTAGAGGGTTCTAGTGTATTCATGTTCGCATTTGTTTTATTTTTGTGAACTGTTTTCTTTATGCAATCAATGACTATTTTCCCAAACAATAATGTGTTATGAAAGATTGTTTTCTTATAATGTCTGAATTCACCTTCCCTGTTTTGCTTCTAGGTGGCTTGTTGAGAATCTCACGGCAAGATGATGTATTGCGTTTACGCTTACTCTCAACCCCTCTCTCTCTAGAAATCTGCCCTACGTTTTCGTCTTCTCCGAGTCTGCTCCGGTACGGAGGTAAGCAGTCAGTGGGTAAACATTTTCAGGCAATAACAGGCTGTACTGTCAATTTTACAAAAGAAAATCAAAGCAGAAATTTTGGGTGTTTTCAAATTGTTTTCAAATTGAAGCGCGTTCCTTATTTAATGCAAAAAGTATATCAAGCTATATCAGTAGAACATTATATTTTATAAAATAAAAATGGAATTAATCTCATTAAAACCTATTCTTCTGAAAGAAATTTAGTTGGAATAATTATCATTGTGTAACAGTGTTGTATATATAATATAAGTGTTTATAGTAGTTTATATGCCGGTCTGCCCGATTAGCTCAGTTGGTAGAGGAGCTGACTTGCAAGCAGAAGGTCGCGGGTTCGAGCCCCGCATCGGGAACTTTATTTTCTGCCTCCTATAACAATTGAATCAATAGTCCAACATTGTTGTGGAGAACGGCGATTCAATCATGAGCCGGGAAAATTAGCAGCGAAAAACCGTTTACGATTTGATGCCTTTTATTTTCTGCGAAAACTACAGTGTGGGTGGAAATAAGAGAGACGAAAACTTGATTGTAAAAATAATAGAACAGTTCTAAAATTAATCGAACAAAAATGTAATAATTACCTCTCTTGACACAAATTAACAAAAACGTAATTAACTAAGTTAAACTAACAAATATCTCCATACATTTATTGAATAGATATAAAAGATTCGAAGAAAATTTCATAAATATTATGATGAATAATTCCGATGAACGACACGAGGTAATGAAAGGTAAACGTATTGTTACTGAAAATAGAAGTTACATGTAGACATGCCTACCATTTAGACTGCTGTGTAAAAAATCTATAAGTATACTTATCAATATTTCAACAGGTGCGTATATACATCGTATTGTGACATTTTTATACCTTTATCTGTCTGTGAACAACTGTTAATGAGGTACAACCCTTGTAGATGCATATAGTGAAAAATGTAGGACTCATATTAAGCAGTCCAAGCTTCCCAGGGTTACAATGAGTTACAGTAAGTTTATTTCTGTAAAAGCAAATGCCGTCACAATCACCACTAGTTTAAAATGTATAAGTCCAGACAAATAGTATTGCTGTACGATTACCAGACCGACCCTATTTTTGGCCCGACCCAACACTTTCTAGCGGCTAAATTCTATTTTGGGATGAATCGTTCCCCGTATTCTAACAAAAGGTTTTATTCAAAAATTTGGCCTACCTACCCGTACCTTTTTTGCCAAGTAACCCTAAACATGGGTATTTTTCTAGCCTAATTGTACAGCTTGCTTGACACCGATAGGAGCAGAATGTGTTGTCTATGTGGTACAATGATAGAGATCGATCTGCGTATACATATTTGTTATTGCGACATCAAAAGGCGTATCTTCATCCATTCTGCCATCTGAACGTTGTGCTATAATAGACTTTTCATCAACATCAACAAACTTCACGGCACTTCATGTTAATAACTATTATTTATGACCAGCCGTTTACCTGGCAGTGTTAATGCTGTACTCTTGCTTGAAATAAATACAAGTTTCAATCTTTGGATATTTTAATGTACCTAATCAGTCTAATCACAAAACAATATTATTCATTTATTTCCAATTTGAAATACATGTGTTATGTTTTATCGACAAATAGCGACAATTATTAGATGTTATATCTGTGTGTTTTCCTGTAACACATACTTGTCTATGTCATAACAAAAATGCATTTGTAAAAAATGTACATTTTTACAAATATTTATACATTCTAATTGTCACGTGGCAAGGACGGTGTCCTTACTTTTATGCACTCGTGTAAAACATCACATAGCATAAACATTAATACTGTTTTACGGCTCCGCTGTGCTGTTGACAAAAACTTGCGCGAATGCATTTAATTCGAACATTGATGCGCCCCAGGTGTTTATGGCGAGTGTGAGACACAACACAGCCAGTATGTTCATCGGTAGACCAGCGATTGCCTGTCAATATGGAAAGAAAATATTAGAAACTATTAAAATGTAATGACTGTAACACTGTTGATTAACAAAATTTAAATGCTATCACATTTTGTAGCTTAGAAACTATTTTGGTGATCAATTCAAAAACATAAATTGAGAAGGTTTCCTTAAACGAATATTAAAGATCTTTACGATGTTGTACAAAGATTTCAAACTTAAGAAAGAATCAATGTTACAAGAAAAAGAACACCGATCTTGGGGAAAATAATGATAGTCGAAATAAATAAACAAAAAATATAACAAAATGCCTGTTTCAGCGTGAAGAACTGCCGCAAGTCACTTCAGATATTACAACTTGAAATATGCATTATCGTTCATAATTTTTGTAAAAGAGACTTTTATTAAATATAGTGTTACCATGTCTGGTATCGTTAAATAACCAGTTGAGAAGACAATAGCATTCGGAGGAGTTGCTACTGGCAACATAAAAGCGAAGGAACAAGCGACAGTAGCGGACATCATTAAATATAATGGATGAATAGATGTCTGCAAACCCTGAAAATTAAGTGAATAAAAAGATGTATGATTATTGTGAAGACGACCACAACAACAAAAAGATGTATGATTATTGTGAAGACGACCACAACAACAAAAAGATGTATGATTATTGTAAAGACGACCACAACAACAAAAAGATGCATGATTATTGTAAAGACGACCACAACAACAAAAAGATGTATGATTATGGTAAAGACGACCACAACAACAAAAAGATGTATGATTATTGTAAAGACAATCACAACAATTCTGATTAATTATTACAAAAGATGAAACTTAACTCTTACTATTGGTGCGGACATATTGTTCCATGATGGAAACATAATTTCTGACCGAATCACATTGAGGACAAAAGGTTCGCTGTTAACACAACATCATCAGATGTGTCTGCTTGTTTGTCTTTACTATATAAGTTTATCAGTTAATCTCTAGAAAGTTTAGATAAAACATTTCTAAAGTATCGGTCATAATCGTAATTATTTGTGATTCTATGTACAGGCAAACCTGTGAGCAATGGCCATCCTTGGGAGCCGCTGCCGTGGTCCAGTGGTTAGTGCGCTGGACTTGTAACCCGGAGATCCCGGTTCGAATCCCGGTCGCAAAACAAACCATCATTGGGAATGACAAAATGTGGCCTTTAATGATAGTTGGCCTGGTGTTTTAAAGAATAGCCTTTATTCACAGAGTAGGTTTATTCGAAGGTGGCCTCAAACACAAGTTTGACTGCACAACTTTTACAATGTTTTATTCTTACCAACTCCTTCAATATCGGCATCAGTAATGTTGCTGTTGCTGTGTTACTGGTGACCTCTGTAGCCCCGGCGACAATGAGACATATTATAAGATTCATCACCCACTTATCCATACTGGAAAATACCGTGAGAGAGTTCCCCACCCACTCTGATAAATGCGAGTCCTGAAAAATGTCATTGTATGGCATTAAAGTAGTCTTTAGAGTATTGATGTGAACAAGCAAAATGAAAATCACATGATGTTTCAATATTATAGCAATAATATACATTTATTCGGACCTTAAAAAAATATAAAAAAAAAACATTCAAAATATCTTGTAAAATCTACTAGAATTCAATTTTTAACCCTAATTGTTTGATCATAACAATAACATTACAAAACTTAATAGCACTTTGTTTTATAATAATGAAGTACATCTGTATTAACGATTACGCCGTTTGGTTACATACAACTATTCAACTAGCTCCCACATATATGTAAAATGAGACAACTGGTAAATATTGATTAAAGGTAAACAACAATACAGACTAAACATTTAGTGACACATACAGAAAATGGAGTGGAAATAATGAAAGACGAGAAAGCAAGACCGTTTGACGTAGAAAGTATTCACACAAAGGTATCATTTAAGTTTTTTTCTTACTTCGCTGGCTTTAGCGATCGCAAACCCTCCTCCAAGAAGAACTATAACACCCCATGGTAATTTCTGCGCGGCTTCTTTCCAGTATAATATAGGTTTATACGTCGGTGGCTCTGTAACAATTTATAAACATAACATAAGGATGCCAAAAAATGGCAACAATAGTAGAAGTACATTTGCTTAGCACACTAATGACTGAATTAATTGTCGTTTTAAGAAACTAATTTTTTAGGATAAAAATCTAATGCTCCTTATTCATTTGTCATATGTGATATTTTTTATTTGCATTCATTGACATAAATGTCGCCTGTTCATTTATTTGCAATACAAAAATATGACAAATTATCACTACGACTGATAGAGGTATTACAGTGCAACCTTTCCAGAGCGGCGCTCTTTGAGCAACAACCTCCCATCAACAACAGCATTATTTTTTCACTGTTCGATTTACTTATTAATTTAACCACTCTAGAGCATTAACCTCTCAACAGCGACATAATTTTGCTTTTCCCAAAGGGTTTCTCCT
Source organism: Lutraria rhynchaena (assembly GCA_008271625.1). Classification (NCBI taxonomy): domain Eukaryota; kingdom Metazoa; phylum Mollusca; class Bivalvia; order Venerida; family Mactridae; genus Lutraria; species Lutraria rhynchaena. Next base: position 212,107 of record VIBL01000343.1, read on the forward strand.
TGGAGAGATTGCACTGTAATAATGGTGTACATGTGTGTTTTGATTTGTCTACGGGTTCTAATGTACTTTCAGATCTATTTCATGTTCTTGTCCCTTTGTGGTGGATGTATTTAGTGTAGACAATGCTTTTTATTGAGTTTAACGCCAATTTTCAACAATTTTTTAGTTATATACGGTAGTCGGTTTTCCTAACTAATTTTCCTGGATTTCTAACCAGTATTATCTTACCCTTCCACACGGTGCCGGCAACGTCTCCACATATGGAGGATAATCGACATTTTAGATAATGTTAGGAGTACAAATATTCACTAAATGTTATATAAAATACCAAGTTGTAAGACTGCAATACTTATACTTTACCCTGTTTTGATAAGCAAAGCACATTAGGAACTTCCGCCGGAAGTAGAAACAACAACACACTGAGCAATATACACGGTGTGGAATCAGAAACATAACTATAAATAGAACATCATTTTAATGTAAAAAGTTCCTGATAAAGGTTCATACTCAATGTAGCGTGATATTCTTTTTATAAGGTAAAAATACATTATTAGATTTCCAGATGCCCCACCCCCCGAATCCGCGCTTGTTATTTCTTATAAAGTGAATCAAAAGGATAATACTAGAATTTCATGGAATATTCAAACGAAACAAAATCATAAACATAACATTTGGACATTAACAATATACCATCAAAACTGTATTTACCAATAATAATATGAAACTATTTATAATGACTGCAATCATTAACTGAAAGACGTGTATCCAGGTTGTATTTCAAATAGAAGAATAACTTCACGAGGTTTCAACGAATATCAAGATTTCAAATATCATATTCAAGTATCATAAAAGCTTTCCTGATTTTGAAACCGTTTTTTTTTAATCTCTTTTTTGTACATTTTGTCTTGCTTTTGTGTGAATGCATTAAGCTTATTACATTATGACTGACATTTTTGAAAGACCTAAACTGAATGAGAATAAATGAAAAAATATTTTTTTTATAAATAAACACTTTTATTTCTTATCGTCTTTTTATAGAAGAAAAAAAACATCAAATTTCTTATGTGTATTAATTTTATATTTCATACATCGATCACTTGAAAGAAGAATACGTAACTCACCCTTTTTTAAATAAACTAAAATGCAACTTACCCCCTTTTTTAAATAAACTAAAATGAAACTTACCCTTTTTTTAAATAAACTAAAATGTAACTTACCCCTTTTTTTAAATAAACTAAAATGTAACTTACCCCTTTTTTTAAATAAACTAAAATGCAAATTACTCCTTTTTTAAATAAACTAAAATGTTAATTAACCCGTTTTTTTTAAATTAACTAAAATGCAAATCACCCCTTTTTAAACAAACTAGATTGTAACCTACCCTTTTTAAAATGAACTATAACTTAACTTACCCCTTTTTAAAATGAATCAGAATGTAACCTACCCCTTTTTAAATGAACTACAACATAACTTGCCCGTTTTTAAATAAACTAGAATGTAACTTATCCCTTTTTAAATAAACTAGAATGTAACTTATCCCTTTTTAAATAAACTAGAATGTAACTTATCCCTTTTTAAATAAACTAGAATGTAACTTATCCCTTTTTAAATAAACTAGAATGTAACTTATCCCTTTTTAAATAAACTAGAATGTAACTCACCCCTTTTTAAATGCGGCAGAAGAACCCCAGCCTTGCATATTCGGTGGCGCTCTAAATAACCACAGACAAACAAGAGCAATAAACACAATCAACACTTGAAACTCACAAAACCTAAAAACAAAAAAATGGGGGAAAAGTGCAACACTAAACTTTGATTCTAGTAAAAGAAAAAATCATCCTGTAAATTGCAGAATTTTATAAACAATTTAACATTAGTTTCAATGAAACGATACAGATGTCTAATTATAGGTGTCGCATTATATCAGGTGAATGATATTTACAACTGTAAGGTTTAACTGTAAAACCTCAATAATGAAACCACCTTGGGACTTAAAAAAGCGGACATAATAATGAGGTGAATTATAGAGGTGTTACTGAAAGTCCGTCCGAAAATAAGTGGTCGTTATAATAAGGTGGTCGTAATACTGAGGTAGGCGCTGTCCGAGGTTTTACTGTAATCTCTAGATACACCTGTTGCGGGTTTAAACGACTTTAAATCAATTGTAAATGATGTTTTGTTTATTATAATTGGTATCAATTAATGCCGTTAAAAATGAAAAGGCCTGTTTGCCATGAGCCACTGACAGGTGGAATATACTTCCGATATCGATTTACGTCGCATAGGATTGGAATACAACTGAATATATCCTGTGTTGACCTCAAACTTATTACAATCCTTGTATTCCAGAAATGCTAAATTGTATTTTAAAAAAACAATGTAAGAACAATGGTGCCGACCATGCCATGCCTTACGGTAAGAACGTGAATCATTTGATAATTACTGCAAATAATTATCAGGACTTATTCCATGGTTTTAAATTCTATTGGCTGAAAGTTCTCACCATACCAAATGCATGTAGTTCATTAAGCTGTTACTTACGACAATCGACCAAGTTCCTTAAACCTTTTATTTATAGTTGCTGTGATCGCTGTCTTGCGAGATGGATCTGATCTCTTAAAACATCTGGACAAAAAGTTTGATGAAATATTATTGATATATAGATGAGAATAGGATTCCTAGAGAAAAAACACGTGCAAAAATCGCCGAAATACAGTAAAACCCCTGAAAACCGAACCCTTTCCGGACTGGGCCAAAAGTCCGATTTTCTGAGAATTCCGGTTTTCAGAGAATTAATGATTATAGAAGAGAAATAAATGGGACTTGAAAAATCATCCGATTTTCAGAGAATTCCGGTTTTCAGAGAGTGCGGTTTTCAAGGGTTTTAAAACTTCTAAAACTTTTCCAACACATATAGCGTGAAAATGGCCCTCTTTCTCGAAAAAAACTGTATCAACAACCAATCGATTTCATGAAGGTATTAGAGGATTTTTGACTTATGGCACATTGATGGTATTTTATGCATTTGGCTATCAGGTCATATGTGTAAGAAACACACCATGAGTGAAGCCGGGTTGTTAAAAAAAAGTTAGACTACTTTCATTTATACTTCCAAGGGTCATTTTTGGAGACAGTTTTGAAACTTTAAAGAAGGGAGCAGTTGTGCCTTATTGCCCAATTTCTAATTCGCTAAGTGATCTACAAATTGAATGATGACGGCAACAACAACAACAATAACAACAATAAAACAAACAGTAAGAACAAAAATTGCCTTACCCACATCGGAGAAAGACCAGTGCGAGCCATAGCCATCCTAGAATAGCAGTAAGGAGGGACAATGGAAAACCAAATCCCATCCATTTAGCAAACGATATCGGAGACTCTGATCCCGTACGTGAGACGTAAAATCTGTGTAAACAAAATGTATTGATTCTACAGAATGATAGCCTTACCGTTATATGAAATTAAACGATTAAATGAAACGGAAATAATCGAAGCACACGATAAGAAACTTTCAAAACATATTTCAATGTTAAAAAAAAACAGAGCAGAACGTTCTTGAGCTTACTTATCTGATTGTTCTTTTAAAACCAGATTTGGTGGTGTTCCGGTCAGAGTAGCGATCCCACCAATGTTAGCACCATAAGCAACACTCAAAGCAAAAGCTTTAGCAAGACGACCTTGCTCGGGTCTTCCTCCTTCGTGTGGTTCATGTTGCTTGTTGTCCTCTGTGATTTGATACCTGCGGAATGAAAACATTTCTTGAATGCTTGGACCTTAAGCAGTCTTTTAAAATGCAACTTTTGAAACTTGTCATCAATGATAATTTTATGTATAAATAAGTAAGGGTATCTTTGTTGAGTAAAGTTTGACAACTCCTTAAAAAATAGCTGTATCTAAGAAGTGTATATTGTTTGGGAGACAAGACTCCAGAGTCGTGTTTTCCTTTCAAAATCTATAAAACCACATTTGAATTAAGACGAAAACTAACTTAAAGGTGTTGCATTTAGACGAAAAACTTATTATTAAATTATTCTTCAAATATATGGAGACAAAATCTAACGTGGCACTGTCCAGTCTTAGAAATCAGCCAGAATACCGACGTATATGACCGGTAAAAAAAAGTGTTAGCTTGTAAATTCTTAGAATGAACAAGTCGGTTCGTCTAACCAAAATCGTTTCATTAGCAAAACCCGAAAATTCCTTTTATGTGGAGACTTGCAGATTCCGGTGAGGACATGCACATTTTTCCCTGGAACCAATGTCATTGTCTCATACAGAACTTCAATGAAGTTACCAAAACAGTTGTCGATGAAGGCTTAACTCAAACAGGCATAGTAACAAGGAATTTAAAGCAAAGTTATACTAGTACATGTATGTCCTTACTTGCGTTCCGATGAATTCTTACTCTCATCCATGATTTCTTCCGTAGTTCCTTTAAATTCATTATCTACATCAATATCGTTCATGTTAACATTGGCTGATGGATTAACCTCGGTAGATATCTGTCGTAACGGAACTGGATAGTTATCTATCTCTTTAGAGAGTTTGTCCAAATTAGAAAGTCCGCCGTTAGAACCTTCAATACTTTCATATCCCTTGTTCTCAACACCCTGATCTTCTACAAGAACAAAAGGAACAAAATAACTAACTCGAACGTCATTGTAATTATTTTAAATCAAGTTTACTAGCATCGCAGGAGTTTAACTGAGACAATACACATTGCTAAGTTATCTTAAATACTTACATCAAACATTTGATAGGCATAAATATCACAAGCGTACTATGAAATTTAACAGATGACGAAATATATTCTACTGGTTGGTTATTTGTATTTACAATTACATCAATATTATTCCATTTATAATTATTTGTTTTTCAGAAAAACAAAAACAACAAGGACATTGATGTACAAACCCAAGTCAGGCTTTTGAACATCCTCCATATTTTTCACAATTGCTTGAATGATAGGTATCATCATTGAAGTGGCTGCTGTGTTACTTATCCACATTGACAAGAACCACGTGGTCGCCATAAGACCCGCCATTAAGCTATAAAACCAGTTGGGAAGTCATAAGCATGCATTGTGATTCTATGTCTGCCTTTGCAGCTATGTATATTGTCGTCATATCTTTTTTTCACAAGGTTTAACTCCGTTTTTCAACAATCATTCAGTTTCATACGCCGGTCGGTTCACCTAATTAGTTTTTCATGGACTGTGTTCTAACCAGTACTAACTTACCCTTCCACAAGGAGACATACGAAGGAAAATTTATGTTTTTTGCAAAATTTTCATAGAAGAGTATGGTCTGCCTAGTCAGGGATTTGAACCGCATCGCAGGGTTACAAATCCAACGCACTAACTATTGGATCATAGTCGCGCCTCGTTATATCTTAACAAATGGTAGACAATCATGTGCTTTCCGTAGACAATATAAGATAATACCTACATCTTAGCGGTCAAATAATTGGAACGCCTTAAATATATCAAAATCATAAACACGAGTGATCTTCTACATAAAACGTACTGACGAATGTCAAACACCAAATGACTGAGCGAGGCTAAACTGACTTGTTAAAGTGATGGATAAATTGTTAAACTTTCTACTTCGAGAGGAGCGGTACATGGTGTATGTAGAAATTCAAAGTTTTTAACAATATCATATCAGAGCATCAGCTGTTCAAGATGGAATAGTGGGCCTGGTTTACCATGGTTGTTTTTTTTATTTTCACAATTTGCTTTAAGTATACTTGGAGGATGATACAATAGACATCCACCCGTTGACTTACAAGATTGGTTGTGTCCCAACTATTTTCATAACACACAGAGATATTCGTATATGCAGTCCACTTTTTTCCAAAGCCACAGCTATGATAAGCCCTCCCAGAAACAACATAGTCGTGTCCTAGAAATATACATGTAGTTAGTTAATATCTGAGCAAGTGTTTCTTTGTTTATGGATGGAGTTATTGGACGTTTATTTGTTCTCTTGAATGTTCGAGATTGTTTGCTTCATTTCCTTGGATCTTTGCATCCACGTGCAATGAACCCTCACTTTGAGACCAATATGAAGACTGCTTACTTTCTTCAATATACATATATCGCATGTTTTTCATGTTTAAATGTGGTCTTCATAATAAGGTTGCATTGTAAATATATCCGAATTAGCAGAACATAGACGTTTATCATCAGTAGAATGTTCACGTACGTATGAATAATAATGGTATGAGTATATTAAAATGTCAAATTAAATTAATAAAAAGACTTTCTCGTCTGTTTTGTTATATATAAACATACCTTGACATATACATCGCTTATATCACTGGCTTTTGCCACACCAAGCATTGGAAAAAGAAATATAGGCATTAGTGATGTCACTGGAATTGGTATAGCTTCCGTTAGCCACAAAATTGCCATAACAACGATGACGTAAGCACATTTTGATTCCTGAAAAGAACGATTGTAAAATTATCATGAAATAATCTAATGAAATAGTTTCAATTGAGGGTTTGCGTGCCACGGACGGCTCACTTACATAGAGTAAATCGTGCGCTTGTGTTCACTGTTCAAAGAATGACGTTATTGCTTTTAAACATGAAAAATGCTAAAGAAGATAAAATCTAATAAAAACTTTGCAAACTTTAAATCTAGGTTACGTGTTTTTTCTCGATAATGGTCATCCCTCATAGGCAATAGCTCGTCGATTCGTCAGAGACGTTCAATTCATTAATTGTACGAAACCAACGTTAAATATCAACAAAAACAATGTGTTCTTAGAAGTCTCGACGATATGCAAAATTTTAGACGATGACAAATTAAAGATGACCACATCAAAGTAAACCTGTAGAACAGGTGTTGGGCTTAGTTACATTGTCATTACATAATGTGATTTATGTACGCTAGGATCTCTTTGAACACATGTGACCAGTATGTTTAGATACGATATGTAAGTATCTGTATAGATAGCCTATATCGGATTTCATTACAAAATTAAATTTTCTTCATCGATCATGTTTACGTATTTTTTACATTATTTAAGTATGATATACAGTAAAACCAACGAAAACCGTACCTTTTCCGGACTGGGCCAAAAGTCCGGTTTTCAGAGAACTGTTGATTATCAAAGAAAAACATGCTGACTTAGAAAATCGTCCGATTTTCAGAGAATACCGGTTTTCAGAGAGTCCGATTTTCAGGGGTTTTACTGTATGGTCAGTTAATTTGACCAAGTCTTATATATTAGAGTGGATACAACTACCGCTACCCTGACCTGATATAAATACTTACGTATGTTCAGTAACACGATGGAATGGAATGATTACATTCCTAATTTGTAAAAATTTAAAAGTGCAGTAAAACCTCAAATAGCTTCCGTCACAACATTACGACCACCTTGTTATAACAACCATATATTTTAGTACCAGCTTTCAATACAGGCCACCCTTGGGAAAGATTAAATGTGGCAGAAAAATGATTACGTGATTCATGTGGGTAGTATCCATAGATTGCTGTTACTATGGTTACGTAAAATCTCACATTTTGGGGGCTTCTTATTTCTATAAATTAGTGAAAATTGTAATTTTGTGTCCGGGATAATATTTAGATAAAGATCTGTGACAAGTAAGGAACGTTCTTGTGATTGTTAAATGCCGCTACATTTTGTCCGAATACAGGTTTGCAAAGGAAGTGAACGCCAAGAATTATAAATAATACTTATTTTAGACATCTAACAAAAACAAAGTTATTTGAATTCAAACACAAAAAATGAACCGTGGATTATATATTCAGTTGTTGAATATAGAGCATTATCAAAAAATGTCAGCGACAGCCTGATGGATGAAATACTAGATCGTTTATAATTCAGGTCATACAGCAGGTGAACGGGTTAACAGCTGTGTCCTGTATCAAGAGAAAATAATGTTTGTGCATATGTGACGATGTTAATGTTTTCAACGTAGGTCTGAAAGTCTGAGTTCAGATAGCTTCTTTCGAAATCTAGTAACATGAGTCCGAGCGTATTTTACCGGCTTCCCGAAATTTGCGGACCGTCGGACATGTCAGGCAAATTTCGAGCAGGTCCAATAACTTTTTGGTGAGTACCAGACTAGATGTACGGCATTCAGGCACTATTTACAGCATTTATCACTTGTTTATAATGTATTCGGTAAGACACATTTTCATTTGGTCAGACATAAATTCTATCTTTGTCTGACCAAATGTCAGGCAAGTATTCTAGCAGTAATGAGAAGCCTGGTTTTATATACAGTGAAACTTCACTAAGAGACCACCTCAACAATACGACCACCTCATTACAACCTCTATTTCAACCGGATAATGAGAATACCTCGATAGTAAGACCATTTTTCAGGTCCCAAAGGTGGTCTTAATACCAAGGATTTACTGCATATTTATTGTTACATTTAATGTTTCAAGTAACAAAAAAGTATTAAAATCGTTCTAATTGTCCAGTGTATGTTCTCTTCTGTATCTGAAACATGTTTTAGCATACAACCAGCAAAATAAGTTATTCGGGATGTGTTATAAATCCATTGTTAATCTGTTGACCCTTTCAGCGCTTTTTACTGTAAAATCCTATACAGTGGAACCCCTCTAAACCGGTCAAGCCTGGGACCAGGTCATTTGGCCAGTTTAGAGGGGATTTTATTATTACATGTATATAGTAACGAAGTCTTATTATCTGACATAGGCACATTAAACAAGAAGGAAAAAAACGTTCTATTAAAAAATGCTCCGATAAACGAGGTGTCCCGAAAAACGGGGTGGTCCGCTTGCGGGGTTCTGCTTTCCTTTTTTTTTATCCAGGGGGTCACACTTACGTCATACTTGACATTTTACAACGTACGTCGTCTGTCTGGTGGGATATAAAATCGTGATAACGTCTTTGTTTTACTATAAATATACGTATATAATACATGTGTATAATAAATGTACTTACGATTTCGAAGTCAGGTGAATAATTTAGTGCGAGGTTGAGAGGTAGAAGAAATGCAACGATTGTTGCGATAATTGGCTTCAGTATTAAAAGATGCCTCAAGTAACCCATAATATATTTCCACCAGAATTTGACGATATCAATTAAATAAGTAAGGTAACAACGTCATCCACCAATTAATGTTTTGATCGTAAGATTCGCTATCTGTTCATTATTTTTCACTCCATTCGTCATACCCGCATTTATCTGCACGCTAAATCCTGTTCAGTTATCTACACACACGATTGTCTTTAACGTAGATTTATTTCTTTAGATGCGTCTCAACAGACAATAGAAAACTTACTTTGAATTACTTTAACCAAAACATCACGTGATATTTGTCCCGTTTATTCAAAGATCGTCGGTCGCATACTAATGAAATAAAACACGAATCAATTAAATCTACGAATAACAAGCAAAATACAGTCAAATATGTTCTAAAGGCCACATGTGAGTTGATTCCGTCTGATTTTGTAGACCAGTTGATATATTTTCATTAAAGGTATCAGTAGTTTGTCTTAATTTCTGAATAAAAAACTCCATTAAAAGCAAGACCTTTACTTTGTTGAAGGTGGTACAACGACTCCAAAGCAACATCCTTTGGGAGAAGCACAATTATATTATTTTGAGAGGTTGTTACTCTGGAGAGGTTAAATTAATAGTTAAATTGTACAGTGAGAAAATATCATGTTGCTCTTGAATAGAGGTTGTTTCTCAAGAGAGGGCCACTCTGGCGATGTTGCACTGTACAAGTTTGACTGTGAAATTATCGCATTGTCTTTGTTACTGCGTACCTGTCCAATATTAGGATCATCAGATGTATAAGATGCATTGACACACATTGACATTGACATGCATTGACACACACACTTAAATTGAATATATCCTAACTTTGAAATGATAACGAATAAAAACACTGAATTATTACACGGTAAACAAAAAAAGTGCGAACGTATCGCGGGAGAAATATTTATACAGTGCAACCTCTCCAAAGTAACAGCCTTTAAGAGAAGCAAAATTATGTTGTTGTAGTTGTGGTTGTCGTCGTCGTCGTCGTTGTTGTTGTTGTTGAGCGGTTGTCGAGATATTAAGTTAATAGTTAAATCATACAGAGGGAAAATATGTTGTTGTTGAAGAGAGGCTATAGCTCAAGAGAGGGTCGCTCTGGAGAGGTTGCGCTGTATGATATATATTATTACAATTACAGTAATGGTTGTCATATTATCACCTTTATGAACTAAAATGATGAATTAATTACCCCTGAACATTATGCTGTGCAAGTTATAATGCTGGCGAATCTACAGTTCAGAATGAGATTATGAATTATACGAATTAATGGATGACACTTGTCACGGAATATAATTTGACTATAGAAATTGCGAAGTACTTCATCGTTGAAAACTTTTTTATGAAATTAATAGTTCTGATTTGTTTTTAAGAAACCAGAATAAGTGCATTGCCAACTGGGGAATTTCTATTGCATAGCATAAGTTTGAATATGCACGAGTTAACACTAAACGATCAAACAACAGAAGAAAAAAACTAAAGAATAGGCCTGAATATGATAATTGCAAACCCGTAAGGATGTACCAACCAACGTACAAGAATTTCAAAAAGCAAGGTTCACGCATACATATGCATGTATACGAAGCATTTTGTTAACAAATGTGTGTACTTACATCTTCGAAGTCCGTTGAATAATTTACAGCAAGACTAATTGGCAGCAAAAATGCTGCGCACGTGGCTAAAATTGGTTTCAATGCCCAAATATGGCGAAAGACATTCATTTTATAAACAGATATCAGGTAATTTATCACAAGATCAAAACATTTATTGCGTATTCCAATTTCCCAACAAATGTTCTAAGTAATGCTTGTGATTCTAGGTGACTATTCCCACTGTAAATATATGGTCCAAACTTATGTTCAATTCTTAAAGTAAAAATAAAATTAGAAGTACTTGGTTAAATCCAAATTCACACTTGTCAAAATACAATCACTATCATTATCAGTCTTTCATTCTTAAACATATGTTTTAAAACACGCGTACGTTTGTTAAATTATAGATGTGAGCATTTACAAACACACAACAACATTAATTATGCATTAATTAGACGCTACACATGTTTGTTTTTACTTAATTTGCATTCAAAATTCGTTATGACTCTGAAACGTCTCAACACAGATTTTAGATTTAATGATGACAATCGCCCTTTTTTGTTATTTTCAGTTAGGTGGCGCGCGTATCTTTTGTACATTGAGAGAGTTTTAGTTTTTAGTTGACAATAACAAAAAAGCGACTAGAGTCAACTTTGTTATAAACCTTGACCGCGAAGGAACCTCAATAGGTTCATTAGCCAGACTAGTTTGACATGTTTAGTGGAAAAAAACAAATGATGATTTTGTGAGAGGCGGGTGAATACCTCATACGCACTTATCTGGTTATTGTGTTGATCGCCCGATATGTTAATTCTATACCTCGGGGTCGATTAAAAAGTTGATCCAGGTTAAAGGTGAAAGCATAGAATTCAAATAATGACTGAAAATTACAGACTAATCGGTACAGTCGTTGTATTTCAATAGTAAATATGTCAGAGAAGAACTATGAAAAGAAAAAAAACTCAAGTCATCGTAGGTATTATTTTACGTGTCCATTAACGCGCACGATAGCTACGTGCACGGTATGATTGTACCCGTTCGTATCTAGATGAGGGTGAAATTAAGAGAGCTTTGATTAATATTGTGTGTGTTGTTTCTTTTATGGTTTGTATATTCTGCCGTGATGTTTGTATTGTCTATCATATAACATTTTTTTCATCAGTGTTTGGTGGTATTAATTATTCAAACACTTAACACGCTATCCGTCAAAAAAATAAGCTATGAGTCTAATCTTAAGTTGGATTTCATAAGGCGAACTGTGCCCACATTTTGAGCAGGAAAGCCGAAAAAACCCATTCATATTTGCTCTTTCCTGACAGTGCAGTTTATTCATATAACACAAAACCAACAATAACCATCTACTTGTGGATTGATAGACTGACATAATATGTCAGACGTTTTATTTTAGATAATAACACATGTTAAGAAAACATCAAATAAACACATGAAAATATCAAATAAACACAAGGATTTATATGAAGTTGGAAATCTTTTTTGCTTGATCGTATTGTGGTTAAATCGTTTAATTTCAGTAATGTGCAGCATTAATTAGTCTCCATATTGAGACCACCTTTAGACCATTGAAATGATCTCTTTATTACAGTGGGGTATCGAGAGAACGTATTAAGATCTGGTTGGAAATAAATGGTAGTTCTAATGAAGCGGTTTTAAGATGAAAGAGGTCGTTATGCCCATAGTATCTATAAACAGTCAACTGGTCGCGGTCGTGGTTCAGTTGTTGTTGCGCTGAACTTGTATCCCAGAGGTCCGTGTTCAAATCCCGTTCGCGCCAGGTCATGCCCTTTTGTGAAAATTTGACTAAATGTCGAGTTTCCTCCATGCATGAAGTTGTTGGTTCTTTGTGGAAGGTTAAGTTAGTGCAGGAAAGCTGGTTAGGTGAACTGGACGCCGTATATAACTGACTGAGAATTGCTGAAAAACGGTGGTTTACCCAAGATAAGAAGAGTAATGAGTACAGATTATTAACAGTATATAAAGGGGTCAGTGACAACAACTCATGTATCTCTATAATGTTACTGGTTGTAGACAACATGAGTTGTCTCTCATAATACAAAATTGATTTATCATCCATTTAAGTTCCTTTTGCACTTGAAGATAATATTGTTACCTAGTGCTATGAAGGGAGGTCACATATTTATTTCCGATATACGAGTTTGATAGTTTCCATTTTCAAATGTTAATTTCCCTACCCCGAAGGATTATTTATACTCGGAAATAATTGATTAAATCTTTATGCAAATGCATTATACGTATAGTGAATACTGTGTTGTCCCGTGGAACATAAGATAACGTATTTTATAGGTATGCGCGTACGCCCTAATTGCTGCGTGTGATTTAATTACTGACATATTATGATTATTCAAAGGACAAAACAGTGCTTCGAATTCCGCAAGTAAAATGCGATAAAATCGACTTCATAAAATGTCGTGAGTTGAATATTTTGTTGATAAATTTTCGTTGCAAACGACAGTCTCCATGTAATATCATGTATTGAACGAACAAGTAATTGAATTGACATCCTTATGAATTCAACGCTTAAAATGCATTTTGCTTTGATTGCGTTCGTAAATTTGTATTTAAAATTATTACAAGCTTGATTAAGATAATTATAGTCATTAACTTAAGGTTCCATTCTGTTTGATGATTTTAATTAAGGATTGTAATCGTAATAATTGGCTTCATTGTCTTGTGTAGGCCCTATTTATTCACTTCCTAAAAAAGGTCCAAAACTATGTATTGGTCAATTGAAATACGCGACGTTGAATTTTGGATTTACTAAAACTATCATCAGAATACTTCAGGTGCACTTTTAAAAATTCATGTTTAATATTGAAATCGTGTATATTATCAACTACATACATTCGTATTTAGACAGCTTAATGTTTTTTTTCAGACGTAAAGTTAATAAAATGAACTGTTCGTTTTTTTTGGTTTTTTTTTTAATTAAAAGCAGTCAGGGACCTATAACATCTATCTATGAATGTCAGATTAAAGTAACATCAGATCATGTACTTAACAATACATGAGCACCTTCAAATAACGGATGTTGTATTTCAAAACATGTGTGTGGGTGTGATTTAGGGAATAAAATCGTGACTCAGTTGCAAATCGTGACAAAATTTATCATTCGGCTAATGTTTGCCGATTCCTGTTTTGATCCACTTATTACACACAAGTATCTGTAGTTTATCATACAAAATCATAAATTCAGTATTTTTATCTAAGCCGTCTGTTTATTTAGTAGTTGTAAATTGAAACTTTTGTTTTAATATTGATCTTTTCTCTAGTTCTGAAACTTTGAGTTAATTTATGTGGCTATATATATATCGTGCTTGTTTTGATGTAACGTTACTTCCTAGTTTTACGCGTTGTAATATTTATAATAATGTCGGCTACTCCACCACCTCCTCGCAGAAGAAAATCAAGTACAATACGAAGAGATGAGTCGAAATCTACTGTTGAAATATTACAACAAATGGGTTTTCCTAAACAACGAGCGTAAGTCTTTTATTTTCAGGGGATTCGTCCTCTTAATATTTCGTACTAAATTTAGGTATACGTGATTTGCTCATTTGCTGTTTAACATCTTTTGTGGAAAAGAGTTTTCATACTTTTTTCATACTTTGCAAGTAGTGCACTAATATCTGCTGGTCCATGAATACCCTACCCCGCTCTAAGAAAAACTTGTAAAATCAAATTGAAAATCATACAAATAATTTTCTGCTGATTGTTTACATACATCATTCCATGTATATATATTTTGAACAAATAAACGTCAAAGAAAATTGCTCACACTTTTTTAAATTTTTTACTTCATAGATACTAAGACATTCAGTGTTTTGCTTATTAAGATTACAGTTTCTTCTAGTTTGAATTTTCTTGACACTGATAGGTTTAATTGAATTTAAAGCTGTGTATTCATTGTCTTGGTTATGTATATATTAAACTTTTTATGAAAACATTAATTTCGTATCTGATTTGTTTCCGAGGCAGGTATGGATTTTGTAATGTGCATTATTGTTTTTGTCCCTCAAAGGTGTAATGATTGGTTCATATCTTTTTTGTTCTACAAAGGTGTAATGATTGGTTCATATCTTTTTTGTTCCACAAAGGTGTAATGATTGGTTCATATCATTTTTGTTCTACAAAGGTGTAATGATTGGTTCATATCTTTTTTGTTCTACAAAGGTGTAATGATTGGTTCATATCTTTTTTGTTCCACAAAGGCGTAATGATTGGTTCATATCTTTTTTGTTCCACAAAGGCGGTAATGATTGGTTCATATCATTTTTGTTCTACAAAGGTGTAATGATTGGTTCATATCTTTTTTGTTCCACAAAGGTGTAATGATTGGTTCATATCTTTTTTGTTCCACAAAGGCGTAATGATTGGTTAGTATCGTTTTTGTTCATCCCTGACACGAAATTCAGCTGAGGGACTCACATTGAGAGTGACCACTGCATCCTTGAGACGCCCTCTGACTTGGAATATGCCCTTGGCATTTTCTGTGTGGGACCCCCCCAAAATCCCAAGGGACCCCTAAAATGTTAGAGACGGGAGTCCCGGGGACCCCTCGGGTGAAAAATCTTAGGGAAAACTCTGAGAAAAGTAGTTGTTTTGAACATGCTTAAAACACTTAAAACTTTACTAAGAATCAGTAAGAGTATGCATTTATGCTTATGTGGGTATTGAAATATGGTAGACTGTATATATTCTTTTCAGTTTAATATATATACTACTATATTGTTATCTTAATTTTCATTAGATTCCTAAATTTCAATTTCATTATCATCCCCCCAATGACTTACTGTGAACACTCTAAATATACTTTCATTCAGAAAAAATATCTTTCAGTGATTTTTTTGTACATTTCTCAACCAAATATCAGCTATTTCCCCTAGCTCAAAAATGCTGTGTAAATAAGTAACAGTATTTCAAATTTTCCCCTTTTTCTGATTTATCGCACTATATTTTCCCCTTCACAACGCCGCTGGTTGTTTTGAAAATCCCTCAAAAATCATTGTTCTTTATAGGTTAAAATGATAAATTGATAACATGTTACATCTTTAAAATGATAAACATACACAGTGCAACCTCTCCAAAGAAACAAAATTGTTGTTGTTGTTGTTGTTGAGAGGTTATTTCTCTAGAATTGTTAAATTAATGGTTAAATTGTACAGTTCGAAAAGTCATGCTGTTTTTGAAGGGAGTTTGTTGCTCAAGAGAATGCTGCTCTTGAAAGGTTGAACTGTAGCTTCATTTGATTAACATTATTAATGCATCTGATTTTTATGCCTATACTTTCCATTCATAGTGCCTAGATGCCATTTTTAACTTTAAGAGCTATGCAAACATGTCTTGAAAGTTAAAAAAATAAACACTGGCCTGTGATAGAAAGTTGCTAAGTCTTTATATGATAGAAATTTTAGGTGACTTTAACACTTTTATGATGATAATCATTTGCTGTCTTGCTGTCAAATACACTTAAATTTCTTAATTATTTATGGTTCATTTAATCATTTAGTTAAATACTGATTTTATGTTAATTGTTTCTGATCATTTTGGGCCATCATTTCAACAGACTTGATAGTTTCAGAAGTATGTATAGAATAAATTCTACTGTTTTGCAAGATTTATATAAATATGAAATTTGTTACCCATAATATTTCCAAATATATTTCAGTGAAAAAGCAGTGGCTGCAACAGGGGATAATGGTGTTAATTTAGCCTCTGATTGGTGAGTGAATTTTCAAGTATTTCATACTGACATTTTATTCACTGGATGGTCTTTATTCAGAAATGGCCACAAATATAGGTTTGACTGTATACAACTTTCCTGCACATTATGCGGTTTGTCATACATTATAATGAGCAATCTATTCACACGCTGTGCACATTCAATGATATATCGTATACAAAGTTTTGTGAACTTACGTGCACATGCTGAGTTGTTGATTTGTGTAATTCATATTAAATCAACCCAGTTAAAGAATATTGTTGATTTTTATCAAATGAGTAGTAATAGGCCGAAATATAATCATCTGAAATTAGATGTTTGAAAAACTCGGCATAACGCCATTCGATATTAGTTTATGAATCATATTTAAATATATTTTATCTCTTTGCCCTTTTTTGCAAGTGGAAATTTATTCAAGGCTAACAAATATTCTTCCTGTATTCTTTATAAAGGATCAAATTTACAGTTGATTTAATAGAAGGAAATTTTTTGACTCTTCAAATTATCAGCAGCCACAGGTCATTTTTTTCAACTTTTGATATCTAGTGAAAGTATCCTGTAAAATACTTGTGTTGTGTATTAATATTATAATTGTACTATGTTATAGCTCTTGAGTGGACAATGATAATATTTTTTCATAAACTTACTTAGTATAGAATATTTGTTAAATAATTATTACACTGAAATAAGATATTAAAACTAAATTGAATGATATATTGATCCAAAACACATGTCCACCTGTCTTTGTTTGACATTTTTGTTGTTGTGTGAGAAAAAGAAAGAAATTGTAATTTTTTGGCATTAAAGAATTTTTTTCACACTTTCTTTTATGTTTTTATGTGACATTTAACACTAGGGTTTAACGCCATTTTTCAACAATTTTTTGGTTACGTGCAGTGATCGGTTCACCTAATCAGTTTTTCTGGACTGTATATTAACCAGTGCTAACTTACCCTTCCACAAGGAGCCGGCAACTTCTCCACAAATGGCAGAAAAGCACTACTTTGTCAAATTTTCAAGGATGGGTATGACCTGCCATGACTGAGATTCGATCCTGTATCTCCAGGATACAAGTCCAGCGCACTAACCAGTGGACCATGGTCACGGCTCATAATTACTAAGTTATTCACCATTTGCACAAAATATTGATCAAGCAACCGGACATTTTCTCTGATGATTTTGGTGTATTTATAGGTTATTGTCACACATCGATGACCCTGAGATTGACGTAACAACTCCACGACAGTATGTTCTATATCTATGTCCTGTTGGTGCATTACAACAAGAATTGAAGAAATTCTATGACGAATCTTTGAAGGCATGCGGTTGGAATGGTTCCCACACTTACTTTCCCCATATAACATTGTGTCGATTTTTCAATGTGAGTATTACCATTCTAATACAGGGCTTGATGAATTTATTTCATGCTACTCGTCTTGCGGGACAACCAGCTAAGAATTTTAACTGGTTCTACAGTGATTTCAGCACGTCCTTAGTCAATTTCTACTCTAAATTACGTGCAGACAAGTGGATTTGTCCAGGCCTGTAACATATGTGATATACATTATAATTTAGTATTGCTATATATTTTTAGTTTGGAACATGTACTGACCTGTTATTAATTGTACAAATATCTTCCTTGTTTTTGCAAATATGTTATCTTTCATCTAATGGAATGATTTGTTGACATCAGCCAAGCAAAGTTAGAGTTTGTGGTATGAAATGATTATTATCTGTAATATGTGAAGGCACATGGTTTTTCATCCTTATGGCCATAGGTGGATTTCTCATGGTAATTTTTATTGTCTCTTGTAAACAAAGGTCATCTTGTGAATGGAGGCCACTGTTTTGTCTAGAATAAAGACCAGCTGTACCTATCATACTGTGAGATAAATGTACAGTCAAACTTATCAGCCTTGGGAAAGGCAAAATGTGGCCTTTATTTGGAGGTCAGTTTGTTCTAAATATAAATATATAAATATAGAAAAATATAGAAAAAAATGGTTTTCAGAGAAGGGCCTTAATTCACAGGGTGGCCTTTATTTGGAAGTGGCTGCAAACACAGGTTTGACTGTGCCTTATATGTTTTCTCACCTTAATGACAACATGGTTAACTGTAAACGTATACAAACTGAACACTCAGAACATTTCTATCAATTATACTGATTGTGTGGTTGGAATCAGGGGCTTTCTCCTCTGGGAGATCATGTTTTGTGCACTATTTTTTGTATGACCTAATGTATTGGTTTGGTTTTTGGTCAGGGGACTTTGGGGATGGTGGTATTTTGGGGAAGAAGGGATTTTTTGTATGTGTTTTTCTGGTAAGCAATCCTGTTGTTATCTGTATTTAAATGACTGAGAAATGTTTTCAATTTTTTATCCGTCTTTTTTAAGATAGATTATTGGTAATACTCACCATAGTGTTTTGCAGCATATTTCTCTTATTGATGCTTTTTGTTGAAAATCATTATCATGTGACTTGTTTAATACATGTGTATATTGTCCATAATGATTTCTTACTGACTGGGTCAAGTATGGTGTATACTTTATCAGTGTTCAAACTAATTTTTTTTAATTAAAGCGTTAGCTCAAACTATAAATAGTAATTGGAAGTAAACAATTTACTACTGGCCTGAATAGAAATTGAAGAGCTCTGGCTTTTTGGTTAGAACAAGGACTGTTTTATATGTAATCGGCTCTGACAAACCTGTTTATTAAGGCCACTTTTGTATAGTGGTGTGTATTGTAGAGTTAAATCTCCGTATTAAGATCATTATTTGGACCTGAAGAATGGTCTTAGTGTTGAGGTTGTCTGATTATCAAGTTGAAATATTGAGTGGTTGTTATAATGAGGTGGTCTGATTATCAAGTTGAAATATTGAGTGGTTGTTATAATGAGGTGGTCATTATCTTGATGTTTTACTGTGGATAGTTTTTTATGAAAGGTAATTGTAGCCTGCAAATGCTTATAATGGAAATCCAACTACTGGTCCTTATAGCCTGGTATCCTCTGTTCATATTGTGTTCTTTAGCATAAGTTTTGCTATATTTGGCCTCCGTGGTCTCTGACTAGTAATCACTAGCCACTCACCACTGTGAGTTCAAATCCCATCCAGGACCAAATTTCACATGTGAGGAAGTTGTCCAGCTAGCTTACGAAAGGATTGTGGTTCTACCCAGGGGTAAGCCTGGCGTCATCATCCACCATTGAAGCTGAAAAATCACCACATGACCCTGGCCGTTTGGTGCGATGTTAAACTCTGGTGAATTGACTATATTTGGTGTTCTGTACAGTGCAACCTCTCTTGAGTGGCCCTCTCTTGAGTAACAACCTCCCTTCAACAACAGCATGATTTTTTCCCACTGTACGATTTAATTATTAATTTAACCTCTCTATAGCAACAACCTCTTGGCAACGACATAATTTTGCTTCTCCCAAAGGGCATTGCTTTGGAGAGGTTGCACTGTACTTTCAAAAATGAACATATAGTTTCATTTTTTCATTCATTAGGTTGAGAATAGTAAGACAAGCATAGTGAATGAAGCCATGAAGAGATTACATCCGTATCTTGCTAACAATCCCGGCCAGTTGATACTGGAGTATTTCAGTCAGAACTATTTCATCGGACTCTTTGTTCAAGATATATACTACAAATATCTCTCAGAGCTTGTTGCTTTATTTGCCAGTGAATGCAAAGCCCATGGTTTGTAGGACTATCTTTTTCTGTTTTCTGTGATTTTTTATTATTTTTGTATCAAATGCACTCCATAAGGTTGTTAAAAAAAATTCTTTTTAACTCATCTAATATTTTAACATTATGTTGGGCTATTCAAAACTCAGTACATAAAATAACCATACAAATTAACGCTCACAATATTTTTACCTAAACAAGCCTTTCTTAATGATGGAATAAAAGTTGTTTACTCTTATTTCTTGAAAAAGACCTTATTTGGAGGAATTCTTGAATAAAAGTGTTGATTTATATACAGTAAAACTTCCTTTTTACAAGCATCAATATCTCAAGCACCCAACTTATCTTGAGGAGTTTTTAAAGTGCCATAAATTTTTTGGTTATTAATTGTGAATAATTTTCAACCAACAAATAAATACCTCGTTATTAAGTACACCATGTTTATCTCGAGCATTCAGTCTGTTCTGATGACTCCTCGAGATAACAAGGTTTTACAGTAGTTATTTTACAAGAATTTTTTGCCATGCTTGTTTGACTGTTTTTGTCTGTTTTCCTTGTCAGATGTTAAGCATAGAATACTCTGTTATAAATTTACACTTTATAGTCATAATAAAGGGTCTCTGCTCCATGGTCAAGTGGTTATACTCTCTGACTAGCAACCACTAGCCCCTCACTGCTGTTAGTTCAAATCCTACACAGGGACCAGACAAATTTCACGTGTGAGGAAACTGTATGAGCTGGCTTATGGAAGTTCAGTGGTTTCACCTAGGTGTACGCCTAGTGTCTGCCTCCACTGTTTATGCTGAAAAAGTTGACAAATGACCAAATGGCTGTTTGTGCGGCATTAAACCCCAGAGAAAGAAGGTCATTCATGCTGAAGGACAGCAACCACACATGTCATCAGTATTTTGTTACAAACTTTCCATCACCACTTGATTAATTTTTTTTTTATTCATTGTAGGCATAGAGGTTGAACCGCCGAAGAAACAACTTCATGTCACGTTGGCTTATCAATACAGTGCTGACCAACATGAGATGTTAGAAAAACTAGCCAAACAGATCAATGTCAATGCAGAGGGAAGATGGGAGCTGAGGGTGTACTCCAGAGATGCTAGGATTGGGAAAAGTGAGGTAGATTGTATTGATATTTTAATGAGTTGGTCTCAGAGAATTAGATTCTGTATTAGGCTTAACAAAAACAGGCTTGTTTCTGGTTACATAACCCAAAAATATGTGTCGGTAGCTAGAGATTTTTTTTATTATATTTTTTTTATATTTATTGGTATTACTGTGTGGGAATATGTGTGCCATAATATTCATAAGTTGTGAAAATTACAATATAGCAATACGATTTGGAAGCCGTAAAAACTAATGAGTCAGCAGTCAAATATTGGATTTGTTGGGTAACTGGAAACAAACCTTTTTTAGGCCTTATTTATGTATGAAGATATCTGATTACGTATCGGTATAGAAGCATATATATATATATACACACACCAAAATATGTAAAACAATATAAATCAAGTGTTTGACTAAAGTACATGGTATACTGGTCACATGACTGCTTTTCTTTCGTTGGACTGCATTTGTATCAATAAAATACAGTCAAGCATTTTGTCTGTCCTAAGGGTGGCATTTGTTCATAGGTTTGACTGTATTATGTTTGAAATACAGACAGCTAGGCAATTCTTTGTTAACATTAGGATCAGGGGGATTTTTAATTATAAAGTAGTCAGTCACAAAACTGTAAACCAACAATTTTTTTATGATTGGCCTAATTCACATTTTTTTATAGGTCAGAAGAGTAAAGCAAGCATATAAAGCATCACTCGACGATGAATTAGATCTGATCATGGGTGATTATATCTACATTGATCCCAACGAAAGCACAAGAAGTATTGACAAATGGTTCAATGGAATATCGTGGTTGACGGGCAAACAGGGCATGTTTCCATCCCCGTATACGGAGAAAACTGCCGAGACCTGGACTTGGGCTCTTCATGGGTAAAATAAGTGTTTGTTTCTGGTTACATGCTCACTAAAAATAGGGTGGGAAGGTTGGCGTTTTTTTTTATTTGGATTTTTTTATTGTTCTTGAAAGCCGTTGTTAAGATTATTATTGTGTAGAAAGGTAAAAAAGTGAGACAGTGGATGTGGGGATTAGGGTAGGTTACTTAAGTTTGTTCAGAAAAAATATGGCCCATTAGAATGCATAATAGAATAAATACGAAAAAACAAAAAGAAGGTTTTACTGTGAAGCAGATCATGAACATAAAATCAGAATTACATGGTTAAAAGTTTGCTGGAATTTTCCAGAACCTGTGTTTTTTCCCGGGTCTGGACCCCATTTGTTTTATTGTTTTCAGGGCACCGAGGTTAAGATTTCCAGTTTTTGAAAATTTTCAACTTTCTCCCTTGGAATTAGTAATATTGCATGTATAGAAATCTAGAAATATTGAAAAAAAAATTTGTCATAGTGTGTGTCAGTACTATCTGCCTGTAACTGTAAGGAAGACTGATTTAATATCAGTATCAGAGTCATTACAAAGCTTTTGACTTCAAGGGTTTTTTTTGTTGTTTTTCTTTGTAAAATAGATCGTGAAATAACAGCTTGTCATGTTTTTTTTTACTCATCATTTCTCGGTAAAGAAAATATGATGTAAGCTACTCAGAAAGTTTAGGCATAAAAATAGGTTTGTTTCTGGTTATCCGACCAACCCATCTTTTACCTGCCGACTTAAAAGTTTTTACGGCATCCAAATGTTAGTGCTATATTGTAATTTTCACAACAATGTTACAGATATATGTAAAAAAAAACGTAAAAGCAAAAGATCCATACCTACTGACCCATACTTTTTTGTGCATGTAACCAGAAACAAACCTTTTTTTGCTTAGGCCTAATATGATGGTACTGGCAATTATTTTGTCTGATTCTCAATAAGACAAGATTCATGTGAAATTTAATCAGTTTGATGTAATATCAACATTGTACAAAAGTTTCTGACAGAAATAAATTCTTATTTTTCCTGGTAATACCAAATTATTCATCAATCTAAGTTGATGTTTTTTTAATGTAGATCTCATATGTTGGCTTCGGTTGGTCATATGGTCAATGGTATTGGTGCTGAACAAGGTGCTGCGGCCAGAGGAGAGGTGTATGAGCCTGTATGGCAAACTTCTGAAGCTTTATATGCCAAGGTGATCATGTAATAAACTGTACAGTGCAACCTCTCCAAAGCAGCCCTCTTGAGCAACAACCTCCTTTCAACAACAGGATGATTTTCACTGTATGAGTTAACTATTAATTTAATCTCTCTAGAGCAACAACATCTTAACAACAACATAATTTTGCTTCTCCCAAAAGGTGTTGCTTACGAGAGTTTGCACTGTGGTTCTATAAAGTGGAGGAATAAAATTTGATAACTTGTATGGCAAACTGTCAATCCATTGTATTCCAGAATCTGCATGTGTCTAGTTTGTAAAAAAACTGAACTACTCCGGTATTACATGTTGTTATAGTTACTATAAATCTGACATTTCAACTTGACACTCTCTCGATACATAATGATGTATACATGTACGTACATGTAGTTCTGGCTCTATAGGAAGTGATAAATATCTGATTATCATGTAAATCAAGGATTCTCTAGTTCTTAGCAGAACCATAACCAAGCTACTTAACTTTTGTTGAATTACTACAATATAACATCTGAAAACCGTACCCCTTTCTGGGCTTGGCTAAAAGTCCAGTTTTCTGAGAATCCCAGTTTTCAGAGAACAATTGATTATAGAAGCAAAAAAAATGAGACTTGAAATATCATCCAATTTTCAGAATTATCTGGTTTTCTGGGGTTTTACTATGTACTTATTTTAAATTTTGAATGCATCAAGTATTGTGATAAATTTGGTGTCAATCAACGGACTGTGGTATATAACTTCAATTTTGTTGACAAATAGCATTAAGAACTTTTTTCGATACAAATATTGATATTAATATAGTATTTCAACGAGGACAAATATGAACCCCTTATTATATAGGTATGAAGTATGGGGCTAATACTACAAATACGGTAAAACCTCAAATAGTGACCACCTCAGTATTACAACCGCCTTGTTATAATGACCACTTGTTTTTTAGGCCATCTTCCTTTAACTCTATATAATTCAACTTGATAATGAGATCACCTCATTATTATGGTCTCATTATGGCGGTTTTACTGTATTTCTAATATAATCAATCTGACCCCATCAGGTCAATAAACCGCCTAAGAAGAAAGATTCTGCTGAGAAAAAGAAAGAGCCGAGAAAGTTATATGTCTCTAGACACGCGGAGAGAATGGATTTTCCTTTTGGTAGAAGTTTCTGTGATACTGTATTTGATGAGGATGGTACGTTAATGTTTAATTATAGAAAGATATAGTGCTAAGGCCTAAAAAAATGGTTTGTTTCTGGTTACCTGACTGACCCATCTTTTACCTGCCGACTTGTAAGTTTTTATGGCATGATAATCTTAGTTCTATACTGTAATTTTCACAACAGTGTTACTGATATATGTAAAAAAAAAACAGAAAAGAAAAAAATCTCTATCTACCGACCCATATTTTTTTGGGGCATGTAACTGGAAACAAACCTTTTTTTTGGTTATGCCTAAGTGTTGTATGTATATTAATCTTATTTATGTCATTGTAGTTGTAATTCTTTCAGTAGTATACAAACATCAATGTGTTTAAGTTTATCATGCATAATTTTTAACATGTAAAGTTTATTAATATTATTTTTATGTTTTTTTTATGTGTATGAAAATTATGGTACACCATTTTATAGAAGCTGTTTCACTTCTTGCAGGCAACTATAAACCCACTGATCTGAACATGCCTAAATCTCTACCTAAAAGGACCACGAATCAATGGCATTATTCTAAAGATGCACCTTTAACTCGTATCGGGCAATTACAAGCCAATTTAACAGGTATGTGAAGTCTCCCTAGAGTTTTCACTGGGGTTTAAAGTCACACTAACATCCAGGGTCATTTGGCAACTTTCCAAGTTTATAAGTGGAGGAAGACCCTAGACTTACTCCTGGGTAGAACCACCAACCTTCCATAATGGCCTACTCACACTAAACACGAATGGACACACGGTTCCAATTCGGTTTACTCGATTTATACATGGGTTGCCTGATACGAGTATTGAGCTCCAACCGTGTCTCGGGATGAGTTGGTACGATTTAGATTCGAATGTAGCACGAATATGTACGAACAAAGCACGGATATACTCGGTCAAACAAGGTTTGTCACGAATTGTACACGATTTACAAACGATTTTCATACGATTGTTGCACGGTCAATGTAGGGTCTAGTACGGTTTGTTACGGCCTAGTACGAATGAACACGACTTTTACTCGACCTACTGGAGATTTACAGGGTTTCTATACGGTCCAACCGACTGTTGATCGTGTTATGTTCGAATTATCACACATTCGTGTATGGTTTGATATAAATTGACTCGTTTTGATGGCTTGACTTAATAAAATTTCGAACTTTCAACAATGGAAGACGACAGAATACGGGAATTAGAAATCCTGATATTTGCACTGGAAGAACCTTCATTGGTAGGGATTCTCTTTTTGGGGGTCTTCTTCTTCCTCTTTGGGGGCATTATGTAGCTAGTACAGTACTCTGTTGTTTCAATTTGACAGTAGCTAGTTGTGTTGTGCTGTGTTTGAGTGCTGAACATATATACTAGAGCTTTGTACAGACGTAGAGGCCGTGTCTGGTCGTACTTGACCACGTATAATTCATGCTTGAACCGTATCGGTCGTATGACGATCGTATGAAACTGTATAGACCGTATGGCGATCGTATAAAACCGTGTGTACACTCCTGTGAATCGTATGATGTTCGTGTGACATTCGAGTGTCAATCCGAGTGTAAGACGTAGGACTTTGGTACGGTTTCACACGATTCCATACGATTTATATACGATATTGACTCGGTTTATCTCACTCGAGCATGGATTTTATGTACGATTGTATATACGATCTCGTACGGGTCTCACACGGTCTCTCACGGTCTTGTACGATCGCTAATACGATCATACACGGACATGGCACTCGTGTCAGTTTTTTAAAAGTTTTAAAAATCCTACACGACTTTCACGGATACACTCGAATGCCCCGAGTGTAACTCGAATAAGGACACGTTTAGTTCGGTTGTATATACGGTTTACACGAATGGCCATTCGTGTAAGTCGTATGGCCAGTGTGAGTAGGCCATAAGCTAGCTGGACAGCTCCTACACATGTGAAATTTGGTCCCTGATGAGATTCAAACTTACAGTGGTGAGGGGCTAGTGAGATTACAAGTCAGTGAGCAGAACAACTTAGCTATGGAGGCCCCCTAAAGTAGACAACTTCTATCACAGAAGTTATAATGCACGAACACAGATATTGGGTTTGGGACTGGACATATCATATACATTCTTACTTGCTGGTTCCATTTAATTAAACTATCATATACATTCTTACTTGCTGGTTCCATTTAATTAAACTATCATATACATTCTTACTTGCTGGTTCCATTTAATTAAACTATCATATACATTCTTACTGGCTGGTTCCATTTAATTAAACTATCATATACATTCTTACTTGCTGGTTCCATTTAATTAAACTATCATATACATTCTTACTGGCTGGTTCCATTTAATTAAACTATCATATACATTCTTACTGGCTGGTTCCATTTAATTAAACTATCATATACATTCTTACTGGCTGGTTCCATTTAATGAAACTATCATATACATTCTTACCTACTTGTTCCATGTAATTAAACTATCACATACATTCTTACTTACTGGTTCCATTTAATTAAACTATCATATACATTCTTACTTACTGGTTCCATTTAATTAAACTATCATATACATTCTTACTGGCTGGTTCCATTTAATTAAACTATCATATATATTCTTACTTACTGGTTCCATTTAATTAAACTATCATATACATTCTTACTGGCTGGTTCCATTTAATTAAACTATCGTATACATTCTTACTGGCTGGTTCCATTTAATTAAGCTATTATATACATTCTTACTTGCTGGTTCCATTTAATTAAACTATCATATATATTCTTACTTGCTGGTTAATTTCATTGTATGCTGCATGTATGTACCAATTTCTGATTACTGGGAGTTCATTAATTTTTGTTGGGGATTTAATTACATGGTTTTCGTGGGTAGGCTTGTCCGTGAACTCAAATCCCAACAAATAAAAATGTCAAGGTATATGTGAACTATTTGAAAATTTCAGAAAAAGATAGGGACATTTTTTGTTAAAAAAACAACAAATCCACAAATTTAAATCCCCCATGAAATTGCCTTTATTATAAAAAGCATGAAAATTGAGCCCTGTATTAATCTGTATTATTGTTTTATTTCTGTTTCTTGTAAATTTATCATTTCTTCTTATTTATGGCCTGGACTTTGGTATTACACTTAATATTCTAGATTTCTATGCAATAAAACTCATTGTTTTAACTTGTATGTTACATTGTTTATTAAAAGCTTTTTGTAAACACATTGTTTTGTTTCATTGTAATGTTTTTTTCATCATAAAATCTAACAAAGGTTACCTCTTCAAGTGATTGATAGTCATTGTTCATATCTGTAGATAGAAGTTTGTATTCAGACCAAGTTAAATAATATGTGTGGTGCTTGTAGCATGGAAAACATGTTTGTCTTTTTTGTCCATTCATTTGTTTTGGTTACAGTGCAATTAGTGAGGTGTTGATTTATTTTAACAGTTGTATTTACAAAAAATAGAGTAATAACTATAAATTAAAAACCCTTTTTTTCATTTTTAGCTCACTTGAGCACATAGTGTTCAGTGAGCTATAGTGATCAGGCAGTCTACTCCATTGTCAGTCGTCTGTCATCCGTCATCTGTTGTCCGTCATCCACACCTGGGGGTTGTTAATACTTCAGGGGTCACACTTTTGAGTTAATCTTCATCAGACCTTTCAGAATGTTTGTCTTGATAATATCTTGGACAAGTTCTAACATGGGTCATCTTGGGTCACAAACTAGGTCACTAGGTCAAATCACAGGAAAACCGTAGAAGTAGCAATCTTTACTCAGGTGTGGAAAAAAGGGCCATTATGGCCGTCTTGTGTAATTGATGAATTTTAGAAATGATCTAGTTATTTTTTCTTATGTAGACAATTTGGAAAGCATTAAAAAAATCAATGTTTCTGAAACATAAAGTAATTTTGATTGGCCTTATTTCAATCATGATTCATTTAATTTACTGGTATTTATTCTCAAGTAGTTTAAAAGTTACTAACAATGCATATTTAAACCAGGAAGTTTCATTCAGTACTCCACTTAGAGCTTATGTATGAGACATTATCATGTGTATCTTTTATGTATCTTTATGTAAATACTCTTACAATTTTCTCTTCCCTGACTGGTGTGCAATTTTATTAATTAATTTATTAATCTATGGTTAAGTGGTTATTATCTTTTGTTAGGGATCACTAGCCCCTCACTGCATTGAGTTTGAATTCCACTCAGGATCAGACATATTTCACTCGTGATGAATAGGGCTTTCATTTGATAACATTTTGACCCTTAAAATCAGTAAAATAAAGCTTTTGACTCTTGAGAATTGTACCAAAGGGTCAAATTTACAATAAAATTAGAAAGAAATTTTGTTGACTCTTTGAATTTTCATCAGTCAAGGGTCATTTTTGACCCTCAACTTTTGATGTCTTGTGAAAACGCTGGAGGAAGCTGTTCAGCTAGCTTATGGAAGGTCGGTGGTTCTACCCATGTGTACTTTCAGGGGTATTCCTTTATTGTTAAAGCTTGAAAAGTCACCATATGACCCAGGCTGTTGGTGCAACGTTAATCCCCATAATAAAAAGATGAATTTTCATGTGTGTATTTCCTATTATTGAACCAAGCTTATCTATCTCTAATTCTTAATAAAATCTCTAGTTATACTGTACAAACTTCAAATAGCGATCACCTCAATATTATGACCACCTTTTTACAATAACCACTTATTTTTAAACTGGCTTTTAATAACTCCCATATGATTCGATTTGATAATTAGACCACCTCATTATCATGACCAATTTTTCAGGTCCTGAAGATGGTCTTATTATTGAGGTTTTGCTGTAGATTATTTGAAAGGACATGTTGATCAAACCTTGGCCATTCCAACCACATCAGTATAGCCACAAAATGTAATATAAACAATACTACACAAAATGTCATGGCTTCCTCAATTAGTGCAACATAAGAAATTAATGTTAGTAAAATAAAATCATTTATTGAATGTTTATATTGTACTTTGTCTTACAGGTGAATGGTTACATGATAAAGGTGTAGTTTTACATCACATATATGTGTCCCCAGCATACAGGTGTGTGGACACAGCAAACAGAATTCTTCGAGGTACGTTTTTACTTGTTTGTTTGACTCTAAAATCTGTGCCAAGTTACGTCATGTTTTCTGTTATATCATGAATTTTAAATTTACAATGCGTCTAAATTTACCTTCTTCGTGACTGTTGTATCCAGTTTCAAGTGTTTATGTTGAAGGAAGGGAAATTGAAAATATTTGCTCTATGTATAGTATAATATTAAACTACTATAGTAAGTATAACTGATAGTTTTGTATATAGTTAAACTCAGTACATTTAAAAATGCTACACCAGCAGAATAATTGAATAATTTTATGATCTGTGTAAGAATAGCTTATTTTGTAAATGGGACTTTCCCTAGGTATACCTGGTACAATTAAATATGTGACTCCTGGCCAAAGTAACAGAAAATACATTTTATGAAATTATTTGTTTACTTATCAAAATATTACACAGTAAAACCACACATAGTGACCACCTTAATATTACGACCACTTATTTTTTACCTGCTTTCAATAATTTCCCTTGAATTCTTGATAATGGGACCACCTTAGTTTGAGACCTATTTTTTGGGTCCCAAAGGTGGTCTCATTATTGAGGTCTACTGTATTGCTATAATTTGTTACTGGGGTTTAATGATACACCAACAACCAATGGTCATTTGGCAACATTCCAGCTTTATCAGTGGAGGAAGACACTGGGCTTACACCTTGGTATAACAAAGGACCTTCCATAAGCTGGTTAGATAGCTTCCTCCCATGTAAAATTTGGTTCAGGGGGGATTTAAGTGCATAGTATTCTGTGGCTGGTGATTACTAGTCAGAGATCATAACCACTCAACTACAGAGACTCTGCGTAATTTGTTAACAGACCCAGAACAAAAACAAAAGCATATGACATGTGTATAAACGTTATATAATGTAGAGTTGCAGCCATCATTAAAATATATCAAAGTTAACATGCATAATTTTGATAGGACTTTTTGCTGTGTATCATTTATTTAAAGTTCAGATAATAATTATTGTAAAAATGATCTTTAGAGTTTGGAAATGAAAAGATACATATACAGTCAAACCTGTGAACAAAGGCCACCCTTGGAAAAGACGAAATGTGGCCTTTATTGACAGGTGGCCTTTATTTAGAGGTCATTTTGTTCTAAATAATCAAAGACCATTTTTCATGGAAAGGCCTTTATTCACGGGGTGGTCTTTATTCAGATCTTTGTTCTGATATTTACAAATAACTATTCGAATATTGATAAATTGTATTTGTCCAAAAAGTGATGTTAGTTACAAGAAACATATGTTAATTGTAAAGGTTAATATTGACTCCATCATAACTATTACAGGGTGGTTACCCAGTTGGGGCCTGAACAAAAAAATTTGCAACCATAATGTACAAATTTTGTGTATCATAAAAATGATAATTGCAACTTAGTTCTGTACTTTTGTATTGTGACATTTTGATCAAAGTCATCCTAAATCGTTTGCATTCCTTCTTGATTTGGGGTCAGTGCCAAAAATAGAGTCAGTTGGGAACCTATGCACAACCCATTTCTTCTGGTCTTACGATTGTCCCAAGCAGCCATTAAGTTTACCACAGGTTTTTACTTAATAATCATCATTTACGCAATGTGTACACCCAAGTAACATGTTACCCTCTGAACTGCAATGGAAAATGGCATATCTGTGTGTGTCATGCAACTCAATTTCCATGTAAACTATGGCGTTTATGAAAAAAATGTAGTGAAAATTACAAATACCCACACATCATGCCAAATAGAAACTTGTCATAATTTTCCAACTAACTATTTGAATTTATTTGGTCTCACAATGAAATGAAATCCAGTGGCACTATTTTTCACTGACTGTTTACTGCTGTGTATGGATACAAATCCAAAATTGGATGGTGAGGCATCTTGGGATAGAGGTTAGTGTTAGCTTGATGATGCAATTGCTAATTATAGAATGACATTTACTGTACGATTGTTTCAGAACTAGGACAACTGGATCTAATGTTACATATAGAACCAGGTTTATTTGAATGGCTGGGTTGGTACCCGTATGGACTTCCTGTATGGTTCAAACCTAGCGAATTGAAAGAGCAGGGATATAATATTGATACTAACTACAAACCTATAGTACCGATTGATAAGTACGATATGGAAGAGGATATTAACAGTTATTACAAAAGGTCTGGACAAGTGGCTATGAAGATTTTGCAGAAACATCAGGCTGATGGTATGTGTTGTTAATAACCTTTTGCCACATAATACTGCAAAAGAAGATCACAAAATGAATGAAAATTAACCCCTTGCATTTCCCTGCATCTGAAGCAGACGACTTATGAAAATATTGTGACAAATGAAGCCATTGCTTGTAATGAGTAATGGTTCCTTTTGTCACAATGTTTTCCATTGTCAAAGAGAAATAACCCAATTTTCTTGAATAAATTAATGTTTCGTATACATGTATTTGCTTTGAATTTGGAGGAGTCCAAAGTATGCTTATGAGGCAAAAGGTTAAACTTGCTGTGCTATGTAAAATTGCCTTATTTGGCATCTAATGATTTAGTCAGTATTTCAGCAGAAAGTAGCGTCAGTTTAGTCTCTCTATTCATTTTATCAGCTTGAAAAACAGTCAAAAGTGTATTTCTTGTTGTAGGATACTAAAATTCTTGTTGAAGACACAGATGATTTTTATATGCAGGATGTTTCAAAGTACTACAACCTCTTTTGTGAATTTATTAAACCTAAATCTTTTTCCCATACTAGTATTATATTTTCAAAATTTGTAAAAATAACTGAAACATTGGTCTGAAGATTATGTTCAGTAAAACGTCACGGAGGTGTAAAAATGTTTTCATTTAGCCAGTAAGCTACTAAAAGTAGAAGGGGGATTTGAGGTCCCCCCAGTTAGGGGCAAAGGGGCAATACCCCCTTTGGGGAATGCTCAAATAACTGGTTGATTTTTGCAGCTTCAGGCTCTTTCTACACCCCTTCCTCAAATAGAAACCACCCCAATATTATGACCACCATGTTATAACGACTACTTATTTTCGGACCGTCTTCCAATAACTCCCTCTAAGTTAACTTAATGATTAAATCACCTTATAATTACGAACGATTTTTCAGGTCCAGAACATGGTTTCAGTATCAAGGTTTTACTGTACATAAAAACAATCTATATATAATACATGTACATTTATACCTGTATTTTCAGGTGGTAATGTTTTGATTCTTGGACATGCTGGCACGTTAGAAGTATGTACGCGACAATTAATCGGGAAACCGCCTAGATCGTCTCAGGAATTTCGTGAATTGTGTTCAAAGGTACCGTACTGTGGTCTGACGCTATGCCAAGAGGATGCTCAGACGCAGAAATGGTCCATGATAGACTCGCCCATTCCCCAGATGACGCATGGACACAATAAACAAATTAATGTCAAAAATTTACTGTATCCATCATAGGTTTGACGTGTGCTATATTCATTGGGGTCCATTCGAAATAATTTTTTCTACTTATCTTGTGTGTGCTTAGTCTTTGAGTCTCGAAAGCCGTATCTGTGAAGGATGACTTATGGTAAAACTTATCACCAAATCTCATTTTTATCATTGAATCGAATGCCAATATGTCTTAAAGGAAAAAGGAACTGTATGGTAAGAACATGAGCACTTCATGAAATGCACAATGAACATGTAGTACTTAGTGTGTTTTAAGTTTACAATATTTAGAAATATCTATTAGAAATGTTGACTTATCATGTATTGATATCTGATGTTTGAATTATTTGAAGCCAAAATCGAATTCACTACCCTGAAAAATGAAGTGTTATTTTGGTCAATGTTGACAGCTGGCAGAAATTTCTGATATTTACGATATTTTGCAGATACAATGAAAGTGAATTATTCTATTCCCAGATAGAGCCATCACATGCTGTGACCAGAGTCCAGAGGTTAGTGGGCTGGACTTGTAATCTTGTGATCCGGGCCCAAATCCAGGTCACTGCAGGTCATACCCATCCATGAAAATTTTACAAAAATGTTCATTTTCCACCATAAGTGGGAAAGCTGCTGTCTCCTTGTGGAGGGGTAAGTTTGTACTGGTTAGTGCAGTCCAGGAAAACTGGTTAGGCGAACCTGTCACTGTACAAACTGAAAAAGTGTTAAAAACGGCGTAAAACCCAGTGAAAAGAGGAACCACCACTATGTGTATTGTGATTTTAAGTAAATGTACAGTGGGATAGACCTATAGTTTGTATTCTTGTCTGGTCATCATTAGTAATTTGTATAGCAAAATATTTCAGTATGTTCAAGACACAAACCGTGGAATTAGAGTGACCTGATCTCCATGCTCGTTAATTCAATGTTTATAATCTCCTGTGAGAAAATAAAATGAGTGTTAAATCATTCTTTAAATAAAAATCTTGGTTTACGGTACAACCACTCATACTTTTAATGGTCATAGGTAATTAGGCATTTTTTTGTGAACATTATATGCTTACGCCGGAAACAAAAAACTGGAATAAGGAGTGAAATTAATCCTTATTGTTAAAATCGTTAAAAGAAAAATGGGGGGCAGGGAATTTTCAAATGAGTCGATTGCTAAAATGCAAACCAAACTTTTGATAAGAATGGCCTTAGGATACTACACTATTGACACAATTACCAGGGCTTACATTTGACCCCTAAAACTGCATTTTGACTTAAAATTAGTGAAATAAAACTTTATACTCTTGAGAAAAGGGTCAAGTTTATGATAAAATTAGTAGGAAATTGTGTTGACTCTTCAAATTATCATCAGGCAAGGGCCACTTTTGATGCTCAACTTTTGACATCAAGTGAAAACCCTGATTACCAAATAAACGTTTGTCGCGTCTTTAAGGCTTTTCTGTACATTTAGGTTTTTTGTATATTTTGTGATTTTGTTACTCTATTGCTTGTTATTTTATGTGTTGTTTTAAGCTAACATTTTTATTTTGAAGATGTAAGAAATTATACAATATTTGTACGCAGTTCTACATTCCTGCAGTATCTTATTCCAAATTGTGTTAAGTACTTATTGTTTTGATGATAAAGAAAAACAGACATGTATGGTGATTTTGACGCATAATATCTGTTGCGTTAATACATTAGTTGACCTAGATGATGTATGATATATATAGAGATACCGGTGCTCTGTTTGGTAAAAGTTTTTTATTTTATGTTACTATTAAATTACAATATTATTATAGTATTATAATAGTGTAAAAATGTATCATCACCCATACAGCTCACTATTATTTATGTATCACTGATTTGCGATTAAACTTCCAAGGGAAATGTTCTTTTTTTTCAAGAACGTGTTCCGTCAATGCCCCTCGTATCAGTTGATATGTGTACAGTATAGTAATATATAATAGTAAAATGGTAATGTAATTTTATTAGACTTGAGAATACTGTAAACGCAAAGTTGAGATCTGAACTTTGAGACTGATCTCAAGATTTATGACCTTTGACCCAGGTCTTATTTTGACAGGTATTAATTCACACATTATATTTATTTAGCACAAGTTTGACGCAATATTTATTTTATTTTGTATTCATAATATCAGTGGTCTGATGTATTGATCTACTATATATAACGTTAATTTAGCTTACAAAATACTTCAGAATAAGAAGTGTTCACTTTTAACCTTTTGTCTCATAGGCATATTTTGGACTCTTCCAAATTCAAAGCTAATGTGCAAAGCATCAATTTATTTTAAGAAAATTGGGTTATTTCTCCATGACAGAGTGAAAAACATTGTAACAAAAGAACCTATTACTCATCACAAGCAATGGTTTCTTTTGCCAAAATGCTTTCAAAAGTTGTCAGGGAAATGTGGTATTATGAGACAAAAGGTTAATTTTTAATTTGTTTTGTGATCTTCTTTTCATCTTATGTTATTCTAAAATTGAAAATTGCCGGATGCAGTGTTTTTTTGTTGATTTTCAGTTTAAGAAACATCAACCATTATGCCTTGTTATACTCAAGTGTTTTTTGGTATATTTTACAGCTGAAAATTGGCTTAACCCCAAAAAGTTATATTTTCACCAAAAATGTTGTGTAAATAAGTGATATTTTTTCAAATTTTCCCCTATTTTCTGAATTATTGCGCTATATTTTCGCCTTCAGAAAGCCACAGGTAGTTTTGAAAATTGAAAATCACTGTACTCAAAGAGTATTAGAATACCTGTACCCTAGTTTAGAATACTTACCACTGTACATGTTTGGAGCTATTAGTGTCATGTAACTTACAATGACCTATGATATGGTTACGTATACTGATGTAAAGTATAATTATTTAATCCGTGGTCATGTCTGTATAGTAATTTTCTTATTATTTAATCTATCTATATTATTCTGGTCCCAGTTGTTTTTTTTTTTAAAAAAAAACTTAAGTGTGTTTTTTGATCCTTTTACTTAATGCACTCATCTTACATGTACCAGATATATTGTACAAAGATAAAAAGTGGATTTTAATGTAGTGAAAACTACAAATATTGGTATTTTGGTGAAACTGAAGCTAGTATGTTGTAAGCTGACATTCTTCAATTAGTTTAGTGTGTACCTGCTGAATTGTATTGAATTTAGAAGTATGTGATAAAGAAAAAGAAATATGTCTCAGATTTAATTTCAGATGACATCATTGTTCAATGTTCTTGATTACTTTAAGCACATTTTGTTTTATGTTTCTCTTAAAGCATATTTTATAAGCTTATATGATAAAATGCTAGAATTAACTTATAATTACCATGGAGATTAAGATTTAAACTCAAATACTGGTAGAGTCAAACCTGTGTTTGTGGCCACCTCCAAATAAAGACCACCTTGTGAATAAAGGCCATTCTCTGAAAAAACATCACTGATTATTAAGAACAAACTGACCTCCAAATAAAGGCCATTTGTCAATAAAAGTCACATTTTGTTTTTCTCAAGGGTGACCTTTGTTCACAGGTTTGACTGTATATGTGTATAATGCATGTACATGTATTTTGGCCATTGTAAAGAACTGAAAGCAGATTGTTCACTCTGAAAAGTTTATTTCTGACTCATGAATTAGTAATAAAACAGATGTGATAGATTCCTGTGTGATTTTAGCCCATATTCCGTTCATTAACTGTTTTTGATACCCAAGTTTTTCGGGGATACACTGGCATCACCCTAGTTATTTGTTGATTGGTTGGGTTGTCGCGCAGTCTGTCCCCATTTTGCGGGGGTATTTAATCACAATTCAGTTATAGGTCTTGTTAGAACTGTATACCAATTTATTTCAAATGTGTATCATAATAAATGTCTGATTTATCACAAGAACAATGTATTTGAGATCAGTCTCTTATCTTGGTACTCATGGTCACTATATAAATGTACAAAATTTACTAAAAATATTTTGTTGTAAATCACAGATGCTAAATATTGCCTTTATGCAAATACATGTATTTCTTTGTATATTACTGTACTCTAGTAACAAAAATCTAATATTTTATTTTTTAATGTGCATTTCAGTGCTTAAAAATTGAATACCTTAAGTATATTAAGTGTATAATATTATTTGTATTTACGTGTATATAATTTTGAGGTTTGTAGGCACAGAACCCTGCAAGGGCCTCCGTGGTCAAGTGGTTATGGTTTCTGACTTGTAATCATTAGCCCCTCTCCACTGTGAGTTCAAATCCCACCCAGGACCAAATTTCACATGTGAAGAAGCTGTCCAGCTAGCTTACAGAAGATTGATGGTTCTTCCTAGGTGTAAACCTGTGGTGTCCATCCTCTGCTAAAGCTGGAAAAGTTGCCAAATGGCCCTGGCTGTTTGTATAGCATTAAATTTCAGTGAAAAACAGAACCCTGTGTGTGTACATATCTATACCTCTTTGCAAATATGTCCACCATATTGTCTATTTAAACGGTTTCCTCATAAAAAGTAACAGGTGGACTTCTTTTTCATCATGGCGTTTTTGGTTTTGTTATTGTTTGTTTTTTATCACAATTGCAACACATTAAAGGCTGCTGGCAGCTTTCTGATTGGTTTTCATTGAATTACTTTTGCTTTAATGTTAGATTTTTGCATCGTTTAACAAAATTTTAAGTGTTTATGTTGTTACTGTCTCTTTGAAGTAGTCTAAGATAATTTTTTTCGTATTTTTTTACTTGTTAATAACAAGGATAAGACAATTTTTGTTGCTAAAGCGTTTCAGGATTTTTGTTTTGATATTTTTTGGACATTGTTAAAGTCTGTCTCTACATATATTGTTACTTTGAACTTTAGAAAACTTTAGATATATATGGTGATAAAAAAGCAGATATACTTATTGTTTGACATTAGTGTCATTTTGTGCCAGTGATAAAGGTGTGTACATGTAATTGATTCAGTTTTTGGAACACTAATGATTTTGTTTCAGCGATATGTCAGTATATATTAATACTTATAAAATAAAGATGCTAATGATGTCTCTATTCTTCTCTCATGCTTGGTGTACTTTAGTTTTCTAGTGTAAGTAAAAAAAATATTGTTCTATTAACTTTGGAAGAAATAAGTAGTAAAATTAATTAACTTTTCAACTCAATATGGTTCCATTATCAGACCTTTAAAACAAATAGTCCGAAAACAAACCATTTTTTTCCCACTACAACATTTACCAATTATTTTCTTTTTTAATTTTCATCTAAAATAAATAGATATTTTGAAACATGTATCTAAACTTGATCAGCAGGAAACAATTGTTGATATATCGGTGTTGTTCGAATCAATGGCATCTCAACATTGATAAAAATACGAGAATACTACTATGTGTATATGTGAAATCTTTGTTATTCTAGTTTTACCTTCAGAAGATTCTGTTTATGAATTATCTTCAATTTTTGTGCTGTTTTCTGTTATTGTTAATTTTAATTGTTTTTTTTTATTTTTAGATATTTATTGAGAATGCATTATCAAGTCTGATTGTTATAATTTATCTTATAACTTGAATATTTCGATTCATCTTTAATCTTGTAACCAGATGTTTGTCAATTATATGATAGATGAACTGTGTTGTATAAAAGCTAGGGCTGCAGAGATATACCGATATATTGTGGTATATTGTCAGGTGATACATACTGTAAGACATCCCTATGCCGTGATATTTTATTAATTAATTAGACATGCACAGAAAC
This sequence comes from Lutraria rhynchaena, assembly GCA_008271625.1. Lineage (NCBI taxonomy): Eukaryota > Metazoa > Mollusca > Bivalvia > Venerida > Mactridae > Lutraria > Lutraria rhynchaena. The sequence continues at coordinate 250,812 of VIBL01000343.1, forward strand.
ATAAGTGTCACGTTTTAGAGTCATCAAAACAAAAACTTTTATCTCCTCTGAATAACTATTCTGTGGGAATTTTTTGATGATTCCAAATTAAAACATTTCACTAAGGTTGCTGCAACCGCTTGATCCATTCAATGTCTAAAGGGCAATGCAATCCTGTTATTTTTTCTTTGATGTGCGAGCGGCGATGAGAAATTCATTCCTCCTCTAACTAAACTTTAAACAGGTTTTTGTTATGATTTTGTTCTTAAATACAGCAGAATATCACAATATGTATCACAATGCGGGTTGACTGTATCGCAATATATCGCGATATGAGTTTGGCCGTATCATTGCACCTAATAGAAACGAGAGATTTCTTTCAACTTTGAAAGGAAATAAAATGCTAATTTTGAAGTTGTATTTTCATGTAAAATCTGTTATTTGAATTATGCTGTAAGTTGAAACGAGAGATTTCTTCCAACTTTGAAAGGAAATAAAATACTAATTTTGAAGTTATATTTTCACTTGTAATATCTGTTATTTGAATTATGCTGTAAGTTGATTTAAAAATGATAATTATGGCATTAACACAATTGTTAATTTTTGAGTGTTAAGATTTTTACATCATTGATACAGTGCAACCTCTCCAAAGCAACACCCTGTAAGGAAAACAAAAATATATTGTTGTTGAGAGGTTGTTGCTCTAGGAAGGTTAAATTAATAGTTTAATCGTACAGTGGGAAAAATCATGCTGTTATTGGAGGGAGGTTGTTGTTCAAGAGAGGACTGTTCTGGAGGGGTTGCACTGTATTGTATTTTATTGATGTGTACATTTGTTAATATATAATGTTGATATATAATATATAGTTACACCTTAATCTATTTCTAAAATGTTGTTTTTCTAAATAAACATTGACAGGCCATTTTCTGTTCATTTATTGAGGTATTAACCCTCATTTAATGACCATTTCATTATTAAGATCACTTGGTTATAACCAACACTCTTAGACTAGTTTTTTAATTTTTTGTCTAGATTTCAACTTGAAAGTAAAACTAGGTAAATTTCGTGATCTTTTTTTGTCCTAGAGAGGCATTATAATTATAATGGTGAATCAGGACTTACTTTGCGTGTATGAACACAAATTTATGCAGTATGAACAATGTTGACAAGTTGACGTGGTATTCACTAAAAAATATTTACAATTCATGATCAATGGTTTCAATGTTAGTGAAGACATGATTAAATATACACAAACAATGAAATAAATGGATATGTACAGAACACACTGATATTATAACACATTATATACATACAGTCAAACCTGTGTTTGCGGTACCCTCCGAATAAAAGCCACCCAGTGAATAAACGCCATTCTTCAAAAAAACGTCATCGATTATTTAGAACAAACTGATCTCCAAATTAAGGCCATCTGTCAATAAAGGCCACATTTTGTCTTTCCCAAAGGTGGCCTTTGTTCACAGGTTTGACTGTAATACTGTACCAACAGTTATTTGATGGAAAATCGATTATAATCCATATCAGATGAAATCATTGTTGTTCAAAAAATAGATTCTTGCCGCAACATTAAAAAATCATGTTTTATACTGAGAACAACATAGAAAATGCTGTATATCCGAAGTTTGTACACACATCAATCTTTGGGCTGCTTCCAGCGACACAAAGTACCTGAAATATGAACAAAAGGCTATTGACTACAATAAGGTACAGTTAGGGAATTTTAAAACTAAGGAAACTGGTCTCAATGCTTGACTTGATAATTTTTCAATTCTGACAAATCTATGACTAGTAATCACTAGCCACTCACCACTGTGAGTTTGAATCCTGCTAGTGACCAAACGAATTTCAAATCAGAGGAAAGTGACCAGCAAGCTCACAAAGGTCGGTGGTTCTACTCATGTGTAAGCCTGTGATCTTCTTTTAACGTTAAAGCTGGAAAAGTCACCAAACCTGGCTGACCCTGGCTGTTGGTGCAATGTTAAACCCCAGAGAAAAAAATGGTCAATTCTGAGCTTGATTTTGAATTAACAAATGTAACATTACATTCAACAACTAATGTAAAAAACTAGTTGTTTAACATCAGCATTATGTAAATAGATTTTGTTCCAATTTTGAGTAAATACTCATGATGCTGCAGACTTGTTTTATGATACAAATAGGGAAATTTATGCATCCATTTCACTGACTTATAAACATTTATATCCATGAAATGCATGTACACTAATTGTAAACCGAATTTGCTTTGTACAGTCAATCATGACAGGTGCTAACTTCGTGAGTAATGACCTTCACCTTTCATATTTGATTCCTCTATAAGAATTGAAACAAACTATAAATTCCTAAATAAAAACATTATCTTCACACAATTTATACATGTATTACCTTGTTATTATCTGAGTTTGTATTCACGTTAATACTGAACACATTAGCTGCTGAGCACGGTACTTTACATTTCAGATCTCCATTCACAAACCAGTGATTAGCATAAGCATCACTTCCCCCTGATAATATCTGAAATAAAAGAACAGAATGGTAAGTAAAACTTTGTTATTACGAGCATCGATATTACGAGCACCTGAATTATCTCAAGGAGCCTTAAATGTCCTGTAAAATTTTACACAAACATTTCGTGACATCAAATAGGCTTGTTCATGCACCAAACTTTTTCAATCAACAAACCAATACCTCGTTATTTTGAGCACCTAATTTATCTTAAGTATATAGTCAGTTCAGATTAATCTGTATTAGTTCTTTGCCTATAGATACAATTGATTATTTTACACCAAATATTTAACCAACGAAAATATAAAAAAGGGATGTTTAGCTAAATAACTTCAAACCTATCAAAGAAAGTCAAATGTTAAACTCCAATGAAAATAAAGTAAAAAATGATTAACAATAAAACCTACTCTTAAACAAACATCTGACCATTAGGTTGAGCTGTATGAAAACAAATGACAGCTATACTGATATGGTTGCTAAGTGAGGTTTTACTGTACTAGTGTCCTCAAATATACACAAGTTTTATACTTACTGAGTCATCATAAAATGAGACATAACTGTGAGTAGCGCCAGGCGAGTTGAATATACAGACAGGTTCTAATGATCTGAGATGCCAGGAAGACAAGTGGGGCGCTCCACCGCATACCTGTAATGTGTTAACGGGTTTCATTCATGTTATATTGAATGAACGGTCATTTAGGCCAAAAAATAGGTTTGTTTCCAGAAAAGATGGGTCGGTAGGTAGGGATTTTGTTTCATTTTTTTATAAGTGTCAAGACATCTTGACAGTACTCAGTATAAGTAACTTCAGTTTAACTGATAATCCCAGTCAAAAAATGAAAACCAACACTTTACTTGTGACAAATTCTTATTACATTTTAATGTCACTGCAAGTAGACTTTTATTGTTTACTAAGCAATGAGATTTAACATGACTACATTACCATTGTCGTCCACAGGTTACACACGACTAAATATTTGGTAAAAAAAAATGTGGATGGCAGTGAAAAAAAACAGTTGGTCAGATTACAGGAAACAAACCTATTTTTTAGGCCTTGCAAGTGGCACATTTTATCCAATGCTACCATATACTTCCTAATTCTTCAGAGAGTAATGACACTTAAAAACATTATTTAGATACTTAAAGTTGATGTGAATCCTCTTAATCAACATTTTTCAATTAAAATTATTTCTATTTCGAGATACCATTACTTCCATTTGAAGTTTGATAGTATACTCCAAAGCATGCATCTAAGTAGCATACTGGATAAATACTAGTCAACAAAGTTTAAGTTTACACCAATTTCTTTTTTTTTCAAATATGTTGATCAAATTTTTGCAAAAATATTTCATGCTGAGGAAATCCACAACCTACAGAAAAAATATCCGCATGACTAACATTTTTTAAATAAATACCAGTCAGAAAATATCATGCACAATAAGCTTCATTTCTCTACAATTAGCTTCATTTCTCTACAATTAGCTTCATTTCTCTACAATTAGCTTCATTTTTCTATAACTGACTTCATTTCTCTACAATTAGCTTCATTTCTCTATAACTGACTTCATTTCTCTACAGTTAGCTTCATTTCTCTATAATTGGCTTCATTTCTCTACAATTAGCTCCTTTACTCTACAAATGGCTTCATTTCTCTACTACAATATATTAGCTTCATTTCTCTACTTTCAGACCACTTACCAACCAGTCCTCGTTGTTATCACAAGCTACACACCCCACCCACTTCCCCAAATCTAATCTAGCAGTAAGCTCTTGTTTATTAGGTTCTAACACATGCACAGCTTCCCCACCCACTCTACAATCTGAAATATAAAATAATGTAAAAAATGGAACTGTTAACTGGTTCCCATTCCACACTGCATTGCAACAACGAACAGACGTTAAACAGGAACCAGCTGAAACTTCTGAGAGTGATTATCTCCCTTACATCATAAAAGTAGGGAATATAATTCAGGCCCCAAAATATCTTATTTGTATCTAGTTACATGCTTAATGACAATGGGGTAGGTAGGTCGGGATTTTTTTTATATTTTTTTTTATTATTATTCTTTTTTTATTATTACTCTTGAAAGCCGCTTTTGAGATTATTTTTGTGCAGAAACGTAAAAAAGTGATATAGTGGATGCTCAGTTCCTTGTACCTAGTCATGAGGAAAAATTAGGGTAGGTCAGGTCACCAGAAATAATCAATTTTTTCCTACACCTCACAGCATTGTTTCGTTCACATCATCTATTCACATACACACAAGCGCAATATGAATTATAGTCAACAACAAAGATATTTCATTAACATATACCATACAATATCAAAGAATTTATAATTATACCAATAAATTGTTTATAAATACAATAATACAAATCAAGTCCAAGTCACATAAATGAACTAAATACCCCAGATTCTGACAGTTCCATCCTCTGAGGCTGACACACACTCCCTGCCAGAGTTTTTCGTACAAACACCATGTACGTAATCCTTATGTCCACTTAATACATGCTATAAAATATAAACATGAATACATAAAACTTCACATTATTGACTTATATTGCTGGGACAAAATTTACTAAATTCTTATCAAAAGTGACTGAAGCCTATAAAGAAATCATAAATTTCAAATACTGAATAATTAGACCAGCAAGCTGGAAAAGTCAGAATAACGTGAATCAAGAGAAACCTGGGCGAATTATCACAAGAAGTGATAAAAGTGATGCCAGCCATACAATCAATTTATTTAGTTTTTGGCATTTGTAACTAATAACTAGACCAAATTTCTTGTCACTAGTTTTCAGAATCAACCATTTCTTCAATAACTGAAGGCCATATAGGGGGTTCCCTTATGCAGGATTTCTGCGTCCTTGCGCATAAAATTGGTTGTGAGACCCATTTTTTCCAAAACATCACCATTATATTTCTCTTTTGCATAGATTTTATTCTTTGAGCAATACCTGAAATTATTTCAGAGATGGCGGTGGCTATAAATAAAGTATCTGAAAATACAATACCTTAATTTTTCTACAAGGACCCCAAAAATATTGTATTAAGAGTCCCTGGGACCCTTAAACAGAAACTGTCAGGGAAAACCCTGGATATGTATGAAGAATTCAACCCGTCAATTTAAATCATTGATACATCATTTAAGTATTTTTCTGGGGTTGTACATAAGTGTGGGTAGTAAAATGCTCTGCAAGAAAGTTCGAAGTTATTTTTTTATCAGTACTGGCTGAAATATAATAAGTTGTAACATCTTCACCCAGATTAGTGAAGATTTGCAGAAAATCCAATACCAATCCATTAAAACTGAGAGCAGATGCCAACATTATCTGCAGCAAATAGACTCCGAGTATCCGCCATTTTGCAAACTAGTGTACAAAAACAGACACAATTCTTTTTTGTGAAGTGTGTCAGTGCTATTTTGACAAAGAGGGTACATTACAACGAGGGCCTCAATTAAGGTGCAGCCCCCACAAGTTGTAAATAATAAATGAGTAGTATTTACTATTTGTTGTCCAGATTCCAAGTCCCACGAATATACATTGTTGTCTCCACACCCAGCAAACAGTTGTACCTCTGTCTCTGATTTACTTAAAGCTATTGAGTTTATCTCTGGGTTTGTAAATACTTGCCTTCAATCATGAAAATAAAACAAGAAAGATCTGTAAAGCTTGACCCTTATCATGCTTAGCACAATAGCACAATTGCTGTATTCACATTTTCCCCACTGCTGAAAACACCCTAAATATTTGCTATAGCAGTCTTCAAATTAAGCCACTGACTGAGTCCACCAGAATGGCTGTGGGTCCAGTAAATTTGAAATATCAGAGATCCGTATGTCCAATAAATTTTTCAATGATAATTTTATCATATCTTAGAATACAAAATGAAATATTTTAATCACTAAAAAAATATTTTTTTTCTCTGCTTCAGTGAAAACATCCAGTTTTCCTTGTAAATACATTTTGCAAAGACATTGCTAAAACTTGTATCCACAGTATATAGCCAAATTTTATGAAATTTGTGTATACTTTTTAGTTCAATAGAAGTCCATGTGGTCCAGTAAAGTTTACATTTTCACTGGACCAAATGTCTAGTGTTTAAAAAAGTTTTTCTTGAAGACTGCTACAGTGGTAAATAAATAAATGAATTTAGTAGTGGGCGCGGCTTAACTGTAATTTGGAATACAGCATGACAAGTGTTAAAGCATTGCAATAAAAAAACATCAAATAATCATTTACCTCCTAAAAGGCAATTGAGATATATATTTGACAAGTGAGTTCCGATTAATGAATCCAGTAATTCTTTCATTATAATCAACTAATGCATTTTACTTAAAATGTATTTTTATAAAAAACAAGAACTATTAGTGTATACTCAGTGATTTTTTTTTTTGCAAAGTAGTGAAAGGGTCCGGATCCCGTCCAGTTGGGAAAGAATGCACAGTGCGATGCCAAAATTGGGAATTTTTAGGTCAGCACTGGGAAAAAAAAATGTCCTTCTTTTCAATTGGGAAGAGTCTGTTTACCAGACCCAAACAATGAAGGGAAAAAGTCACTGATACAAGTGATGTTGAAACATACAAACAAGTGAAATAAAATAACTGAGCATAAAAACTCAAAAATAGTGAACAATAGAAAATAGAATATAATGTAAAATAAACATTTGAGATCATATTATTTTCTAAGTCTGAAGCCATACATGCTGTCACAATTTATAACTTAAGAACTACATCATAAAATCTGTAATGATAACATGTTTTGTATTTAGGCCTAAAAAAATTTGTTTCCGGTTACCTGACCGACAAATCTTTTACCTGCCGACTCATACATTTTTACAGCATCCAAGTCTTAGTGCTATATTGTCATTTTCACAACTCATTAATATTACGGCGCACATATTCCCATACAGTGTTGCTGATATATGTAAAAAAAACATAACAGAAAAAATCCCTCCCTACCGACCCATATTTTTGGGGGCATGTAACCGGAAACAAACCTTTTTTTTGTTTAGGCCTTAGTATTCAATAAAAATAACAAACTCACATTTGTGGTACTTTGATACTCCAAACCAGTTTAGCTGCCTGATAAAAGTAAAATTACTTTTAAAACTTGCATTTTCATTGATAAAACACAATATTGATCTAACGCAATGTTCTATCATATCTAGACATGACTGAATTCAAAATATGAAATTCAAATATATGGCTACTTAGTTATTTTCTTACAATAGTATATGTATTGTACACTATCTTTGTAAAGCATTTGATATCTTTGAAATAAGCGAGCTTAATCAAATTATACATTATAAATGCAATAAATTATCACATTAATTTGTGTTTTGTGTGTTTGTACAATATAAGTAACTTTATTAGCTTTTTACACAAATTTATACAAACCTTATCCAAAATTTCTGACCATTTCCATGCACAAATATCCCCATTTCCTGCACTGAAAATGAAGAAAAAATAAATGAATGGCAGTTTTCCACAATATTCTGTACAGATAAAAAAGCAATAGATAATTATCACAATCAACATTTCTCAAAAGCCAGAGGAACTTTCTACAGGCATTCCATCATTTACACATGTTACTGAAATAGTACCAGGGTATCCATTTGACCCTAAAAACCGCATTTTTACTCTTAAAATCAGTAAAAAAAAGCTTTTGACTCTTGGAAATTTGTACCAAAGGGTTAAATTTACAATAAAATCAGAAGGAATAAGCTCTTCAAATTATCATCAGCCAAGGGTCATTTTTTACCCTCAACTTTTGACATCTGGTGAAAACCCTATGTGTATTCTTAGTTTGTAACATGTTTTTGAAACTAAGACTCCCGTCAAATTAAAATCATTACATAATTGAGACCAATTACACAAGATTATCTGAATCACTGAACACTGCTAATACTTTATAAAAATACATTAACAAAGCATTTTTATCTATCTCGGTTTACGGTTATTTTACCTTATCAAAAGTGTTTCTGTTGACAATAAACTGTAAATTGCACCTTCATTGCAAGCTGAAAACAAATGATTTTGTTTACAGTCTCTGATATTAAACATTTTATCACAGTAATTCTGTAATACCATCTGTTTAAAGTAACACCTTATTCCATAATACACACAAATTCAACACAACAAATCATAATGTACACAAACTATATACAGAAAAAATAAATGGAAAGAATGGCATTTTTAAGACAGTCACTTAGGACAAAAATTGCTTATTATACATGTTTACTTTTACAAGCTGGGTTGCATTAATGTGTGGCTATTCATACAAACTACACACTACACATACGGCCTCTGATCATTTCAGATTGAAATTAGAAAAAAATTATAAGAATGCCAAACCTTTAAAGCTGTAAATAGGTCTTCGTGTTTCATCATCTGCATTAGGGGACAGAGCAGCAACTAAACTGTAAGGTAACATAGAACAGAATTGACTGTAAGTATGCAAAGAACTGTAGTATCAAGTAAACATACATCATTTGGGATAACTTAACAATTAAATCATCAAGATTCAACAGTTAAGAACAGATTCTCTTCTCACAGCGAATTTTCCCCTTCTGTATTTTGCTTCCCAATTAAAAACAAGGGAATTTTTCCTAATTCCCAACCTAAAAAATCCAAATTTTGGCACTGCACTGGACTGGACCAAGACCCTTTCCCAAAATTGCAAAAAATCAGTCTCAACACTAAATTTAATGCTGAATAAAGAGAGAGGTAAAGGCACATGAATTCAATGTAAGATAAAAAAAATAATGCCAAACTCACCTGAATACTGCAATATGCCCAAAATTATTTGCTGCCACAAGGTATTTTCCACATGGAGAAAAACACTGACTGAACACCGTCATATGAAGAAGTTTTCTTTTCAACATAGAGTCATTCTGAAAAGATTGCAACCAAATGAAATGTTATACATAAATAAAAATTAAACATATCAAACATTAATCCAACTAATTAGACTGTTTGTGACGGCGAGACATTTTTTGATTTGCACCCAACCCTCACAGTCTAAACATAGTACTGCATATTTGTATGCGAAAATTCCCAATTAAAACCTGTTGGGCACGATAACTACATTATATGTGAACAATTTGAACCATTCGGTAGATAGGAAACACATTTCTAAACTCATACAAGCAAAAATTATTCCATCATACCTTTTCTGAAAAGTGCACTAACGATTTGTTTCCTTCCACTATTTCTATAAGGAAAACGAAACCGGTGTAATGGTGGACAACTGCGGATGTTGAGGTAGATATCTACAGGTGTCATGGTAAAAACATCCTATCCACTGTATTTAATCATTTACGGGTACATTGCGGAAGTGGTATTTACACAGCTGATTTAAATTTTGTATGTGGTTCACGCATCTAACACAGGGGTTGTACAGGGTGGAAGTTGGGGAACATCATCATATGGTAAAATATATGGTATGGCATGGCCGCTTGAACACGACACACTACAAACAATTTTAAGTCAAGTATTTGAATTTTGGCCTAAGATACTAAGAATTTGTAGCTCATTGTTAAGGATTACTGTTTTTTCTATCAATTTGTGAGCCATACCAGTTACTAATGCATTTTTACGTAATTTGTGTTTCCGCACATGAATATGCAGATCTCTGTAAGGCTGAGAGGATGGCCCTTCCGAATTCGTTTATGAAATTGGCCAACCAGAAAGCCGATTAAGTAAGGCTAATCAAAGATCTATCCATCAATGGTGTATGATTATAAATGCAGGATTTTCTCATCCAGTCCCAATGTAGGTCTAATGGAAAATACTGCACCTATTCAAAGATTGAAACAAATCAGACAAAGTTTGCATAAAAATGTGCACAAAATTTCTAAGTCTGAGTAAATGCATTTCCAAAAGGACAGGTAAAAGAACAAATCGCATGGTGGCATACATTTGCATAGCCATCATAAATGATTTTTTAACTATCGCATTCACTTCTTAAGATGTGAAAATTTCATACAAATATGAGAAATCAGCATGTAATGATCTGGCAAGTTTAACCAGCCTGAATGCTTACACTAAGAACATTTATTCGGACCAATGTCTTCCAAGTTATTGACTTGAGAGAAAAGCACAAGTATCTATTTTAAATGTTTTAAACCAATAGTAAATTGAAATTCGAACGCCAAGTGAGTAAATATAGCTTTTCATATTAAATAAATAACTTTTTCATGTTATGACCTATATTACTTTCTACGTTATACATAGGTAATTGCTTTGTTTACGTTGTTAATTATTAATTCAATGCCAAGTCAGTTTTAATTATATATCGCGAAAACATATGACAATATCAAAAAGAGCAAAACTCCGGCAATTTTAGTTATTAAGTAATGTCGGATTAATAATTAGATAACAAGTTTACATTGATTTCAATGTAAGATGCAACAGACAATGCCATTAAAAGTAGAAAATAATTATTTACATCTTGTTCCTTCATTTTGCCGGTCGGTGATACGTGAGAATAACACGTTAGGATTTGTAATTATCACGAACAGCGAATTTCACGAATGTAAAACGAAACATTTTACAAGAGCCTGATGAAGAAACGTGAAGTTTCTGTTAGACCGGAGGTCTTTCAGGCTATGCAGAATATTGACATCAAAGCACTTGAGCGTTTTGATGTCAAATCACTGCGTCCCGTCTTGCCCTGTTTGGTAAGAACTGCGCTTTGTCAACCAGTTGACAAAAGCCATAGTTGGACAATAGCAAGAAAAGATGTATCAAAGATACTGGCAGGAATTGATGATGTAAACAGTATTGTTGCACTTCTTTCAATTGACTTTCATGCACTTGAACAAGATGTCAAGAAGGAACAACAGCTTCGGTAACTTTACAATATTGTACATTTTTTCATACAATTACTGTAGTCCAACTAATGTGACTGTTATTTGGCCCTGTCCTGCTCAGGATGGCCCTTCCAAATTCATTTAATGAAATCGGCCAACTGGAAAGCAGAGTAAGAAGGGCTACAATTATTGTTAACTATTACTGTTATGGACCAATGAATTGAGAGGGCTTTTCTCATTTAATGTTGTAATTATTGCTTGATGCTATTTATTCCACTGAAATGATATTCTACTGAATACACCAAATTAAATAATTACAACTTTCAGAATTTGAGTGGGGCAAGGCTTCAAAATGCAAGCTTCCTGTATACTTATATTAGTGTTTATACAGGCTGCATTTGACCAATGTTTGACTTTCATTTATGGTAATAATATTGTACTTCTTGTTGCACTTAAGTATGCTATTCTTAATATTAAATTATATAATTTATAAAATATATGGCATATTGTGACTGTGATACTCATTGTTAGTATATAACAATTTTTGGGTATTTTGTCACAAATTATCTCAATCAATGTTATAAGTTTTAATTTCTAATTTTATCTGCATACATTTGGGATAATTTATTTTTTGTTAGGACTAATCTTATTTAAAGATTTTATAATGTAAAGTTTGACGTTTTTTTTTTTGTTTTACAGATCAAAGGTTGGAAGTGCTCATTCAGACAGTGTACTGATATCTCAGTTACAGAATGGACTTGCCCTGGAATTTGAACATAGTGATTCTGCTCGTAGAATTCGTTTATTATTGAGTGAACTTCTCTTCATATTGTCTCAAGTACAACACTTAACAGCATTCTTCATTTTACTGCTTAATTTATCTTGTCAGTTGTGACTCTTTTTTTCTGTTGTTTAAAGGTATAGAATTGTATGAATCATGTACATATGATATGGATTTCTACTACAGCCCCTTTCTTCCAATCTCACTGTTTGATTTTATTATCTGACACCTAGGCATAAAAAATTGTTTGTTTCTTGTTGCATGCTAACTAAAAATGGGGAGGGTAAAAAAATTAATAATTTTCTTATTAAGCCATAGTTGAGATTATTTTTGTCTGGAAATGTAAAAAATTGAGACAGTGGATGTATCATTCTTATAAAAAGTTTTAGGTGTCAGGTAAAATTAGGGTAGGTCAGTTAAACAGAAATAAACAATTTTTTTACACCCTATGTATCTACCATTGATGTAGAAGTGAATCAGGTATTATTTGTTAATTTGTGTAGGTAAGAGACAATAAAACAGATTTATCCAAGAAACAGTGGGATCTATTTGATTGTGAAGTGTACCTGGAAGAGGTGTCAGATGTCTTATGTATTGCTTACTCAGGTATGAAGATTTATTAATCATTCAAAGTTATACTAAGTAACCGACAAGATTGACAGTAAGACCTATTTCAGGCTTTTAAATGAATTTCAGAAGGTATTTATTGTTGCAATCATTTTTTTTTCATTCTATAGTAGGGGCCATTTATAAGTGTCTCCCCCCTCTGGAAAAATCTTTAAAATCATGCAGTTTTCCTCTAAAGTTCAGTTTACATCAAGTTTTTTCTCCCCCCATATGCAAAAATACTGTATTTTTTCCCCAAATTTAAGAAAAAGGCCTCTTCCCCACCTAGGAAAAAAAGCCCTGGCAATATTCAGCCTGTACATATTTAGTCTTTAGTAAATCAACATTTTTTAAACAAAAGTACAGTTCTTCTCTTGTTCTTTAAATTATTTGTCTGTATCTTTATCTTTTCATGCCATTTTCATATTGTATGTACTCATTTATGTCAGAATTACCAAGTTTATTACCTGTGAGTGATGTAGCTGAAGCTTTGATGTTTGTACCAAATGGTGCCTGGTTATTGTGCAGACTTATCGCTAATTCACCTGATAGCTTCCGTGAAGGTATTATGTTACGCATATGTGTTGCTCTGAAATATTTGGGGTTTTTTTTACATAATAATGAAGTTATGCTTTAAAATTGTGTTGCATATTAGAACAACATAAACTTTAACAAGACCAGAATTGTTATTTAATGTTACAAGTTTGAAATGACTTAGGAAGTTTTATACAGTCATAGCACTATATTGTACAAGGCTAGTCTTTTTTTACGCTACATTTAATATCATTATACAGTGTGTCAGAATTTGGTGTCCAAGGGAGAGAAGCAAGATGAGGAGTCATTGAGTGGCCGGAAAAGAATTGCATTAATCAAAACATTATGTGAAATGAACCCGAGCGAGGCTGTCTTCGTGAGATCTCTATGTGTAAGTTTATCCATTTAGTTGAGACTTAGTTTCATCTTGTTGATGCAGGTTCCTCTACTTTCTTTCTAGTTTGACTTATGTACAATATTTTGTTAGTTTAATCATTATTATTACGCGACATTTTATCGCTCATTTATAGGATATGTTTCTGATTAATTTGTTCATAACTCAGTGATTTTTTTTGCAATTTTGTGAAAGGGTCTGGGTCTGGGCCAGTTGGGAAAAAGTGCATGGTGTGATGCCAAAGTTGGAAATTTTCAGCTGACAATTGGAAAAAATGTCTATATTTTTCATTGGGAAGGGTCCGTTTACCCAAACAAAGAAGGATAAAAAAAAAACACTGCGACTTGAGTCTGAATTTTTGTTATATATGATGTGTGCATATATGCTTCAGGTGCAAAATTGTACAATGCCTGGTCTGACTGTCTCTTTGACCTTGACTGTGGTAACCAACCAATCAGAAGGCTCAGATGAAACATCTAGTGACCTTGTACCCTTCGTTAGTGGATTGTTGCTAGGCAACAACATTGAAGTGAAAAACTGGTTCTCACAGTTCATTAAAAGTGGACAAAGGGTAATCTACAGTTTTAAATTTCTTAATAGAAGGCTAAATTCTTCTTAAAGTTTTTTTTCACAGAAAATTTATGTACCTGATCCCGTGTGTCAATATGAGTCAATAAAACTAAAAAAAATGTACTTGATGTTGGGTTAATGATGAAGGTAAAATATTAAGGTATAGATCATTAACTGATAGTTCAGTTGACAAAATGGTAATTGAAATACATTGTGTATGTTTAATGGTAGATATTTTTACACTTTTGGGGGAGGTCAATATATTTGCTATACTAACATGTATTCTCTGTTAAAATCAACAGACTGTATGAATATCCATAGAATAGCATCATTTATTGACAAAGTGACAAATGTTTCTTAATTGTATTTTTATGTTTTCTACTGTTGACACAACTTGTGCTGTATTGGTTCCATTTTATATATGTATTCTGTATTTTGGACCAGTGGCCTTTTATTTACCTATTTGAATAAACTTATACCGGCCATTATAGGAAAGTAACCAGTAAGTGATGTTGGTATAAAATAGACAAAGTGCAAGTAATCGAGATGTATTTAATTCTGGAAATAGGTGAAATATTTCATGATATGGTTTATTGTTATCCATTATTGACCATAAAATTGCCGTATACCATTAAAATTTCAAGGTCAGTACATTAGGTCAAAATAGAAGAATTTTTACAGATGGTTACTTTCTTATGACGGCCAGTATACTTACTTACTATTTATGTCCACATTGTAAGATATCTTTGCATTATTTAGAGAGGTAGAGAGCCAACATCAATGCTACACTTAATGAGGCAGAGATTGTTACAACAATTAGTTAGTATCATACCAGAAGCTGGTGAGAGTATGAAAGATGACCATGTGATTGAAGCAGGATCATTTGTCAGATTGTATTGTGCTCTGAAGGGAATTGCTACACTTAAGTAAATGTTTTATCTACTTCTGTTACTGCTTCTTTTATTTTTTGAAAATTCTGTTGAGAGGGCAGTTAAAATGGTCAAAAAAAAGATTTTCTGAGTTTTTTTACTTATAATTCATTCTGCAAGTTTTTGTTGTTTTTCTTACCATGATTTCGTGTATGATGAAAAATCAAACAATATATCTGTGGGGCGTGGTCCAATGGTTAATGCACTGAACTTGTAATTCCTTGTGGGAGGGTAAGATAGTACTGGTTAGTATACAGTCCAGGAAAACTGGTTTGGTGAACTGGTTGCATAACTGAAAAATTGTTGAAAAATGGCGTTAAACTCCAGTGACAGTAAGTCACACAAAAACAAACAAACAAACAGAACAATGTATCCACACTTCTTTCTGCATTATAGTAAAACTTTGATATTTAGACCACCTTCTGGACCCTAAAAATCAGTCATAATAATGAAGTGATCTCATTATCAAGTTGAATTATAGATAAGTTATTGAAAGCCAGTCCAAAAATAAGTGATCGTTACAACAAGATGGTCATAATATTGAGGTGATCTCAATGTGAGGTGATCTCAATGTGAGGTGATCTCAATGTGAGGTGATCTCAATGTGAGGTGATCTCAATGTGAGGTTTTACTGTATTTTTCCAGTGTGCATCTATTTGTTTGCCTTGTTTACATTTATTAAGGTAGACAAATGGTCAGTGTACATATGAAGATAAAGAGTCTGTCTTTGTTCAGTTTCTTTTTATATCCTTTAACCCTTTGCCTCATAAGCATATTTTGGACTCTTCCAAATTCAAAGCTAATATACAAAACATCAATTTATTTAAGAAGATTGGGTTATTCCTCTCTGACAGAGTGGAAAATATTGTGGCAAAAGAAGCCATTACTCATTACAAGCAATGGCTTTTTACCATAATATTTTCAAAAGTTGTCTGCTTCAGATGTCGGGAAATGCGGTTATGTGGCAAAGTGTTAATTAATGATAAATTATATGTGCATTATATCATTTCATAATGTTGACTTAAATTTTCAGATTTACAGATGAAGAAATGAAGTTGTTATTACGTCTGGTGACCTCTCGACCCCCAATTAGCCAATCAGGAGCTAGATTTGTATCGTTAGGACTTTGCTTGCTCATTGCGTGTCCATACATCATAGGGTATGAAATGTTTCATGCTTTTTATTAATTTCTATTTCCATAATTTATCATGTTTTCTCTTTTTATTCTGTATGATATAAGTAGCTTATTCTTAAGCCAGGGTGCTCCCTAGATATCAAAAGTTGAGGGTACAAAATCACAATGAACTGTTACTGGACTAACAAACTTGAAAAAAACTGGACCAACAAACTTGAAAAAACTGGACTAACCAACTTGAAAAAATTACTGGACTTACAAGTTATAACTGGCCCACAATTTATATTGCCTCAAATCTTCACTCAAAGTCAAAGGGAAATTTACCGGATGTGAGGGAAAGTAATTCTCCCAACTTTGATTTTACCTGAACTCATCAAATTCTTTTTCTGAAACACTGAGATTTGTCAGTCATTTGTGTGGACTGTCATTGAGAACCATGTGATAATATTGTGTATGTATTGTGATAATATTGTGCATTTATTGTGATAATTTTGGATTTTGTTGTGGTAATTTTGTGTTGTTATTGTGATAATTTTGTGCGTATATTGTGATAATTTTGTGCGTATATTGTGATAATTTGGTGTTATAATAATGATAATTTCTGTATTACAGAAGTCAGGAACAGGAAAGACAGGTTGCAGATTGGATAAGATGGCTGATTGCTTCTGAAAGTTTATTTGAAAAGTGAGATTTTTGTAACTTGTTGATAATTATTTGAAATTGGAAGCACAGTACAATTTTTTTTGAATGTTTATATTTCCTTCTTATTCTATGAGGCTTGAAAAAATGGTCATGTTTACAGTTCTGACAGACACAAAGTTAAATGTCTAAAAGAGTCTTAAGTTATTGCAAAATCCAAGGCATGAAACTATGAATTTTACCTCATATTTTAACAAAAGGTGTTTTGACATAGAAATTGGAAAAAAAAGTTTTTCAAACTACCTACTCAAATTTTTAGCTTGTCTTGTTTTTGAAGAAAAAAAATGGTGGGTTAAGTAACTGTAGACATGACTTTTTTCTAGCCAAAGGCAAATTGAGGCTAAACTGCAAATATGGTACACTGCAGTTTGTTCCTGTCTGATCTTACTGTATTGTTCATAATGATATAAACCCCACAATATTATGTTTTTATAAGCAACGAAACACAGGTTGTATTTTTATACTGATGTTGTTGTACTAAAAAGCATTCAAGTACAGAATGTTATATTTGTACAAAATTATCTTATTGTAGACAAGCTGGTAAAAGTTCATCATTTGGAGAGATGTTATTTTTGATTGCTATACATTTCCATGGTAACCACATGCATGCAATATCTGAACTTGTCTGTTCTACTCTAGGTATGAAGGTAAGTTGATGTTTTCATGCCTAATTTATACATTTTCTTTTTAGCTCATCTAAAATATCAAGCTGTTATGATCACTGGGTCATCATTTTCATCATCATCAGTCATTGTTGCATATTGCGAATCTTTTTTTATTGTATCCATGCTTTTTTATTTTGTATTAAAATGATTTGTTAATCAGATTTGTATAAACTGATATGAAACCATGTCATATGAATAAGTAATCAAATCTATACATATACATTATAATAATCTTGTTAAGTGAATACGAAAGTCATAAATGACCATCTAGTGAATTATGGAGCTCGTATATGCTTTAATTTGTTCCATTATTTCAGACCCATGTAAAGGCTAATGCATTAGCTAGAATACGGCAGATTTTCACGCAGGATATCTTCACTGAACAGGTAACATATAGTTTGGTTAATACCTGTAGATAATCCAGAGGTACTGACTAAAAGTCTACTGGGAGGCATCGTGGTCTAGAGGTAGAACATCTGACTCTGATCAAAAGGTCCTGAGTTCGAATCCCAGCTTCGACAGGCTTCTTTCATGAACTTCGCAGTCCCATTTTTCGGATGCGGTACTGGTGTAGTGTCCAGGCAGCGGACTTGAGCGCGATTAATATAAGCAAAATTGCTTGTTTTACCATCAAGCGAAAATAAATTGGTATAAACTAACAATCTACAACACCAACTGGAATTCTGCTGATAAATGGCTTTAAACACAGTGCAAACATTTGTCCTTTTTTTACTTTTAATTATTTATCATCCATCAAATTCTATGCATGTTAACTATTTGCCTCATATTTGCCACATTTTCCCTGCATCTGAAGCAGATGACTTTTGAAAACATTGTGGCAAAGGATGCCATTGCTCGTAATGAGTATTGGCTTCTATTGCCACAATGTTTTCCATTCTGTCAGAGAGAAATAACCCAAATTTCTAAAATAAATTGATGTTTTGTATATTAGCTTTGAATTTGGAAGAGTCCAAAGTATTGTTATGAGGCAAAGGGTTAAATGTTAAGGGTAAAATGAAAACTCTTATACTGGTATACCAAAAACACAGGTATCTATCTGTGTGACATACTTCTCATGTCTGTATTACAGGTAATCACTTCACACGCTGTGACAGTACCTGTGACCGAAGGATTGAATGGCAACATGGTTGGATATTTACCTATACACTGTATCTATCAACTGTTGAAAAGTCGAGCTTTCTCTAAATATAAAGTACCAATCAAGGTAAGTTAACATTAAATAGTGAATATACTTAAAATTTCAGTGTTGTCCAGAATTTTAATGGTTATGTAAAGCATATGTACTAAGTAGAATGATAGTGAAATTCCCATACTGTCACCATGTTGTTTTTCATGACAAGTATTCACAGCAATAATAATAATGATAATAGTAAAGACTTTATTTATTGGCGTAGGCCCAGTCTTCCCTTTGAGCCTCTCAAAATATAACAAATTTCATACATACAGCAATATTTACTATAAAAAATGAAACAATAATTTCCCTAGATTGAGCAACAGTAATCAAAATGTGGTAGTATTGTATGCATAGTAGAACTATGTGTTGAAATGTAGGGTATCCAAAATGCTTGGTAATATTATAACATTTCCAAAGTTTTTTAATAGTTTCTGAATGATCTACTTGCAGGATTGGATTTACTCTCAAATCTTCCATTGTTCCTATCCACTTCACCCTCTACTACCACAATTATTAGAAGTGTATGTGAACTCCATACTGGTCAAAAGTTCAAAAACTGACCACACCAATCAACCAATAGAATCTCAGGAGATTGCGGAGCTGTTTAAAAAGATACCAGTGTTTCAAAAGGTAAATATTTTGTGTTTCAAAAGGTAAACATTTTGTGTTTCAAAATACTGTGAAACCCTGGAAAGTCAGAATTTTCTGAAAATTGGACGATTTTTCAAGTCCCAATATTTCTCTTCTATAATAAATAGTTCTCTGAGGACAGGAATTCTCAGAAAACTGGACTTATGACCCTGTCCAGAAGGGGTCCGGATTTCAGGGGTTTTACCGTAATACCTACTGGTTGTTACATTTGTTTGTTTTGTTATGTTTGGGTTCATATACTAAGGAACACCTTTATGCATTGGTGGCTGTCTTAATGCTACAGATAAAACAGTTGTGATACTATAGCCTGTACGTAGTAAGCTTGGCTTATCAGCATGCAAATCATAGCACAGTACAACCTCACAGAGCAACCACCTCAATATTTTTGGACCTATACTTCAACTTGATAATGAGATCACCTCATTATTATGACCAACAGTTTGATTGGCAGAAACTTAACTTCGACAATCAGTGCTGAAATATATGAGTACTGGTTCCTTGAAAGTCTATGTTTTGTCAAAATTACAGTGTTAGAAAATTAGGTCGGTATATTTCCTATTTATTAGTTAGTGTATCTTAAATTTTATCTTTTTCATGTTATGATATCATAAAATAGCTATGTACTGTCAAAATTTTATATTATCTGAAATCTTCTCACTACATGATTTTGTATGGTTCTTACCACAGGGAGCTAGCATGCTGAAGGGATGGTGTATAATGGTGTGTTAGGCTTAAAATGGCCACACGGACCAAAAAAACTTATATTACATGTATACATATACAATGGTTACAACTTCCGAAATGACTGCTTATGTACCAAGTTTGTTTAACACTACGTAACTTTTCAAGAAATTGCTCAAATTTCTAATGTGTTGCGAGGTTGCGTTCGACTAAACGAAATTGACGATTTTTCGAAGGAAAAGGTTGAAATACCTGCTTCATCATTTTGAATTGGACCAAATTATTGGTTATGCGTAGTATAATGTATTAGCTATCTGTAGACACCAGTTATTAGAAATATGAGCGATTCCTTAAAAAGTTATGTAGTCATTTCGGAAGTTGTAACCCTTGTATATGTGATATACGTGTTTTTGGTCAATGTGGCCATTTTAGGGCTAGTACACCATTATACTCCATCTCTTCAACGTGCTAGCCCCCTGTGGTTCTTACTGTTAATCAGAATGTGAAAAAGTGTTGTTAGTTTATCAAGATTCACTCTTTGCCATTGGTGTTCTCAGATGACAAGCCTCACTGTACAAATAATTTTGATATTGCAAAATGTTTTCAGTATTTTTTGTTTTGTTTTTACAGAATTCTACTGAAGAGGTTAACTTAGCTCCCCATATCTGCATGCTGTATTATATTCTACTGTATCAAGACATGCTTGACAGTCAGAGGAAGACCCTGTGTAAGTCTGTGTTTGTCTAGTCATGTTGTATACAATTTATTTGTCAATGAACTTTATTGTTAAAAGCCAGTAAAGTACTTGACTTAGTCATAGTAATATTATACCCCATATTATTTGCCGACATAAAATGCGTTGGTGAGAGCCAGAATGTTTGATAGTAGAATTTTTTGTATTTTTTTTGTTGTTGAATGTGATTTTCTTGAAGTCTAAATACTGCTGTTACATTTTACAGTGCCAATTAAATGGTTACCATACATATTTGCCTACTTGACAGGCATACCCTTTTGGGAATTTTTACTGCCATCATTTTTTAGGAAGTCCTTGGCAATACAGTGTACAATGTAGGGAATATGTGCTTGGTGCTGGAAAGGTTAATTGTCTCAATGTTTTTCATCAAGTGAATACTGGTGTCATTCTAATGCTGATCACTACATGATGGAAGCCTATAGGGACATCATGGTCGAGTGGTTATGGTCTCTGACTAGTCATCACTTGCCCCTCACCACTGTGAGTTTATATCCCATGTGGGACCAAATTTCATATATATGAAGGAGCTGGAGGAAGCTGTCCAGATGGATTATGGAAGGTTGTTGGTTCTATTCAGGAGTCTTCCTCTATTGTTAAAGCTGGAAAGTCGCCAAATGACCTTGGCTGTTGGGGCAACGTAAAACTCAAGTGAAAAAACATTTAATGTTTGTTTGAATCTATGTTGTTTGTGGACAGGAGTTCTTGCTTAAAGTTACCATTGTTTTTCCTGTATTTCAGTGCTGGCAGGTAGAAATGTAGATTCCTATCCAGATAGCCTTATGTCAACCATACCAATTAATTATCTGATACAACAATCACAGAAAAGACAAGACATGTATGGTGGATTGTTCTCTTCTCTGCTTAAGTAAGCTTTTAATAATTGTGTAGCAGGTAATGTTGTTTCATTAAAAATGTGGTACAGTAAAACCTTGGAACATTGGAGTCATTGGAACAGACTAAATACTCAAGATAAACTTGGTGCTCCTAATAACGAGGTATTTGTTTGTTGGTTGAAAATTATACACAACTGAGAACAAAAATTAATGGGACTTTAAAAACTCCTTTAGATAAGTCCGAAGCTTGTGATATCCATAATCATTATAATGAAGTTTTACTGTAAATATGAGAGGCTCACAGGGTAGAATGGGCCTATATTTAACCATGTTGCCTCTACGGTGTGTTGCCTCTATGTTTTTGTCTGTGTTCAAACTATATTTTTTAAAGCATAAGTCCTGTCTAAATGTGGGGGCTATTGAAAGTAAACAATTTACCTGTAGCCAGAAAACAAAGTTTTAAAAAAGCTCGTGTTAGTATTTGATGTTTTGATAAATGTTATTTCTATTAAAAATGATGGATTAAGCTATTCCTTATTTATTATTGCATTTTATGAATATTTAGATATTTTTCAAGGCATTCATCTGACCCTTAAAACAGCATTTTAACTCTTGAAATCAGTAAAATAAAGCTTTTGAATCATGAGAATTTGTATCAAAGGGTCAAATTTACAATAAAATTAGATGGAAATTTTGTTGACTCTTCAAATTCAGCCAAGGATGATTTTTGACCCTCAACTTTTTATGTCTAGTGAAACCCCTGTTTTTATATTTGTAAAAGTTTATGTAGCCTTGGAAGATTAGGATGAAATAATTCTTGGGGGAAAAGTTCACTAGCCTGGATAGAAATTTACAAGCCCCAGACTTTGGGCTAGTGTGTTTAGACTAATTTATTATTGTCATTTCTAATTATATGCTAATGAAAAAAAGGAAGTCGTTTCACTATTTCTGTATTGTGACCATATATTATTATTGCATTGAGCAATTTCACATTTCATTGAGTTTTTTTTTTTCATTTCTTATTTCATTATACTGAAAAATGTCAAACATTTAGGTTTTGAAACTAAAACCATCGAATGTGTTGTACAGTAATATTATCATCATGTAATAACATCATTTCATCGTTACAACTCTGGATTCCATCTCTGTGTCAATCATTATGTACTGGTTTGCCACTAGTTTGATAATCCCATGTTCTTGTCTATTACAGATTGCTAGTGGGTCAGTTTCCGCATTTATGTATCATAGAAGATTGGCTGGACGATGCTATGACTCAGTCGTTTGATGCTGGACGACATACGAGTCATAGTAAAGGAACTTGTACGATAGAAAGCTTCAAGACAGGTACTTGCTGTATGCTGGTTTAATGAAAGTGTTTCTCTATATGTGATGTACCACAGTGGTTAAATGCTTGTTTTATGATCTCCATATTTTTTTTGACTGGGTTTAACACCATTTTTCGACAATTTTTCAGTTATATACAGCAACCAGTTCACCTAACCAGTTTTCTTGGACTGTATACTGACCAGTACTAACTTACCTTTCTTCAAGGAGCTGACAACTTCCCCATGCAGGAAAATCAAGTTTTTATAGAAGGGTATGACCTACTATGATCAGGATTTAAACCCTGATTGCTTGTTTACATATCCAGCACACTAACCACTGGACCACAGTCCTGACACTATATTCATAGTTAACTGTTTTGAAATTAAATTAGATTTGTACAAGGTAAAGTAAATCCTTGGTATTAAGACCACCTTTGGGATCAAATGAGGTGGTTTCATTATCAAGTTGAAATTTAGAGGAACTTTGAAAACCTGTCTGAAAATAAGTGATCGCTATAATGACGTGGTTGTAATGATTTCATTGCTAGGTTGTTAAATTTGTGTATCTTTAATTTTTCAACATGTAGGGATGTTAGGTAAGATACAAGAAAGCCTTCATTAATCAGTTTGTTGAAAATATGGTTCAGCAAGTGACATCAGCATTGTGTTCAATGTTCTTGACATAAATCCAAATATCTACATTTGTGTATTTATTAAAGGTACTGTTTAGTGCAATATATCTGCGGTGTCAAATGTTAGCGTTTTTTAATGTGTTTTGAATTGACAGGGTCATAAATTGGCGCAAAAACTCTCAGACCGCCAAATTTAAACTCTTGTTGACAATAACATGGAGTCATGAATATAAATAAAATGGCGATGCTTTGAATTGGCTGTGTTTTGAATTGGCGCATCTGACCCTGACCGCCAATATAGCCAAAATAAAACCCCCCACTAAAATAGGTACTTATACAGTAGTTGAAAGCATTCTGGTATGTAGATACATTATATTAATTTCAGCTCTTGCTTTAGTGCCAGAAAACTCCACAGACCTCCTGATTATTTTACAAAATATGGTCAGTTTACCAGCTGAGGAGTTACTTCCCTTTACTGACGAGGTTGTACGGAGTTTGCCTGTGATCTTATCGTCATCAGTTCCTCGTAAGCTGATTGATCTTGTAAAGAAGATCTGGTTTAGAATTCATTCCTTGACACCCAGAAGGTAGATACTTAACAGTGATTTTTTATTTTGAATTTTCAAAATTACCTGTGGCTTTTTGAAGGGGAAAATATAGAGAGATAAATCAGAAAAATGAGGAAAATTTAAAAACTATTACGTAATTATATAGCATTTTTTAGGGGAAAACATAAATCTTTTGGGCTAGGGAAAACAGCCGATATTCGGCTGTAAAATATATGAAAAAATCACTGCTTAATGTTTTGTGTTGTTGAATTATTCATGTGGGAAATCTCCAATACAGAATGAAAAGTTGAAATTTTGTTAATGAATATTTTTCACGGTGCTTTTGGCTATATTTAGAAGAAAAATGAGGCTAAACAGATTGAAAATTGATATTTTCTTTCCTCCATCAATGGAGAGCATATGAATTGATGCAATAAAATAGAATATCAGGGTTTCAACTTTTCTAGTTTATACCAGCTTTCCGGTTTTTGAAGGACTCTGAGTATTATAGTTTTTTCAGAATCAAGCGTTCTTGCTTGAAGGCCCTCAGCAATATTTTCCGGTTTTTAGAAATTTTCTACTAGAACCCCTGAAGTATAATAATTGGTACTTGTGCTATAAAAAAAACTGTTCCTGTCTTCTTATAAAATTTTGTTTTATAACTTGTATCAAGTACATTCTTTATTTTACAGTTTACGACTAGCTACTGTGAACGCACTTAGACCTCAACGTAAAAATGAGTTTAAATTTTCCACGTACACAGAGACTGATGTCACGGTAGATCCATTGATTGTGTTACGATGTGATGAACGTGTGTTCAGGTATGTAGTGATATTTTCATGAATGTTACTTCAATTGAACACAATAGAATGAAATATGCAATATTTTAACTGCAAAATCTTAAGAATATTTTAATGTTTAACCAGGTTTTCTGCAGGAGTAGTGAACTCTGATATTGTAAAGTCTCAATGTTATCCTGGACACACCATACTTATCTCATGGTTATGGATATGGTGAAATATGGATATTGTGAAGTGATTATTCTGGTCTACTGGAATAGAATATAACTGTGTTCTACTGTATGTTAAACAGTCAAACCTGTGAACAGAGGTGCCCTTGAGAAGGACAAAATTTATTGACGGGTGGCCTCTGCAGGTCAATTTGTCCTTAATGATCCAAGACAGATTTTCAGAGAGGTGGCTTTTATTTATAGGGTGGCTTTTGTTCGGAGGTGGTTGCAAACACAGGTTTGACTGTATTTCAGGTTTTTAATTTCAGCTGTGATGGACCCATTATTTTTTACCCATAGTGTAGTTTGATACATTCAAGTTGTTTAATAAAACTATGAGTCCAATTTAGTACATATTTTGGGTAAATTTTCAGGTGTGCACCAATACTAGAAGTTGTTCTACGTATACTGTCAGCCTACACGCTAGCATGTAGAGTGTACATGGAGAATCACATACAGTCAAACCCTGTACTAGACAATAACAGTCAGGCTGATCAGGATAGACAAGAATTGAAGGGAGCATTATTAGCAGCTCAGGAGAGTGCTATCATACAAATCTTGCTGGAATATTGTATGGCGACAGAGGGAGAGAAAGATGTAAGTTCAGTATAATCCCAGAAAATCGGACCCTCTTTCTAGACTGGATCAAAAGTCCAGTTTTCTGGGAAATCCAGTTTTCACAGAACAATTGATTAAAGAAAAGAAAGAAATGGGACTTGAAAAATTGTCCAATTTTGAAACAATTCCAGTTTTCAGGGAATTCAGTTTTAGGGGTTATACTGTATGTTGTCTGAAATATGGTGTAAGTTCATAACATTTTAAGTCCTAGCAATTTTTCATTCTTCAAAAACATCTTCTTGTTGGAATAGTTTCAGTTGCTATCTATCCCTTTACATCATAAGCATATTTTGGACTCTTCCAAATTCAAAGGTAATACACAAAACATCAATTTATTTATGAAAATTAGGTTATTTCTCTCTGACAGAGTGGAAAACATTGTGGCAAAAGAAACCATTACTAATTACAAGCAACGGCTTCTTTTGCCATAATGTTTTCAAAAGTCATCTGCTTCAAATGTGGGGAACTGCGGTACTCTGAGGCAAAGTGATAAAGATAACATTGAATTAACTTTATGTATGTTAATACATTTCCATTTTCCCAACAAGTCTGATATTAATCTTATTATTTATTTTTGTGGCCATTTTAGAAATCATGCCGTGTTCAATGTGACACATTATATATATATACACTGTGTACAATGATGCTTTAGGTAGAGATCTTGTACAGTATTGTAAAGATAATGATATTAATATGCAGTGGAACCCCTCTAAATCAGTCAATCCCGGGACTCCGTCATTGGCTGCTTTATAGGTGATGTCAGTTTGGAGGGGATCTTTTAATTATACAGCAATGAAGTTGGGACCAGAACATTTGGCCAATTTAGAGGGGAACCAGTTTAGAGAGGAATTGGTTTATAGAGGAACCGGTTTAGAGGATTTCCACTGTAACTTTAAGATTTTCCTTGTTTTAATATTTTACTGTATAGGATGAGAATGGCATGTTAAACAATCTACATGAAGTTAGATCAGTCATATGTTCCTATATACATCAAGCCTTCATCTCAAATCCAAACCTCGCCAAACTTGTTCACTTTCAGGTAAGAATTCTATAGTCTTGTGTACTAGTTTTAATATGAATTATGAAACATTAAAAACAATAGTGCTTCAACTATTCTGTGCAAAATTTCCAAGGCAGAATAGCCGGCATGCGTTTCTTCTAAAATCTGGCAAGCATAAGTAAAAAAAACGTCAGTTATGTGTCAAATTGTGTCCATATTCCACAAAAAATCCTGTATTCATCCCTGAATCTGGTTGTGTTATGGGTAAATTGTACGTACTTGTGTATCAGTAATGCAAATAGAATTATTCTTATTGTATATACTTCAATGCCAATGGGATATATGACTTGTCTTGTTAAAAATGTTAGTATTTAACATGAAGGTAACAATATAAGCTACTACATATATAAGCACAGTTACAAGACAATGGGCATCATTCTGAAAACTATATTTTTGGAGTGATGCCCCTTTTTGACTTAAAATTTTGGTCAAAATTGCCTATTGAATAGAATGATGTAAAACAGACCAGGATTGGTGTCGGTCTGTGGAGCTCTTATTTTTATGTTACAATACTGTAAGGCCTAAAGAAAATAGTTTTGTTTTCGGTTACCCGACCGACCCATCTTTTACCTGCTGGCTCGAAAGCTTTTATGGCATCCAAATCGTAGTTCTATATTGTAATTTTCACAACAGTCTTGTTGCTATATGTAAAAAAAATGTAAAAGAAAAAATCCCTACCTAATGACCCATATTATTTTTGGCATGTGATCGGATCCCTGTGTAGGCCTAAAGAAGTGATCTAGTCGTTAATCTGCCATGAATGTACATTTCACATTACAGGGGTATCCTAGTGAGCTATTACCTGTCACTATACTCGGTGTACCATCAATGCATATATGTCTAGATTATATCCCAGAAATGTTGAGTCAACCTCAGATGGATAAACAGGTAACTACAACAGGCCTTGACACTAATTTTGACAAGGGGTCTCCCAGAGGGATCCCTAACTGTAAATAATGGTGTCCCTCACCAAAGTTTAGGATCCCAAAGTGAAATTCATCATTACAAACTTGCTACATTAAAAGTATTAGAAGTCACACAAAATCTATCAGAAAGAGAGTTTGCTCATGACATTTGGAATACTTCATTCATGTCAAATATACAGAATGTCATGCTGAAAAATTTACATTTTTTTTACTGTTGATATTTTTTAATTGATGTTTTCAAACCATTTTTACATTGATGTCCAGAAAAAATAGGGATCCCAGAAGGACACCAAGCTTGTCAAAACTGATGTCCCTCACTAGTATCTTGGATGCTTAGGACCCCATTAGTGCAAAGGCCTGTATAGCAGCATTTATTTCACATTTGTCTACAATCAGTTGCATGTTATTATTTCTTCTGTTACTCACAGTTTATAGTCAACAACATTTTCATATCACGCTGTTAATGGGTTTAATTCTTATAAAAAATACCTATACATGTATTGAATTATTAGTATATTTACATGTAACTAATTGTCAACTGGTTTAATTCATAGATACACTTAATACTGTCTTACTTATTTTCACAGCTGTATGGTAAATTGTGAACCTTTTTTTCCAAAGATCTATTATTAGTTAATCCATACAAAACTTCAAACAATTCTCTTGTTACATGATACAATAAAACCCCTGAAGACTGGACTCCCTGAAGACCTGAATTCTTTGATTCGGATGACTATTGAGTCCCATTTTTTCTCTTCTACCAATAATAATTCTCTGAAAACCGGAATTTTCAGAAAACTGGACTTCTGGCCCAGTGCAGAAGGAGTCTGGTTTTCAGGGGTTATACTGTACTCAGGTGTTTCGTTTTCTTTCAGATATTTGCCATTAAATTAACTTCATACCTATGTTGTCAGTACGCATTACCAAAGTCACTGAGTATCGCTAAGCTCTGTTTGAATGTGATGTTTGCAATGATTGGAGGTATGTAAAAACTTTTTATACATTTTTCGTTTTTTTTTTCCATGGCAACAAGGTTAAGATTTCCGTTTTTTGGGAAGATTCAACTTTCACCCATGAAGATAGTTTCTAGTTCTAGATCTGTTCTTGACTTTGCATGGTTAAAAATTTTCTGGAATTTTCCAGAAGTTCCGATTTTTTCCAGGTCCGGATCTAGTAGTTTTTATTGTTTCCGCAGCACCGAAGTTAAGATTTCCATTTTTTTGAAAATTTTCAATTTTCATCCTTGGCTTTGGTTTATTGGCAGAAATGATATCCATCATATTAATGCCTTATTTCATTACTGACTTAACTATTTACAGATCTTAATAGGAAATTATTTACAGGCATTGTCCTAGTTTAGTTAGTTATGCATTTATTATCGTTATTGCTAATTCTTGAATGTTTCTTATGTGCTTCAATTTTGATTCTGGCCACAACTGTGGTCCACTGGTTAGTGCGCTGGACATGTAACCTGGCAATCCTGGTTCAAATCCTGGTCATGGCAGGTCATACCCTTCTATGAAAATTTGACAAAAATGTTGATTTTCCTCCATATGTGGAGAAGTTTTTGGCTCCTTGCAGATGTTAAGTTAGTACTGGCTAGTATACAGTCCAGGAAAACTGGTTAAGTGAACCGACCACCATGTATAACCGAAAATTGTTGAAAAATGGTGTTAAACCCAGTGACAATTTGATTCTTCCAGTGTTAGATTCCAAGAAAAGAGCCGAGTTTTTCCTGGAAACTTTACCATATTTGGTGAAGATCTGTAAAGCTTTCCCGCCATTATGTGAAGATGTAACCAGTCTACTCATACAGATTGGTAGAGTCTGTGTTTCACACATGACAAGCACCAGTAATGTGCCTGAAGCTGGTATGTTTACAATATTTTCAATGGTACTCAATGAAATCTATATTGAGTCAAATTACTAAATGTCTACCTTAGACCTAAAAAAAAAGGTTTGTGTCCGGTTACCCGACCGACCCAATATTTTACCTGACGACTCGTATGTTTTTTCGGTGTCAAAATCATAGTGCTATATTGTAATTTTCACAGCTCATTCATATTACGGCACACATGTTCCCATACAGTGTTGCCATTATATGTAAAAAAATAGTTTTTAACTAGTTTACTGTAAGTAAAAAGTGAAAATAACATATGTACCCAGATAACTAATTTACTGTAAGTAAAAAATGAAAATAGTATATGTACCCATATAACTAGTTTACTGTAAGTAAAAAGTGAAAATAGTTCACTATATTGTCTTACACCATGAATTCTCTCGTATTATTATATAACAATGTCTATTATTATTTTAATATAATAAATTTATCTTGTATAACGGAAACCATGCAACCTTGACAACAATAATACATTGTTCTATTCTTTTCTCTAAAATGTGTTGATATTGAAGTCTAGTTGTAGTTAACAGACACACGGTGTTATGTGCCTTAATAATGTATTAATGATATTTGGCTTAAATATCGTGTATGTGATTGTATGGAATGCTCACATTCAGAATATGGTGTATTGATTTCTTACGTGTTAGTCTTACATTACTTTTCAGATTATTCATTAGCGTTAAGTGTTGAAAGGGAAATAACTGGTACACAACAAACAAGGGAGGTAACTATTGATTCTGAAACCCCGCAGAAACGATTAAAAACAGAACATGAGCATCAGCCAACTTATCACAGACTATATTCAGTGATTCAAAGTACATTTAAATCAATAGTTACAAAAGCAGTAGCTACCAGGGATTTGTACTAAAGTGAAAATTGAGACTTTAATGAGTTTGGCAATTCATTAAGTAGAAAATGCTCTCACAATGCAATCAGGATGTAGCTAAGCTTAAAATTGTGAAAGAAATATGTATTTAAAGCTGTCATTATCAAGGAGACAAAAACCCTTGTGAGACCGGGATACAGTGAAAATGTCTGGCTTGGTTGGGTGTTAGTGTGCATGTTATATACTGTCGATTCAATTTTTATGTGCCGAAATATTGTTACACACTTCTCAAATTTGCTGTAATGAGACGATTTTAAGAGTGAAATCAGTTATATTTCAACCCAGTTACTCAAACTTTGATTGAAGAAGGACGTTTAGGTCATTTACTGGTAATGAAGTTGCCAGTCATTCCATTATTTGATATATACTACGTGTTTGACCAAGCATCAAAATGGCTCTTGTTTCCTGTAATACTCCAACAGAGTGGTATAAATGGTGTTTTAATCACATTCAGGGGTAGCTTTTATTTCATACATCGCTCGTCATCTATGGATTGATTTGTCTTTGTTAATTGATTTATAAATCAATAACCGATTTTTTCATTTGTATACTTAGATTGATGAATTTATCATTTTTTGATAGATTGATTAATCAATTGATGATGTCTGCATGAAAACTGCATTAAATAAGAAAGTCTCGTTGCTTTTGTTATCTTATCATCCACACGCTATCGTATCCGTGTGATGACAAGATCTGGCATCACTCTAATTAACGACTTGCTATTTTTATACACAATGTCTCTCTTAGACCTAGATAGAAAATCTAGGTCTGTCACTTTATTTATGTACGCAATGTCCTAACAAAAATACTTGATTAAAATTACATGTACCATAAACATGCTTGTGACAGAACTTAGATTTGCTGAAACACTGATCATTGTACATTTAGTGATTTCATGGGGTTATAAGTTTTCCAGAATTTTCCGGAACCTTCAGTTTTTCACAGATCTGGAACTTACTGTTTTTTTGATTGCTTCAGAGGCACCGAGATTAAGATTTCTGTTTTTTTTTTTTTAAATTTGTCAACTTTCTCCCATATTTTCAGAATTTGGTTATTGGCAAACAAGTGACAGAGCTATTTTCTAACTAGTTCCTTTCTTCGGCAGACAAAAAAATGAAAACAATAAAACCAAATTAGTATCTATCTCTTTTATTTCACAACTTGCTGCCTGTTTGTATCAATAAGGAATGGCATATTTAATACTGGTAAATATAAATACAACTTACTGAAAGTACTGCTATAATAGTCATTTTATCAAATTACACAAACGGAGTAAATCAATAGAAAACAGACTGGTTATTTATCAATCTAGACTGGTTATCAATCCAGACTGGTTATTTATCAATCCAAAATGCTCAACAAATTAAGTCATTTGACAATCGTCCAATGTGATAAAACTTTATGACCAGTCTCCAAGGCTCGAAATTGGTTTTCAATTTTGACTTAATTCTGTCAAATGTATATATTTTTTAATAACTTGGCAAAATTTCAAAACTGTTCTATACCGACTACCATAAAATAACTTGTATTATCAGCACAAATAACCAGCAGTATTTTGAACAC
Source organism: Lutraria rhynchaena (assembly GCA_008271625.1). Classification (NCBI taxonomy): domain Eukaryota; kingdom Metazoa; phylum Mollusca; class Bivalvia; order Venerida; family Mactridae; genus Lutraria; species Lutraria rhynchaena. The sequence continues at coordinate 283,026 of VIBL01000343.1, forward strand.
AATTACAAATGAGCTCAGAGACTGGCCGAAAGTTCTATAACAAATATGTTGAGAATGAAGTTACATACCAAATATAAAAATGGAAACATTAAAGGGACTGTACTCCAGATCTGCTTTTTCCCAAGATCTAGAAGTTGATCCATTTGATGATAATTATTGTATTTACATTAAAAAAAGCAAAAACAATTTTTACAGAAGATTTATCTTCAAAATTACTCATGTTCTCCTTCAGCTATGTAGAAAAATTAATTATTAAAAGTTAGTAATTTTATAGAAATTTGCTGCAATTAAATTTTCAGTTAGCATATTTTTATCTTCAATTTCTTGGGATATAATGAATGATAATATAAATATGATAATATACTCGGAAATTGACTTAGTAAGTAATGATCATGATGTTATCTATTTCTGTTACCGATCTGGAGTTAAGTTCCAATAAGTATAAACTGATATGTCCTTATAATATGTTAACTATTTACACAATTAAACGACGCAACTGAATAAAAAAAAACTTCAAATAATGGTCCCATAAATTCTACTATTCTTGTTTTGTAAGGTTCAGTACAAAGATGAAAGGAAGATTAACACATAGATACAGCTTTCAACAAATCGTCCAGTTTACCAGTCATTAAAATGCATCAACTACCGGTTACAGATTGCATAGATATTTTTTTGCGCTAAATTCATCAACAATTTTGAAATGCAATTATATGGATGACTAAAATGATTAAGTTTATACTATTTATTTTAGCTTGATTGTGAAGCAAGCAATTTTGCTTATATTAATCCCTCTTGAGTCCACTTCCTGGACACTACATCAGTGCTGCGTCAAAAAAAGGGATTGTAAAGTTCAGGAACTAACCCTGTTAAAAATTGGGATTCAAACTCAGGACCTTTGGATCAGAGGTCTGATGCTCTAGACCAGAATGCCTCCCAAATGATCTAGACACAAATGGTATCCAAAAAATTTATATTACAGCAATGTTGCCAAAAATTTGAAACAACAAACCAGGACTAAGATTGGCGATATTCTTTAAACGAATGATATTTTGCCTTATTATACACAAACTGGTACATTAAATGCAGATATGAGATAAAAGATCATTCAAAAGCAAAAAAAGCAGACAAATTTACAAGCTAGAATCCACTTCTACAAACCACCACCACTACCACCAACTAAAACCATTCAACATGAACTAAATGGACATTTTATAAACTAGAAGTTGCAAAATGGCAACATGCCGAGCCCGATAAGGTTCCTTTTTACAGTTTAGACAAGGTAAAACATGCCAATTTTTGCCCTTTAAACCCCATGTGTGACATTAACCTTCAAGATATGGACCTGGGTCTTGAGCATGACACACCGTCTCATCATGGTGAAAATTGTGCCAAGGCATTTTAAAATCCATTGATGCATAGGGAAGTTATGGTCCGAACAAAAAAGTCGGACGGACGCACATACATGGAACCACCATTTTTACAACGATGTCGAGCTCACTGCAAGCGGGCTCGACAAAAACACCAGCTCAGGTCTTATATATATACTAGTATCTTTTTTAATATCTAATAAAATTATCTGATTGATTTATCCTATAGATAGAAATCGGACAGTGAGACATGACAAAAGGTCAAGGATTGTTTTACTCTTTAAAATAGGGGTAAGTAATACAATGACCGAGTACTTTTCTAAACATAACCTCAATCTCAATTATAATGGACAAACAAACAAATATTCATATATCGCGGAAACTACTGAAACGTTCCGAAATGGCACTCGCCCTACAGAATGGACTTAACTGATATTTGACCATTCACAGGTTGTAGCGGGACTAAGTATTATACAGATGTAACTCATTATTGTGTTTTCTTTTACTAGTATCGCTCTTAAGGTCTGATAAAATTACCTTATTTTTTATCAAAAAATTATATGGATGTAACTCTCATTGTGATTAGAACAATGACGCATGCTGAAACCTATAATCCACTACGTGCAAACATGAGACTGTAACGAACAACACATGTATACTGCAAACACTTCAAATGTTAATTCTAGGAGTCTGTAAGATCTAGTAAAAAACTAATGCCCTGAGACAATTTACATTAAAAGCAAAGATTGACATACATCGAAACATCACAATACTAACAAGCACATTCAATATCTATACCTAGGACAAACATCAGACACAACAGAGGATATAAGATGTTCGTTGATTTTGGTTCTGACAAGACTACATAGTAGTCGTAGGTAGGAGTTGATTAATATTTCTTACAAATTACATTTTAATACGCACCACAAAATATGTAGAAAGCTGAAATAAATCCAAATTGGTGACATTAAATTTGGACTTTTTTGAAGAATTAAACAAGCACAAACCATGAACACATGAGATATACATAAGGGTGTTAGGGTAAGCGTACATATTGGGATTATGAGGTTCTCTCCGTACAAACTGCCGTTGTGGGGTTAATTTTTATCTGTGGGGCAAGAAAATCTCTCTTTTGAGGTTAAAATCATCAAATGGGAAATCAATGGGAATAGCCCCATACTGTAGCTAATTTCAGTATGTCAGTGTTGTAGACACATAAAATTTCTAGGAGTTTATCAAAAACTTTGAGCACTGAATCCATTCAAAGTTACCACATATTTTTATTAAAAACCTCAACAGAAAAAAACAGTGATTCCATAAACTCAGATAATACAAAAAAATCCAAAAAATGATCCTAAACTTTGAATTAATACTGTTATTATATAACAGGTGCTTGACTAATTCATTCACAGAATATACATACAAAATATAACTCCATTTAATATTGAACACAAACTAGTAAAAACACATCTCTCCATTAATACACATAGCTGCCCATGTTAGATTGCACTAACAATACATGTATATACATATGACACATAACAATAAATGAATGACAAATTTGGGATAAGATTATCATTCGATTGATTTTAATGAATTTTAAAGTTAAGTAAGGGGTTAGGCTACATACTACACAACTGGTTTCATTAAACTTTTGTCTCATAAGCGTTTTTTTTTACCCATACAAATTCAAAGCAAATATACAGAACATCAATTTATTTATCAATTTCTCTCTGACAGAGTTATAAACATTGTGGCAAAAGAAGTCATTACTCATCACATGCAATAGCTCCCTTTGCCACAATACTTTCAAAAGTCTGCTTCAGATTTGGGGAAATGCTGTATTATAAGGCAAAGGGTAAATGACATCAACAAACTGTCCAACAATTTTCAAATGTTCACTTTCAAATATTTTGTTTTTAATTCATTATAACATAGTTCAGTCTGATTATGTCCAAATATTACAATTATCAATCATTTAACAACCTTCTAATACATAATGCAAAAGTTTCTGCAAGTCATTGTAATATTATGAGCAAATGATTGGACGATTGACATGATGAAATATCAAGAATAAAAATAAATGATTATATATGATATGACAAAATGATTACAAAGCGTATTCTCTTAATATATACAGTGTAATGAAATGAATAAATGATGAAATTATGCACATGTGAATTTGTACAATTCACCAATATAATACAATTGCAAAAAATTATTTATATACAGTAAATTAGCACTCACCAGAAAATTCATATCGTATTCACACCAGAAAAATTCGACCAATTTATTTCATCAAAAATATATGATATTAAACTTAACTTCACAAATAACACAAGAAATTCATTGAATATAAAATTAAGACACGTAACAAAAATAATATTTGATAGTACAATATGTTGCAATAAAATTGCCCAGTCAAAACTTGCATAAAAAATACAAATTCAGTATATTTTTGTAAGCATTTTAAACAGACAACGAATAATTATAGTGCATGCAAAAAAGCACAAAAAAATTAAATGCCAGAGAAGAACGAAAATTTTTAAATAAGTGAGTCATGTTAAAAATTACAATTAAAGGACATTTGGGTAAGTGTTGGTCATCTATAACGTCATCTCTTACACAAATTTCTGTTTTTGGTTAATGAAATATTAACACATTAAATCAAGCATGTACATCATACAATTGAAATGCTTTGGTTGTAATATGAACATCATGGACGATGAAAATAAATAAAATGAATGAGGTGTGAGCATCATGTATTCACAATTAAACTGATTTAATCAAAGTTTATCAACAAAGGCTGACTTTGCTTTTCTAACAAACACACCACACACATAGATTCCTTTAAACAGTCTCATGTTATACTAACATGATGATCATTGAGTTGAATAAACTAACCATAATAAACCCACCTCATAAATATTCAGTAATTAAAGTTAATAAGAATTTTGTATACAGTCAAACCTGTAAACAAAGGTCATCCCTTGGGAAAGACAAAATGTAGCCTTTATTGACAAATGGCCTTTATCCTGTGGTCAGTTTGTTCTAAATAATCTATGACGGCATTCAAAGAATGGCCTTTATTCACAGGGTGGTCTTTATTTGGAGGTAGCTGCAAACACAGGTTTGACTGTTCTTATTTTCTAACTTTCATACCATTAAGGTAATATGATTTTGACTTATTAAAAGAGATACCTTTCACTGTTGAATCCCTAGGGAAAATATCAAAAATCAATAGTGGCAAATTGCACACAGCAAATTAATATAATTCAGAAAGCAATACAGACACTTTAAAATAAACATTTCATTCAAGGCACTTAAAACGAAACTAACTCAACAAGCACCCAAGGTAATGTTCAGTGTTTTTTGGGGTTTGTTAACATAACTTCAACCAAGAACATGAGCCTAGAAGACTGATAAACCAGTCTTTCTCATCATTTACACATGCTGCAAACTTCACAGCTCTGTACATAAGTAGCAAATAATTAAATCTGAAGGTCAAGGTCTTTTCAAGGTCAATCGATCTAAAGGTCATGTTCAGCTACACTCTGCTTCAAATAATCTGCATACAATTTTTGCTGCAAAAAAAGACATAGACAGTTTAATACCTGGCAGTCATACATCAATATCTGAAATATGGTTCAAAACAAGTTTTTTATTGCAGCTAATTACAACTGAACATACACTGGTATGATAGTTGTTATGGTGATCATATCTAGTATGATGAAACTAAGACTAAAACTGATTGCAAGCAGTCAATGTACAGTGAGGAGCATCATTCAGATCAACAAACAATTACTTAATACAGAAGCACCAACATCTGTACTGTTGTTGACTTACAAAAGCATACTAATTTTGTTTAAACTCCAGAAATCATCTTTCAGCATTTAGGCCAAGTTAATAAATTGATGCAATACAGGTAACAAAGTTAAACATATTTGGATATGCTAGTAATGAGCAATGCAGGTTATTTTCATAATTATATGTGGACCCAGAAAAACATCACAATCAGTTTTGTTTTGCCTTACAATATTGTTATTATCTAAAATCCGTGATACACAAACATAACTGTTTTTATAAAGTAATAAATGATATCACAAGGAAAATATAACAAAAGAATAATTCAATTAACCGAGAAAAGAGCACAAAGCCTAAGACAAGCATTTCAACAAACCAGGAAGCGCCATGTGAAATTGTTTTGTTTTTTGTTTTTATGTGACTTATTTTCACTGGGGTTTAACGCTGTTTTTCAACAATTTTCAGTTCATCGGTTTTCCCGGACTGTATACCAACCAGTACTAACTTACCCTTCCACAAGAATCAAGTATTCTTCTCCACATATTGAGGAAAATTGACATTTTTGTCAAATTTTAATAGAAGGGTTTGACCTGCTGCGACTGACATTTGAACCTGGATCTCTGGTTACAATTCCAGCGCACTAACCACTGGACCACAGTCATGGTAATGTGAAATTGTATTCTTAAAGTAATGTAAAATAATTGCAAGTTCTAATTCCTGAAGCAATCAAAAGGAAATCTTACTTTCTTAGATTTCACAATACTCTGAACATAATCTTTCATTTCCAATAGATTCTTTCTCTGTTTTCTAGACAGCGTTGGTTTTGTTCTGAAATCGAAAGAAAATTTTTTTTATTACTTAAGTCTTAACACATATTTACTGCCTGTAAAAATAAGTTTAATAACCCTAATTTTTGGTGACTAAAGTTTCAAATGGCCAAATCTAAGTACCGGTAATTAAATATTTGGGATGAATCATACTTCATATTTTCACAAAAGATATGATTGGAAAACACTCGTTTTTAGCCTAATCCGTCAATGAACTAAAATGACACAACACTTCAAAATAAGGGATACTGAATGCTTACGTAAAACACTTACCGATACAGTGGAACCCCTCTAAACTAAAAAAAATATTTTTGTAAAAAAAGTTTCCCTTAATATACAGACCATATATTTTTTGGGGGAATGTAAGCAGAAACCAGGTATTATTTTTGTGGGGCCTAACTAACAATACATGAACAGAAATATAATGTTTTAAGGTTAATAGGCGGAACTGTAACAAATCTAATACAGCATTAATTTTTGGGTCTACACAACGCAAAAAAGACAAAAAATGAAGTGCGAAGACGAAAAAAGGGTAAAGATTGAAATTCTATGATGTCACGACTAAGGAGTAATGCGAGAACACAGACATTAACAACTATGACTAGAATTTGATCCATTATCAACAAAGTAGACGTACTATACCAAATTTCAACCATCAAGAAACAGTTTCTAGACATATAAATGTGAGGTTGTATTATCATTGATGTGAGAATTCATCTCTAACGGTATAAATTAATGCTACTCGCGATATGCCACGTCAAAATTGGAATATGAAAACATTTTTTCTGCAGCAGTCAGATATCAGATATTTTCACAGTATACAGAAGACATCAATCTACAATTTGTATGCATATAATGTGACATAAGCTCTTAGATGAATATTGTTGCAGGAAACTGTCTGCTTTGCGCTAAAAATTAGGCAATCAAGTTCCTTCATATAGAGAAAAATATTACAATCACAAGCAGTATGAATTCAGTAAATAAAAACAAACATACACGGAGTTATCTTTCTTACCTGGAAGCAAATTTGGCCACTAGGAGCATTAACAGAGCAATGCCTAGTATGGAAAACAACACATAGATAGTGTAATCTTTTGGTATGGTACTCCATGCAGTCCTAAGAGGTCCCTGAAAAAAAATGAAGAAAAATCTCAATTTCCTGATAATGACCTCTATTGCATAAAAAGCTATTTTTCCGATAATTTTGTCTGGACAGTTTTCGAAAATTGTGAAAGCAATGCATTTTCAGAATGGATCCAGTGAGATGCGAGATATCACTTGAATATGTTTCTGGCAGAAATTCAATCAAGAATCAATGATGTACAGGAAGAAAGTATCATACATAATTGATCCAGCGGTTAATACGCGACATTCAGCATTTCAAAAAGTGATGAGATAGCATAATTATTGTACGATTTTTTTCAAAAAGGGGCAAAAAACAATTCCTGCAGCAACATGTAATATTCACAAAGCTATCAAGAAATTCCAGGAAATGATATTACTAGGTTATATAACACTAATTAGTTATCCCGTTACTTCCAGTGGAAATATCAAATCACGCAGATACAAGGTGCCCGTCTAAGCAAACAATTACAAAGGTCATCTGATGCATATTTTCTGCATATCAATGAATGATACTGGTAGTTTTTTTATCAGAATAAATTAAATGGAATTGTTCTCAACAATATGACAAATCAAACAATTGTGTATTAATTATTCAATACGTAAAATGGAACGTTAGAAAATAACTCTGATCTTTACATTCATTGCTGTACAGTATCAAATTTATACAAAAAAATTAGCTTCATAAATATGTGTGTAATAAAATAAAAGGGCACTGATCAAAAATTGATTAAAAAACCTGTTTCAAGGACAAATTGACAATACCAATATTATAACCATGGGTGAAAGTTGAAAATTTTCAAAAAAAGGAAATCTTAACCTCAGCGCCGTGGAAACAATATAAACCAGTAGGTTCTGAGCCTTGGAAAAACTGGAGGCTCCAGAAAATTCCGGAAAACTTTTAACCATGTATAACCACTACAGTATATTAAAGTTTCTCCATATCTAGACTTTGCAAGCAATTCTTAGTCCTAACATCTTCAAGCACACTTTCATTGCATCTCCTGCAGTCATTATCTCGATCAATTATTTCTATCCTGATTTAATACTTACCAAATAAAGAGCTAATGCATCAACCAGATCTTTTCCTAATAAAGACTTCAGTGCTTTGTCTTGCGTACTGATGAGAAACGTAGTCAACAACAAAAATGGAAGCAACATGCCGAGAAAACCGTATGTAGCTCCACGCATACGAGACTTCAAATTCTGAGATGAAGTGGCACTGTAACAAAAACATCAGTCTAGGTTTGTGGACAATACAGGTTAACTGTGCACTAATAAATTCTAGGACTTCAGTATAAAAAGTATTGACTAAATGTCATTCTGAAAATCTGCTGTCAAACATATGTCCTTTTTATGTAAAAACTATTTTAATGATATGATAATTAGAGGTCACTGCGTTGACCTTTAAAGCTTAGAGGCCATTTTACATATATTTTTTATAAACAGGGCTTGACAAATCCACTTGTCCACTCATAATTATGAGCAGAAATTGACTAATGACAAGTTGAAATTGCTGTAGAACTAGTTAAAATTCTAAGCTGGTTGTCCTGCAGGACGAGTAGCCTGAAAAAATTGTCGAGCCCTGATAAAGAAAGGGTGGAAATACTAAAAAAGGACTGACTAAGTAAATACAGGGGAAAAATCATTCACAAACTTCTAAAATGCAGACCCATTGATACAATTTAAAGAAATAACTGGAAAAAAAGTGAGTTTTTTGCTCAAAATGGGTCCACAAACCTGTCAGAGGCTAGCTTCTCTTCCACTGTTCTGGCAATCTGATCGCAGTCCCTCTCCAGGGAGTTAAGTGTAGTTTGTATCGTCTGATTGATGGTACGTTCAATCTCTTTACAAACTTCTTCAATCTGATTCGCACATCGAGAAGCCTACAACAAGACATAGGATGTTAAAACAGACCTTTTATGGATTAATTTTACATCAAAACTGTAGGAATGGGATATCTCGCAGTAATACAATAAATGGATCCAAATAAAGGTTAAATACTATCCCTTATTGCCCGACTCAGGTTCTCACTGAGCAGTATAAGAGCTACTGCGGACTGAAGGTTAAATTACCAACCACAAATAGAGAGGAATTGATGATTTTTAACTACAAACAGAGGAAAAATAAACAGTATGAAAAATGAAATGTTATAATATTTCAACAATAAGGCAAATGCATAAATAAACCAATGTACCAAAAACTAGCATTTAAAACATGAACCCATTGCATCATAAAAGATACGTTTAAACATGGCTCAATGCACATGGTAATAGAATTATTTCTAAATTACTTGACATTTTACTAATGTCTGAAACAATCTTGTCATGTACAGATTTGCACATGCAGCAATGTGGAACTAACTTGTAGAGAATTATTCTCTGAGAAAGAAAGCAAACTAGCTAAGCTTCTTGTACAAATGTCACTCGACACAGATGCAAATTTTCCAGATAATAACCAGAGTTGGGTTGCATGCAGACTGCCAATTTTGTGTGGTCTACAAATAATATTATGGGGAGAGAGCTTCAATAAAACTACAATATGAAAAATGCATTCAGAATTGCGCTGCAGTAGATTTCAATAGCTGCTGAAAAAGCTAACGTTTTAATCTATGCACTCCAAAATTACAGCGAGTATTGTAAAACCGCATATTAACTAATGAATCTTTCGGACTGAACAATGCCGCACACCCTCATGATCGTCCCAATCATTTGATCGTTTAGCATTTGGCAATCTCCATTACAACAATCATTTTATCCCCTCTCACATAATACATACAACCCATATGCTTTGGTGGTGCACTTTTCAATACCACCACAATATCAACCCAAATAATTAATGATTGTTGAATTTTTTATAGAGAGGTTTTTTCTTAATCTTATAAATTTGATCGAAAACAATCAACTCCAAGAAATCCATTGACATACAGCAACTACTTTTTTTTTTGCAAAAAATCTATTTCGGTAACAGCAATTCAGAAAATACATTAAAATGTCTGTGTTAGACATTGATTCTTGTTGCAAACAATTGCATGACTATAGAAGTTATTTGTGAGAGGAGAAGCTACACACGAGAGTTGTAAAATGTGGATATATCTACACTTAGTGTAGCTTGTATAAATGTTTAAATATCAGACTTGAGATGTATGTTAATACCAATAGAAGCTAAGGTAATCTTATGGCTGGGTACAAAAACCAGACAACCAAAGCACAGTTTATGGATAAAATACAGATTGAGGGTCAATAACAAACATACTCAGCATTATACCGTTACTGTGTGATGGCAAAAGGCCAGGACAGGCAATATTGTCCTTACATAAATAGAAGGAAACAAAATGGTTGAATACTAGTTTGATTAAATTGATGAAACCCATTATTCTCCAAGTAACAAGTTCTTTGACATTAAAAGTGAAAATAGATGACAGAAATTGAAAGTTTTCCAAGACACAATAAAATATATTTCATCAACTTTTAGCAATATGAAGCAACAAAGATGAACTATTGGTTATCCTGAAAATACTAACATAATGTTGAACACTGCATGATAACATTTCAGAGGGTAGGGGCTGTCTGGCAACCTGTCAAAACTTGTGCTACACAAGAAATTAACAACTTACGAAACTGAATTACAGACAAAGGGAATGACTTCAGATGTAATGTTGTTACTGGTATACAAACTAACAGCAAAAAATTTAAGCACATGAAAGATTGATAATATAGAATGATTATATTTTTTTTCCTAAAATGGGCCTTAATTAAGCCCAGTTTATTTTCATCTTTCACTTCTCATCAATTTTATTTTCATATTTTTTCTTATTTCAAAACTAAAATGAAAAAAAAGCTTTTATCATGTTTTATTTTTGCCAATCATGCTGGTGGACTTTGGAATTTTAAACAAAACTAGAAATAGATGGATCATTTATAATTATTAAAATATTTACAATGTTTTACTAGTTTTTAAGTAGATTAGAAGCAATTTTACGCAAGTGTATAGATTCATGATGTATCACACATTCGAATGTGGATGTATGTCCATCGAATTCTTAATTTTGTGTTTCTAAAAACTTTTAAAAAATATGTGATAACAACCAAAATCAATACAGGTAAGCATTGTTTGTGCTCGACAAAAAGGTAAAATCTAGTTAAACTGAGAAATAGCCCATTTAAAACATTATACAGTCCTAATCCGGTCACGGTCAAGGTCAAATTGAGGTTGGGTGATATGGATGGATTGGGAATAGTCCAAGGCAACAACTGTATACGTATCAAAAAGGTAGAGAAAACTGTAAAATCTAGTTAACCTAATACATACAAACAGATGAATGGACAAGTCAATCACTCAAATGCCTCTACATCAGTAGATAATGGGGATATAAAAAAAACCTGTCTTAGGCAAGAAAGAATTAAATACCATGTTTCCACTAACATCCACCAAAAACAAATTATTTCAGAAATATTTTTTTGAACTAAGGAGCATTAATTCAAATAAAGATGAAAATATCAACATTAAAAAAATTTGACAGAGACCAAGAAAAAGTCCAGAGTCATCAATGGTTACTCATGTTAGTGGAAACCAGTCACTCACATTAGTGGAAACTGATCACTCACATTAGTGGAAACCAGTCACTCATGTTAGTGAAAACCAGTCACCCACATTAGTGAACACCAGTCATTCACATTAGAGGAAACCAGTCACTAACATTTGTGGAAACAAGTCATTTACATTAGTGGAAACCAGAAACTATTTACGCTTCAAGTGGAGAGATATCAATCAGTGAATATTTGTGAAAAATCTTCTTACAAACCTTCTGATTCATGGACGGAACGTAGATTGTTGGCATATCGAACCCCGTTCTATTCAATCCAGGCCGCTTACATAACTCCTGTACAATTTGCATCATCACCCGCTATAAAAAATAAAACCTTACATAAAAAAGGGGATCAACAATAAAACAAAATCAAAGAATGCCAATAAAAGACAATTATGTCATAAAAAATATTCATGTGACGTACATTTTAGGTTTTTATTATATTGTAAACTATCATTGTGTCACGTGTAACATCCATCAGACTAACTATGCTTTAACTAAAAACTTTAAATTGTATTTTATACCACTGTGAATAAAAAAATCTACAGTAACTAATAAATGTGAGAGTAAACTTAAGTCTCATCACAGTGAGGGTACATGGCCATTTTGCATCAAAACTGTAATATTGTGTGGTAACACAATCAGGTCCATAAAAAAAGGTTTGTTTCCAAATGAAGAAAATTGATAGTAACCCCATAGTCTCCTTCCATAAAGGAGTATTATTATAATTACATCAATTAGAAAAATTAATTACATAATACAGAAAAATAAGGTTGATACAAGAGTCTAAGAATAATGCTTTTCATTTTTTTAGACTCCAAAGTTAACATTAAACGTGTTGACCACAAGTGGTTTCGTTTTTTCAAACATTAGGGTATTTCCTCCTTTAAATCCTTACTTTGTAACAAAATTCACATAAGCATCAACTTAACAGACAAAAATATCTACGTGTAAAGTAACAATGCCAGATGGTGAGAAATAAAATGTTTAAAAGCTTCATCAACTCAATAATGTTTATAATAATAATAATAGAACTCTACAACTTTTTTAGACCATCTGTGGGATTTTTGAGTGGTTTCATTTATCAAGTTGAAAATTTAATATACACAAATTTAGTGTGAAATTTTTTTCAGGAAATAAACATAAACATATTTTGTTCTGAACGATTTCAATGGACAATTCAATAGAAAAACAATAATACTAAAAGTCACAGGGTTATGTGGCTGATGGCATATAACACATGATATTCCCAGTACAACAGATATCATGTCATTCTCAGCTAGAAAATATCAATAGGGCATGAACAATTAGACATTAATAGTACACCACCAGGATGACTGCTGTGGTCGTCTTGTATTTGTCTCTAAATGAGATCTGATATATCAGTCTGTCAGTCTCGCCTTCATTAATCTAATAAATTACGCTATTACCATGATGTTATGTTTTTACCTTGAGAATATGTAACGAATCTATACAAGGAATAAAATTTTACTTCCATAAAACAGACAGAAGCATTCTATTTGCTAAACTTTATCAGTCATTGTAAAATAAAAAATGAAACTTTAATGCGGCTGAGACTTGAAAACCATACAAATCACAGACCATGTCTTTAATACGATCTTTAATTCAACGTTTTACACCCCATAATGTCCAAAATTAGTATCTCCTTATAGAGCAAATAGGTTATGGGAAACTTGATCATTTTTATAGGATTATATGATAGAAAATAATTTACCATGAAATTTTTCAAAAAAATGACAACCCTTTGAATTTTTGTCCCTTAAAATTTACATTGAAGTCCATGGGAGTTGCTAATTTTTCAAAGATTAAAGAAACAGGAAGACTCATCTCGATGAAAACTCACACTAAAAAATGAAAAATCACAGTATAAAAATAATTAAATAAATACAGGTCACATTGCAAAATCTTCAGAAATTAACGTTTTTCATTTTTCGACAAAGGCAATGCTCTTACAAATTATTCAAAATATGTTGTAAAATAGATTTTTGATTAGCATTGAATAGATACATAAAAAAGTGCAGTATTACGGATATAATATCTTTAATCAACATATCATTAATAACACCAGGACAACACAGGGCCTTTTTTCCCAAAAATTTGGAAGGGGCCTTAGTTTTTCATTTTGAGAAATTCAAATGCGATTTTCGGTCAAATTAGGAAAAGGTAGACAGACTTTCAATATATAAGGAGAATCCTATTTCAACATATTGGGAATTTCAACATTGTACTTTGGGGAAATTCTTTAACCAAATTGGGAAAAAAAGGAACATCAGCCTCAATTATTGGAGGAGAAAGGGCCCTGCAACAATTACTTCTTTGGATTAAAATACAAAAGAATTGTAAATCATAATCAAATATAGCTAATAATATGTATTATTACTGTACTTAAATGATTTCTCAATGGTCATTATTGCATACAGAAGATTTTAACATTTTTACATTTTCAAATCAATCTGTACGACTTGTATATTTGACACAAGTTGACCTCACCACAAAACATCATGTATTCAGATAATGATTATCAAATATTTACATAGTACATACATACACCTACATGTCAGAAGGTCATTATCTAGGACATTAACTAGATTTACACAATCTTAAGTTATCTTGAATCTAGTTCAATTTTAAATCAACTTCAACATCTACATAACCTCGAGTATTTCCAACTATACCTCTTATAAGATAGACTGAATAATATAACCACTCATACATCTTAAAGATAAATTAAGTATTTCTTCTTGTTCATTATAAAGATTGAAGATTCATATTTTGACAGTCTCTCTGTATAAATGTATGACATTAGTATAACGTGAAAGCAGATTTGTGTAATCAACTTTGAACTTGCGGGTGGGGTTCGTCTTAAAAGCAAACACTTTGCCTACATTATCATTGAGCATTGTAAACCTGTTATGTGGGGTCAATGTATATATCTGAAACTAAACCTTCATACAGATTTTATCAACCTGAGATATACGTATGTATATACAGTAAAATGTAAAATAGCAACCACCTCAATATTATGACCACCCTGTTATAGTAACCACCTCAATATTATGACCATCCTGTTATAGTAACCACCTCAATATTATGACCACCCTGTTATAGTAACCACCTCAATATTATGACCACCCTGTTATAGCAACCACTCATTTTAGGACTGGTTTCTAATAACTCCCCAATGACAATATGACCACTTAATCATTGCGACCGATTTTTCAGGTCCCAGAGGCGGTTTCATTATCTAGGTTTTACTGTATACCCATAAACCAGACCCTTTCCAGACTGGACCAAAAATTTGGTAATCTGAGGATTCCGGTTTTCAGAGAACTATTGACTATAAAAGAGAAAAGAAAGAACTTGAAAAATCATTTGATTTTAAGCGAATTCCAGTTTTCAGGGAGTCTAGTTTTCAGGGGTTATACTGTATATATAAATGAAGGAGTTGATTTTATTAAGTTCCAGTACTTATAAAATATTTATCATTAAATTTTCTACATCTGTAACAGTAGACTTGTCCACAATCGTTAATATGACCTAGAATAGTTACAAGAAGAAAAACAAACTTTTTTTTGTCAACATCTTTTTGAAACATTCAGAAAAGTAAACTCAATTTTTATCAAATATGTTCAAATCTTACAGTCACTGCTCCTATGCTATGCAAAATTTCGACGCCAACGGAACAGTGATCACATTTAGCACGTAATATTCCGAGAACATTTCCGATAAAATATCGTGTTTCACTTAGACTGGTACAACCTCTGTGACATGCAAAAATTATTCATAGCTATCTTGACATGAATAGAAATTTTGTCAGAAAGTTTCTCAACTATAAACGACAAAATGTAGTCAGATTTCAAAACATTATTTATTCTTGAAAGGCATCAATTTGCATTTTTTGCAGACACACAAACGTCATAAATATGACTGAAATTTCTGCAATGTCAATTGTATTTTTATGGGATCATATGCCAAGACGAATCTAGTTCTGTTGAAACTTTATCAAACGGGTCTTTGTTGCATAAATTTGAATATGGCAGAAATTTCAAAAGCTTGTCACAGCTGGAAAAATGTTTACAAAAATGAGAAAAAAATGAATATTAAATGTTGATTTTACATAAAGTTTCATAAAAACTATTCCACTATTTAATGATATCAGATGCCTTAAAATGTCTGCAGTCACAAAAAAGTTCCCAAATTTTTTAGATAAAGTTTTTTAGCAGTACATAACACCAGGGATTTAACCAGGACACCTGCCAGAATTTGACTGTTATGAAGTAATCTACCACATATTGGACAATAACCAAGTAAGTAGTTTCCATGCTTTAAAGTGAACAATAAATAAAGCTTGCTGTCTTTTATGCTCATAAACTTTGACACATTTCAACAGATGATTTTTTCAACTGAAATTGTTCATAACACTAACAAAAACTCACATCCATCTATAATGTATAAACAATTGAATTCAGTTAAGATATAAGAGTTATCTCCCTTTACCTGTCTGTCACTTTCCATTCCAGCTTCATCAGCTTTACTAAGGAAAAACTTCATTCGTTCAGCGTGCTTCTGACTTAACTCCTCAACAATATTCAGGGTTCTCTTACATAATGCTTGACCAATCGGATCGAAGAACACAAATATCAGATCAGCGAGGTCACCTGAAATAAGTGAAAAACATTAACAATGATTTTTTTGCAATTTTGGGAAAGGGTTTTGGTCCAATTCAAATGGGAAAAAATGCGCAATGTGATGCCAAAACATTTATGTTGGGAATTGGGAGAAAATGTCTTTATTTCAATCTGGAAGGGTCCATTTACGGGACCCAAACAAAGTAGGAAAAACATCGCTGATCAAGAATCCTCTTAATATCACATTTCTCAGAGATACCTGCAAGTTTTATTCTACAATCATCCAAATAATTAATGCCAGAATTCCTTGATAACCAAGTCCAGCAAATATGAATAAGCATCACAAATGTAACAAACATTTTAATTTTATAACAAAGTAATCTTGATTTCCTATGTGGAAGCGTCCAGCTAATTTATGGAAGGTCAATGGTTCTTCGCAGGTGTAAGCCTGCAGCCTTCCTCCACTTCTAAAGCTGGAAAGTTGCCAAATGACACTGGCTGTTGGTGCAACATTAAACTCCAGTGAAAAAAAAATTGACTTGCATAGTTTTGTAACAATAAATAACGAATAATTTTTATTTCTCTGATTCATGTACACCATTAATCCCGCCATACAATTTACCTGACACCAAAATAATCACAAATATTCTATCTAACATCTGTATATGCTTTCAAATTATCCTATGATAATGACACACGCTGTAACAATAATTGATACAGAGACAGGGCAAGAAAGGAATGTATTTCTGACTTATTACACATTAGACATAATCAGAAATGAAACACCAAGTAGTTTCTCCAAGGACAGAACAAATGATACATTTACATGCAACAATGTCAGGACTGAAGTATAAACAATACATTTTGGTTGCACCCTCAGGAAAATCCTAAAGCCTAAATTCTCCCATACACAACAATTTGACCAATAGGCGATACAACAGGCCAAGAAAGATGCAATGTCTGTATAATGCCTAACATAAATAGTATATAAATGTCAAACTTGAGTTAGGCAGTCTGGATAAATCCTGAGCTTAAGTTAAGCAGACTAGATAAATGCTGAATTGAAGTTAGGCAGACAAGACATACATAAGGAAAGGACATAAATGATGGGTATGCATTAAGTAACAAATGTAACAGAAATGTAAAACCAAGCATGAGTACCATAGATTCAATATTAATGGATTCAAACTGCATGAGTACGTAAAAACGCACAGCACCCAGACATATTAAGCATAGAGAAAAAATTCAGCACTAAAGAATGAAAATTCTGTCTCACAACGTCATTGCTTTTCTGCCCAATATTGACACAGGAGAAGACAGGGCAAACAAGAACAGAATCATTAATAGGTAATACATCAGTTGTCATCACAAGCACACAGCTCAAGACCTAGGTCAGGAGACTCAGTGTAATGAGTCTATTCATTCAAACCACGACACACTGACTGACCATGAACCTTAGATTGTGAAGAATGACATTTTGTACATCTGTAAACAGTTTTGATCAAAATTTTCAAAATCACACACAAGTTAATCGTAACTGAACTACATACATATAATCTAATTATGATTGCTTAATGTCTTATGAAACAAAGAGTGTAAATTGTCACAAACAGGTCCATCAGTTTTATTCTTGTGTTTACAAAAACTGGACAAAGACTTAAATAATCAATTACATTTCATCAGTATATTTAATTGACAGAAAAGATTAACATTTAGCTTGTTGAATTCTATATGGATGAAATAGAGCTATAATGAGGTGAAAATATCAATGATAAATTCTCATAAGCCTTAGCCTCATAAGCATATTTTGGACTGTTCCATATTAAAACTAATAAACAAACATGAATTTATTAAAGAAAATTGGGTTATTTCTCTCTAACAGAGTGGAAAACATTGTGGCAAAAGAAGCCATTACTCATTACAAGCAATGGCTTCTTTTGCCACAATGTTTTCAAAAGTCGTCAGCTTCAGAGGTGGGGGGAATGCGGAATTATGAGGCAAAGGATATTACGTTAAATACATGTATAATTTATCTGACAGATAACACAGATTATTGACTTTATAATGGGTCACAGATGGGGTAACATAGACACTGAGCATAAATATAAAGTAAGCTGTTACATCACACATACAAAATGCCATGGAAAAATATCAGTCAAACATTTTTGTCATAGCGATGTCTAGGAAATGTTCTCTTTAATACAAAAATGATTTAACAGTACATTTTGTGAGTGTTCTTTAAAAAAAAAGCCAACATATAACCATAATTTAAAATCATTAAACATTTCATAAGCCGTACACTGAACAATAAAACCAGTCATTAATGATTGCCAATTCTTAGACGGACTTTATAAAAGACTGGCTTCATACAGACATCTATTAAATGCTTCGTAATAAAGGATATTTAACTATGTATGGGTGTACATACAATCAACACATGTATTGTCAATTTTGACTTTTTATCGATCAAGGCTACCAACTGTCTATGAAACTTAGATTTAAATTCCAAAAATGTTTCAATTACAGTCAAACCTGTGAACAAGGCCACACTTGGAAAAGACTAAATGTGACCTTCATTGACAGTTGGTCTCTATCTGGAGGTCAGTTTGATCCAAATAATCAGTGATGGTTTTTCAATGAATGGCCTTTATTCACAGGGTGGTCTTTATTCAAATGTGGCCACAAATGCAGGTTTGACAGTACATAAAGTCAAAATTACACAAGCTGTATATTTAAGATACCTACCTAACCAGAGAATCGCCTTGTTAACATCAAATGGATATTTCATGTCACCATCAACGAGTCCTGGGGTATCCACAAAAGTAACAAGACTGAACTTCTTCTGTTTCGATGTAGAAATCTCTGTACAAAGGTAATCTGTAACCCCTGAAATATACAACAAGGTCGCTCTGCATTAAGGTATTACATCTATAATATGGTAATCAATTTATGCATTTACTAAATGCTACTCAAAAATATAAATATGATATAGTGTTGCCCAAGTATCATTATTTCATTGATAATTACCCTACATACTTCAATTTATTTTGCGATACATTTTCAAAGTCTGGTAAGAGTTACTGCCCTT
Source organism: Lutraria rhynchaena (assembly GCA_008271625.1). Taxonomy (NCBI): domain Eukaryota; kingdom Metazoa; phylum Mollusca; class Bivalvia; order Venerida; family Mactridae; genus Lutraria; species Lutraria rhynchaena. The sequence continues at coordinate 302,471 of VIBL01000343.1, forward strand.
GTTGAAAAATAGAAAAATATTAATTTTTTACAGTATTGCATGGTGACCTATATTTTTCTTTATTAAATTACATAGATACTGTGTTGCTATTGTTTTACAGTGGGTTTTCATTGAAATGGATCTTACTTTTTATTTAATCTTCAAAAAATTGGCTATCCCATAGACTTCAATGCAAATTTAAAAGGGCAATAACTCAAAGAACTGTCTTCATTTTTGAAAAATCACACAGTAAATTCTTTTTCTATCATGGAAACCTATAAAATTATAAAGGTTCCCAATATCTGTCTGCTCCTTTTTGACATACTAATTTTGGTCATTATGACGGTACGGTTAAACCCTCAAAACCGGACTCCCTGAAAACCAGTATTCTCTGAAAATCAGACATTTTTCCAAGTCCCATTTTTTTCTCTTTTATAATAAACAATTTTCTGAAAACCAGAATTCTCAGAAAACTTTTGATTACTGACCCAGTCCAGAAGGTGTCTGACTTTCAGGAGTTATACTTTAATAGGTGTCTGTATACGTGAATGTAAAATAAGACTTTCAAATTGATTATTCTAATTGCTAGAAATAATTCAATTTCTCAGCATTTATGCCTGTTTTCAACAGCATTTCAGTTATAAACTGATGGTCTCGCATGCAAATTTTGTACCATTGTCCACCCAAGTAACTGCCAACTTCTCACACACAAATCATTCAATCAACAGTAGAGGACAAATGGCTCTAGATTTTATGTCTTCAATCAAATCATTGCGCAAAATATGAACCACTACTGTGATATGAACTTCTGAACCTACAATCCATAATTTGAACACTCTACCTATTTAGAAAACCCTTGGATGTGCCTGAACCCCTATAATATTTTCTCACAATGCAATCATATACATATCTATATAAACCACATATTTGCCAGAGGGTGAGAACATCCACTCATGATTACCAATTGTGATTTTAACGCTATACCATATATTACAGTCATAAAGGACACACGGTCTAATTTAAAGTATTTTCTGACTTCAGTCATCTTCATAATTACAGTCTGGTTATTGGTACAAATGTCACATACCAATCAAATTCATACATAAAAAATGCTTCTCTATAATGCTTCATATGTATTTATATAACATATAGTGAAGAACACGATAGGCTTCTGTGTGTCATAAATCAGAACAACACAACGAAACCCGACACATAAAGTCATAGTTTATGAACTAGAATAACCAAGGAATACATGTTTCATGACAAATCTTTAATTATATGTTTATTTATAGTTTCGCTATTCAAAAGGTACATACAGTTAAAAATAGCCAAGCACAAACACTATACCAATTTTAAATCACATGATAAAACTCTACTTAAATTTTTGGTATCTTCTTTACACAAGAATTAAGTATGCATTGTCTAGTAAATCTATCAGACATGAAACATACTGTAGGGTTTGTTTGCAACCCATTATACAGAGCGTAGAAAACAGATCTTTACATCCAATAGTTTGTAGAGAAGCATCTTGCAGACTTTCGTTATCCAATACTTCAAGTCTGCATGAAACATGTGGCAGATCTGCAAAATCCAGTCTTTCGACAGACACAGAACAAATTGCAGACAATGCAATCCTCCCCTTCAACAGGCAGAGAGCACAGAGCTGACTGTGCAAAACAGTCCTTCACACAGCCACCGAATAAAACAAGAGCATACAACAGTATCAGTTGACTAAAAACATGCAAACTGCACAAACAGCACTTAGACAGATACAGACAGGACATGGAAGATGCACAAACCAGTCCTTAAACTGTACAAGAAGACTTTAGCAGACATGGAGTACACAGATACACTATACAAACAAGTCTATTAGCAGACATGGAGTTCATAGACACATTATACAAACAAGTATTTTAGCAGACATGGCTAAATAGCCACACTGTACATACAAGTCTTTTAGCAGACATGGTTAAATAGCCACATTGTACAAACAAGTCTTTTAGCAGACATGGGGTAGATAGCCACATTGTACAAACAACTTTCTTTTCACAGACATGGAGTACATAGACACACTGTACAAACAAGTATTTTAGCAGACATGGTTAAATAGCCACATTGTACAAACAAGTCTTTTAGCAGATATGGGGTACATTGCCACATTGTACGAACAACTTTCTTTTCACAGACATGGAGTACATAGACACACTGTACAAACAAGTATTTTAGCAGACACAGAATACATAGCAATCTACTATATCAAAGACGAAGTTGTAGTAGTAGTGCAACCACACGAACAACTGCTGACTTGCAGAAAAACATACCAAAATAAAATGGGTAGATGGTGCCGAGTTATGCAACAACAAACACAAATAAAATGAGAAAACCATTACAATCGTATGCTATCATGTACTGGACATATGACAGGTGCTTGTAGTTTTGCTAATGTAGCAACGAACAGGAAAATATTACACGTATTACGCAAACATGAAAATATTGAGCCAATGAGCAGCTTCACAAATCAGTGATTTTTTTTTTGATAATTTTTGCATAAATTCAATGAACATACCCTTTGAGTTAAATATCTGCATGAAGTACCCAAACACAATGAATCATTGGTGGCCTCTATAAAAATGAGTTGATTCTGAGAACCAAATACTTTAAAAGATTCTGCTTGGCACTTTCGTACATTTGTGATTATGTATGTAAATATATGTAGATCTATATTTTCAATGACTTTTTTTAAATTACTTTTAATCAACAACTTTAATTAATATTCAGGTTTGACTTAACAAGAGTTAGTTTCCATAATCAGTAAAACCAGGAGCTGCAACATTTAATAACATACATAGGAATATATGTTCTCTTGAAACTAATTTATTTTCTTGGAAAGGCTTCATAATTTCTGTAATCGACAATTTTCATTCCTTTTGAATATGTACACATACAACATACAGACAAACCTGAGGACAAAGACCAGAACATGTAGAAAATACGACCTTTAAGCACAGTTGAACCTTTATTCTGAGGGTTCATTTAGTCCATTTCATCAACAACAAGTGTGTGCTAAAGAGTGACCTTTGTTCACAGGTGATCTTTAATCACAGGTGGTCATAAACTCGGGATTATGTTTGTTAAAAAGCCTTACTAACTAGTTATGTAAGGGCTAAACATCATGAGTAAATACAAATTCACTGAAACACTCTTTGTTCTAATAAGCAATGACATGATTTAAACATATTTTTATTGTTTCTACTGAAGATCAAGGTCATTCTGAATTATACAAATGATAAATACTTTTGCATAGAAATTTTCGGTCTCAATTCATCACAGACAGAACTAATATATAATGGCTAGACATTTATAGTTTATGCATAGAATAATTAAATTACAGCCAATAAGACGGTAGCAAGATGAAGGTCAACAAATCGTGCATACAAAGTGATAGAAAACAACAGGCAATTGCATTAATGTAGATTGCACTGAGAATATAAACATGGAATGTGGGTGTATAAAGAGACAAATTTATTGTCTACATTTTCTACTAACACCCCCAATGACATCTACATAACTAAAATAGACATTAATGCAATAAAGTATGTAAGAAACAACCCAAAGAACAGCTAAATGATTGCAAACTGGATAGGTTCCAACATGTTCCAACCTAGGCACTAGGGTTTAACATTGCACCTACTTTTCTAGCATTAACAGTGAAGGAAGACATGCATGGATATGCCTGGATCAAACCTCAAACCTTCTGTAAGCTAGCTGTACAGCTTCCTCACATGTGAAATTTATCTAGTCCCAAATGGGATTCAAACTCACAGTGGTGAAGGACTAGCAATATCTAGTCAGAGTCAATAACCACTCCAACACAGAGACCCTCCAACCTAGGCAATGTACTGCTATCCAAACTAGCATTCTAGTCAAAGTGTATGACAAAGCATACATCTAACCATTTTTCCATAAAAGTGAAATTAAATTAAAATGATGTATTTTCAAATAAAAATAAAAACGGGGCTCGCCAAAATAAATCTTTAATATGCTACAGACTTCAGTGAAAGTGGTTTATGTTGGTGACTGTCCCAAGAACATACAGTTAGACAAATATAACTACTATTCAGCTTAGGAAATAGTTCATACACATACAGTGCTCCCTCCTGTAACGTCACCTCCAAAGACCGATTCCCTCCAAGAAACAACAGTAAAAGGCACATATACACATAATAAAAAATGCCTGTCACCAATGTATCAATTCCCTCCGAACAACAACTCCCTCCAAAGAACAACACTTTTTCGCAACTCCAACAAGTATTGCTCATCAGAGGGAGTACTCAGTCAATCTGTTTTCATGTTTTACAGAAACAATGCAGGGCTCAACAAATCCACTTGTCCGCTCGTAATTACGAGTAGAAATTGACTTAGGAAGAGTTGAAATTGCTGTAGAACTAGTAAAAATTCTCAGCTAGTTGTCCTGCAGGACGAGTAGCCTGAAAAAAATTGTCCAGCTTGGCAATAGCTCAATAAAGTAAAATATGACAAAAAATACAACTATTGCACTAAGGATATACTTAAAAACTTTCAGGCCAAATTAAAAGAAGGTTGTTAATTGTGCTTACCATCTTAGCATGCAGTGGTGTTCTACTATAGATAGATTTATGTAATGAAATATTTAGTGAAGTGTTATACAAAGAGAAGGCAAATTATGTGTTTTAAACATATCTGAAACAGATTTCAGACAATGATATACAATAGTTTCAAATACCAAAAAGACCAGATTTCTGTGATTTTACACTAAAACTCCCAATGAACAGAAATATCCATGTTTAATTACAAACATAATCATGGCTTCATGCTTGTTTGCAGAAACACTTGATTATCTTCATGCCCTACTGAAACCAGTGGTTACAATCTTGAAGGTTGATATATAAATCTTACAAGATCAGACTGGCATATAGATTCACTTCCTGGTTACATATCAAATAGTCTGTCATTCACAAAGTGGTGTAGAAATGTTTTCATGTAGCCGGTAATCTACTGAAAGTAGAAGGGGAGTCTGGGAGTTCAATGCAGTATTGTGTCCGTTGTTTCAGAAAAAGCAGCCAATGGGAATGCTTGAATAGTCGGTTGATTTTTTCCGGCTAAAACCCCCAATAAAAACCAGGTTTCTGCTAACATCACAATAAAATATATCTAAGGTTAGCAAATTGGCTAAACTTTCTATCAAACATAATTCTATTTTTGTCCATAGATTAGTTCATAATTATGAAAATGAAAATATCGGCAAGAAAAAATTTGACTCAGACTGAAAATTCTAAGGTCAGTGGTAAAATATAGGTCGGTTCAGTTAGCGGAAACATTGAACATTTTTATGCCTCAACAACGGGGTTTAAACCATTGATTCAAAATACATTAGACAGCTTTTTCAATTCACAATCTTTTTGAATAAAATAAACACACAATTAATGTTATGTGGCCTTAATTTGTACATGAACAAGCATTGTAAACAAGTAACTTAAAATCTATTAGATATCATTCTACTGGATATGAAGTTAAGAAGTGCAATCATACTTTTTCTACCATAGAAAAGTCCATTGTACTGTAGTAAATCAGGCCATCTTGTTTGTCCAGTACCAACCCAATATATCTCATTTCTCAGTGACTCCATAGAAGAAGTATCAAACGGGGATTACAATTTTCCATCAAAGGTCCCTGCTTCTCCAAATATTGTTATACAACCTGGGCTCTTGATCACCCGAATTTGAGGCCAAAATTCAGTCCCATTCCCCCACCTCTGGAATATACTTTTTCCCCCCATTTTTTTTGGTCAAAATTTCCCAACCTATTATATTAATTAGGCTTTTGGAATTCCCCCTTGAACTGAAAATGGCGCAAAATCCCCCCCTCCCAGGGCCCCGGCCCCAGTCCCCCAAAAGAGAGAGCCCTGACTACCATAGAACAGTATCATTACTAATGAAACTTGCCAGCTTATTAAAATTGAATACAATACAAAGGATGGTAATACATCACTAGAAATAGGCTTATGCTATATATAAATATCTCATCAAGTTCATCATGTTATAGTGTAGGTGTTCATCGCAACAATAATATACAACCATCAGTCTATTCAGCAGTATTTTTGCTTTCACAATATGATGAATCAGCAGAAGGTAAGCCATGGAGAATATATCTGAGAACTGAGTATACAGACATACAGACAATGTCATGACTTGGCAAGTATTTCAATAAACAATAAGGTTTATGTGTCTTTCTGAGCTGCATGAAATTATGAATGGTGGTAAAAAGGTAACACGTTCTCCATTGATAAAGCATTATTTGAATACAGTATATGATTAAATTACAGCGAGAGTGTTGTATTCAAACCGTGCAAAAATTGCCCTTAAATATGCATAAAACAAAATTTGCAGGTGTACCACTGAATTGTCAAGCATAATTGGATACTACATGGTGACAAATGCCTTAATGCACCTGTTTTGAGCCAACCTTTTGACAAAAAAGGTAGAAAAATGAGAAAGCAACGAACTCTAGTGCAAAACTATCTAGCTATGATATACACCTGTTACTGCAGGCACTGGGAAAACAATGTCTAAACAAAGCTTTTTACAGTCTATAGTGTTATTCCTTGGCCATATAATACAGCATTTCCCTGCTTCTGAAGCCAATGGCTTTTGAAAACATTGCGGCAAACGTAGCCATTGCTTGTAATGAGGAATGGATTCTTTTGCCACAATGTTTTCCACTCAGTCAGAGAGAAATAACACAATTTTCTTAAATAAATTTATGTTTTGTACATAAGATTTAAATTTGGAACAATCAAAAAAAATGCTTATGGGGCAAAGGGCTAATACAGTAAGAGTATAAACATAATTTTAAATTCAGAGCAATGTTTGGTAACATGTATTTAGTTACATCTTGCGACAAAACATCTAATGTTGCATCTTAAGAACATTATAATAAGAAAAGGCAAATTTACTAATTTGTTGAAAAAAAGTCCATGAAAATTTTAACACAATTACAGTGCATTACAACTTTTATTCATTATAATCACTCAATAAGTGTTTGACGTCACATGATCTATTCAATTGTACAGACTACACTCAAGGCTACGAGTAATGTGTCTAAATAATTGTAGTTACAGGCTGATTTTAGACTTTAAAAACAAATACATATTTTTTTTCACAACCTACGGCAAAGTAAAAACATTATTTCCTTCCAATCAGCTTTTAATGACAGCTGGGACCCACAAGCTTGTTTAAAGAAATGGAATAAAATGTTTAAATTGATCAACAGAGGCTGATACTCGCAGACACAAAGCATATTTTTCACAATAATTTGACTCTTTTCCAGTTTTCAAGACTGACCAAGCTGAGATATCTTACCGAATGTAATATAAAAATGTCTAGAAGATGTAATAAAGGAATACCAAACACGTTCTGTCCTCCAATGATTCAAAGCAATTATGTACTTGACAAATTGATAATCCCTTCCATAATTATTATCAAATCAATTGAGAACCATCAATAAATATCGCAGTTGCCAGGAAGATAGTTGATTAATACTGTTTATACTACATTAATTGTAAAACATTTAAAATCAATCATTGTCGATGACTATTAACAGGGTACTCTAGGCGCCTAATTAAGGTAATGTGGTAGAATATCATTACTAATAAAACCACAACCACAGCCTCATGCAGTATTCTTTAATGCTTATACTGACTACCAATTGATAAGGTTAACTTACTTGAAACTCTAGCTGAGAGACTATTAAATGATATTTGGAAGTTATCGTGCAAAGTGCAAAACCTACGCCACTTTTCTATTTTTAGGGGACTATTAATTTCTTATAATGTTATAGACTGGTTGACTTTAGCACTAATATAATTGCTGAGAAATTCACAAACGAGAGGCAGAGTTAATAGCACAGACAGAGCAATGAATTCACTATAAACATTCTATATGCCATAAGTACTCAACTTTATATGAAATTCTGATAACATCAACCAATATTTTAACTCATTTAGCTTACTGTGATATTGTTAACTAAATCAAGCTGTACAGAAAAACCTTATGTAAAATTCGCTGACTGTATGATATCAGCTTGAGACTTCAGTACATAAAAGTTAAGAAAAAGCAACTTTTAGTATTTCTAGACAACTGTGATATTGCAGAGCATATATTAAATGACTAATGAATTATTTTAGAACCTCCAAGGCTGTCATAGTGATGGCTACTGTGTTTTCAACAGCCCTTCATTTGGCAGCTCTCAGATTGTCTGTACGAGACAGCTGCACAAAGGAAGAACTGCATACAACACATTGTATCCAAGGGCAACAATATCCGAGCTATCATCAGTCCTTTCAGTCTGGAAGGTAGTCATTTATATTACAATGTATGAAGCCTAGAGAAAAACATCATCATGGCATCTTCCACAAGGCCTCTCCATATTATATATCTAATACAACAATATCTTCAACGCTAATCAAGCTAGGCAGACATCATAATGGAAATATACGGCTTCCTCAAGTTGATCGCAATGGCTCTATGGTAATGTTACCATGGTGATCCCTCCTCAAACTTGTACTCCTGTCTTTGAAATTCCGTCTAAAAAATGAACATTCCTCTAATCCATGCTCAATAGACAATTTTTTTTTTTTAAGATGGCTACTCACAACAACAAAACTGGTTTCAGCCCTTCAAATTTGACTGGAATACCAACATGTCCGAAAGAGCAATGTAAATAAACCATAGCATCTTTCACAGCTTTGCAACAATATAAGCACCCATAACAACAACATAACTTTGAAAACTAATTTCCCATTTTTTCCGAAAGTATTATTGTGGCAACAACCAAGACAATCTCATTCAAAACCATGAAGAATTTTATGAAACGCAGTAGTTTTAATCATGACCAAAAATTCTGATAAGGCCTAAACCCATTGTTATCTTTCAGATACATCTTTAATGACAAGTGCAAAGACACAGTGCAATATAAATAGGGTATTTCAAAATACAAAACCTTCCACGGTTTAACTGCATTGAGACATGTTATTTCAGCCGATGGAAATTGCCAAATCTTTCAGTCTCCAATTAAGTGACACACAAAATGTTAGTGAGACACTATGAAGAGATATATTGAAGTCAACAGCGTGTACTCATCAAACCTGTCAACTAGTATTTGTTCTTTTTCAACTCATTACTTTAACAACTTTAGAAAGTGCAATGCTTGAAGCGCTGCAAAGAAGAGAATACTTGATTAAAATTCTCTAAATTCTTAAAATATGAAGTTTAACGTGTCGCAATAATTGTAGCACTGACGATGTATGTTTGAACAAGATTGCATTTTTCATTTTAATGATCACAGGAGAATAAAACTCTTGGATTTTTAAAATAAAATTCAAACCCATTAAGTATAACACATAGCTTCGAATGTTTTGATAAATGAACACTATAAGCTTCAACAGATTTTAAACAAGGTGTATGATCGCAATACCGAAAAATGTGTGTCTTCAAGATTATATTAACCAATGATGAAAAATATAACATGTACAGCATCCATTTGTTCTATCGATAACATGAGTAAACTACCGAAATCACATTTAACAAATCCTGCATAAAAAAAAACACAAATATAAATGGCTTATGGACAGATATGTCATTTAATGCTTTGTAAAATAAACTAGCAGATTTTCATGCTGTAAGGACAAATTGAAGACTTTTGTGTTGTGTAGACAGATAGAAAATTTTGTGACATGTAGACAGATTGGAAGTTTCCATACTACAGAAACAGACTGAAGATTTTCATGCTGTGTGGACAGCTCTTCATCAGGCAGCTTGTTATCTAACCCAAGGCTACCCGATGATGAGCTGCCTCACAGGAATGATTTCCATAGTAACAGTCATCCTTAGCAACCACTACAGAAAACTTGTAATCATCCAAATGATAATTTCCATGGTAATCGTCATCCTTAGCAAACACAAATAAAACTTGCAGTTGACAACATGATTTCCATGGTAATGGTCATCCTTAGCAACAATCAAAGAAAACTGGTAGTGATTGTATGATGATTTCCGTAGTAACATTCATCCTTTGCAACCACAGCAGAAACCTTGCAGTCCTCCACATGATAATTTCAATGGTAACAGACATCCATAGCCATTCCTCAGAGCCCAATTTCTCTGTTGTCCAACAGCATCTTGACAATACCACACTCAAAAAAGAATGACATCATTTGGCATTTGTCTCCGTAGCAACAGATCATCGCAAACAAAAAAAACAGTTTTTCTTCCGATTGGAAATAAATTCTTGAGGTAACATATCTTAAAAGCATCTATATCTTTACAACAATACAAAAAGCAACTATGTACTAAGGTTGTACTTAGCGAACTTAAATGATACACAACGTTCTGATATATAAAAACAGGATTATTTGTTTCACTCTATCAGACATAGCAAGCAATTTATTGATGACTTAGTCAAACTTTCACACTGTTAAGAGAAGGAATAAAGTACCATACACTTAGTGTATATCAATACATCTTAAATATGTAACACCTCATATGTTCAAGTTTATGCATACACAATCAATTATTCTACCCTTTAAATTTCTTACAAAAGGAATATGAACAGTGCGATTATAATTTGTGAACCAAAACGAAAAACCAACAATCGCACATGTATTTTATTACAAGATGCGTCATACATTCATATTTCAATTATTGTACTTTATTACTATCGTGATTTAAAAGAAAATCAAGCTGTCAATGTCAAAGATGTGAAATAAATCCTCCGAGTATATTTACCAATACGTGTGTTAAGCATTTAGCCAAATAAAATATTAAGCCTTATTACAACACACAACCCATATTGCCAAGGGAGATAAACAGTGTAGGTCTATGTATATATACTTATAGGACTGACCTTTATTGCAGTCACATGACAGCAATATGTTGTAATACCTGAAATCCAATAGTTCAGGGCAGGAACTAGGCCAGATTTTACACTTAATCTAACTGGAGTTATGTCCCTTGCTAATAAAGATTTGACATATCATGATATTCAACGAATTGGAATGTGTTAAATTTAGCATGTAACTTCAACAAAAACCAGTCTATGTGAAGCAGGTGTGTTTATATGCCCAGGTAGGTAAAGATTCAGTGGACTGGTAAAAAAATCAGATCTTTAAAAAACATCGTAGGTATACGTCTTTCATACTGGTAAAGGCTGTCAGTTTTTTTTCTTGACCATGAAATTAGGCTTTGGAAGCAGATTGCGAGGCAAATAGTATGGTGATGATGTAATGAAAGAGAAACATGATCTGATGTATATATGTCACTTACCTTCAATTTGTCGAAGGGGCTCAAAGTGTGGATATAAGTGAAGGGTAGCATTTCCCTGAAATAACAATGACATTTAGATATGAGAAAGATGGTATGTACGCATACAACCTGAAACAGGTTTATTTTGTAAAGGTATGTATCTATAACAACATCAGACATGCTACACTAATATACATATATTTCAACATGTTTCAAGTTGATAAGATCAGAGAAATGATAAAAATTCAGCCATCATCAAAATTCATGTTAAGGTCACTAATAACAAAAAAAGCTGATTTTGAACAGATTTTCAGTAAATTTTATGAAAGAAGTTCATTAATTACGTGATGAAATGAATGAAACTTAGGTGGCAGAACATGAGTAAATACTGACTAAGAAGACACGTCATATATTCACAGTCATATCTAGCATTGATCCTGTCGATATTTATAGCCCCCCCCCCCCCCAATTCCTATCTCCTGTCTATTACCAGACAATCGACCAAAAAAGGCTTATTCATAAAACAAATCAATTTTCATCAAACCTTAGGATTTATTAAATGTCTCTCTGTCCGCAGTCATTCCAATTATACCTATCATTGAAGTTTATAATTATAATATTGGATAATATGAAATTAAAACTGCTATCTCGCGACCACTTTCACAAGATGCATTGATAACAAACCATTACAATTGGTTCAAGTTTTAGCTGTGTAGCTAAGAACATCATACACGTACCTACATTATAACAAACTGATCCATGTGCACACTGTATGTACATTAAGTAACCACACGTTATCATATAACAATCTGTCAATTAGAAACAACTGATTGAGCAGGAAAAATTTTAAGTCACGCCCAATTATCTAACATTGCATACCTATGTTGAATGTCTTGATAACAACTGATCAATACAACAATGAATAATGTGCAGTTATTGTAAATCTGCACTTGAAGCTACTATAAATTTACTGAAAATATTCATCCACATTTTCTTAATTTTCTGCAATTCATCCTTTCACTACAATAGAGTTGAAACTAACTATAAAATAAGAATGCTTTCTTTGTTGCTGCAAAAAAATGGAACAAATTGTTTCATATCATCGATATAAGCAACTTTTCCAATTTTTTTTTTTCAATTTTCAAGGAAAAAAGTTTTAAATCATATAATTTAATGTGAATGGCCTAACTTACTAATCATTCATGATTTATCACGTATAATTGTCTAAATTTGGATCTTTGTCACCACAAATGACTCACACACTCATGTTAAGGGTCTACCTTTAAACAATTTAATGTTAAACAACAAGAAATATAGCCTTCAAACAGACAAATGTTGGGGAATTTTTGTTAACAAATAGACAGTTATTATGAGTAACCCCAAAATTTAATTGATAATGACAAAACTATTGTACAGTGGTTCAGCCACCTGAAGTGCTATCTTATACTTCTCAAAAAAGTCTGTTATCTTTAAATATTAATACCACACATGCACAAAGACTATTGATCATTTTTTATCTGCCAAAGGAAAATATCTCCCATAAAAAATCTAGATCACAATAAAACAATGGTAGAAAATATTGGTTTATTGCCAAAAAAGCATCCGTAATGAACCTGCATGACCACTAGATGCATAAAATAAGCTGGCTTTACCCTTCTTGTACATCATTTATTGATGTTAAAATAGCAAAACGTTCAATACATTGCTGTGTAACTTAAGCAGATCTCATACAATACTGTCACAAAAATATGCTGAGCCAACTGTTTTACTACAGCGGAGAAAACTGATGCTAGCTTTAAAAATATTCATTTCCCTGGGTAATAGATACGATAAACAAGAATTTTCATTGGTTGTCGACATGGAAGAAAAAACCTCTAAGTCTCTTCATCATTGATCAGAATAATATAATTACAACCATTGATTACATTATGACGCTGGTATATCATTACTGCGCTAATATTAACATTGCATAAAAAAATACTGCACAAGAGAGAAAAGATTACATACCAAAAAAAAAATGATTATTATTATTAACTATTTCATTGGAACTTTGATTCCAACAAAATTTGTTCTATTGCTGAGAAAATCATGTTTGGTTACTAAAACAGTACAAATCTAACATACTTCATCATGTTGGTATACCATATTTTAAGTGAATAGACACTTAAGGCCTAAAAAAAGTTCTTTTTAATCTTTTATTTTTCATTACATATATCAGCAACACTGTATGGGCATATCTGGGCCATAATGTTAATGAGTTGTGAAAATTACGATTTGGACGTTGTAAAAACTTATGAGTCGGCAGGTAAAATTCAGATTTGGTAAGGTAACCAGAAACAAACCTTTTTTTAGGCGTAAATATTAAATTACAAATTTACTGGTACACAAAGACTAAACTTACAGTTAGTGATTCTCTTTTTCGTCCGCTGGTTACAAAAGTAAAACCTTGAGTTTCAATGGCAACACCAGTCTTCTGAACATGCTCTTCAACATACCTGAAAGTGTGAAGGAATTTAACAGTAATTAATCAGCACAGATTTGCTGTTCTGAGTACATTCAGCGTGTTTCACTGACAAAAAGTTTCAGTCCATGGCAACTATTTCATTCTTAAGTATGTCCAGAACCGCCAAAATTCTGAATAGATACAAAATATGTTACTAACTGAAGAAACGTAAAAAATACCACTACATGTATATGGAACAAGTGCAAAAATGACCATCATATTAAACAAATACAGAATATACATACAGAATATATACAGTTAAACCTGTGAACAAAGGCCACCCTGGGAAAGGCAACATGTGGCCTTTACTGACAAATGACTTTTATTAGGAGGTCAGTTTGTTCTAAATAATCAGTGACCATTTTTTCAAAGAATGGCCTCTATTCACAGGGTGGTCATTATTTGGAGGTGGTCTCAAACACAGGATTAACTGTAGATTCTACTGATATTTTCATAAACATAAAAGCCAGAGTATGAATCATAACAAAACTGTCCCCCCCCCCAAAAAAAACAAAGACATACATATCATGTCATCATTAAAACCAGCATCGTCCAAAGCCCACCCAACTTTACAAGAACACCCTTAAATCCAAACAAGAGTTTAACCCGAAACAAGCCATGTTGCCCACAACTATCTGGAAGCCCAATGCCCATCTTATCAGCGAAAGTCTAAGATATATATCAATGCCCATTACTAATCATAAATAAGACATTGCGTTTGTCCAATAAAAAGGACAGGGAGATCTATCAGCCATATGTTTGGAAAGGAAAGAATCAATTTAGTGTGGCCTCTCAGTACAATAATTATAACCTACATCTAAATACCGACAAGACATCAAGACAGCAACAACAACAACAAACTTGCAACATCGATTCCATGCAACAAAATTTCCTTGGCAAGTGGATGGAATATTTAAGTTTATTTACCGCTAAAAGCACCACACTGACGGACACTTTAAAAGCTATACTAAACCATTAAAAATAGTATATGTTCTCTGCTTCCATTTTAATACAGAGAATTTCCCTCCATACACATTTTGACAGCGCAAGGCAAGAAGTTACTATCTACAACTCATTTTGTACAGCAGATAACGCCTTTTGCTTCTCCTCTCTATTGATTTGCATACGCAATTCATGTAACTATTTCAAACTTTGACCTCTAAATGTCAAAGGTTATTCAGAACTTTCATTGCCATGCAGTGTATTGCAGCATATTGGAAACAAGAACAACACGATCATATTTAAAGA
Organism: Lutraria rhynchaena; assembly: GCA_008271625.1. Classification (NCBI taxonomy): domain Eukaryota; kingdom Metazoa; phylum Mollusca; class Bivalvia; order Venerida; family Mactridae; genus Lutraria; species Lutraria rhynchaena. Next base: position 317,537 of record VIBL01000343.1, read on the forward strand.
CTATATTTTTAGTCAATACGTAAAAGTACTGTTCAAAGGAACCACGAAACAGAAGCTACGAGTGTATCGTCCGTAACTATTTTCAACAACTAAAACATATAAGCACAAAAGGAAAAAATTCTCGCAACTGCAGTTAAGTCACATCTATATTATTTCCCAGCCAAACTTTCCAGACAGAAACGAATATTTGTTTCCAGGGTTGCGAGTCTGTAACAAATCCCTATAGAAAAGCCAAATTTCAATTTATTTTCCCCCGACATATTAACATAGAGGCCTATCACACACAGCAAACGAACATTCATCAGAGAAAATTATTACATACACTGTGTATTATAATTAATGTAAAGGAACCCTGCACAACAAAAATCAATTTCACTGTCTTCCATCTAATTTACCATTATTTGGATGAGACATGTACCCCAAATAGAGCAACGTAATCTCGACGTGTTCGAAGTCTGACGAGTAGAAGCTCCACAACTAAGATGCGTACAGTAAGCAGCTAATTTAGTGACTGCACGCCTCATATGCATTTTTTAAAATCTTCAAGGTTAAGGCAGCAATAGATGTCTAAGTGAATGCCAGACACATCTGTTACAATGTTTCCAGACAGACAGACATAAGAAAAATTAAAGTCTCAATTCAGAAAAAAACACTAGAAATAGATATTAACATCATTTTAACATTTATTTCAAAAGTACTCTTGTACAGTTATACCAGTGAAGCATATGTTTTATTTAGAAAAGGTTCTGTATGACATGACAGAAATTGGACTAACACGGACAGACTTGTTTCCAACAAGTAAACATTCTGCAAATGCTTTGGGACAAACAGAAGGCACAATGTAAGAGAAAATGGCTAAAATTTTGTTCTGTAACTGTGCACTTCCAAGGAATTAACTGTATTCCTTAAGGCATGTTTGTGCAAGAGGTCTACACTATTTCAACAAAGTCCAGGGCTTTCATTTGACCCCAAAAACAGCACTTTGACACTTCAAAGTCAGTAAAATAAAGCTCTTGACTCTTGAGAATTTATACCAAAAAGATCAAATTTACAATAGATTGAGAAAGAAATTTTGTTGACTCTTCAAATTTTCATCAGCCAACAGTAATTTTTGACCTACTACTTGTGACATCCAGTGAAAACCCTGAAAGTCCAAGTGATTGACGAGGCAAAAGCAGTACATCAAACAAACCACAAACCCAGCTACATAAAGTAAAGCCTTTATTTCAGGTATAAGAAAAATAAGGAACATGATGTTGAGATTATAATCAATTATTCATGTCCACAGTTTAAGTTGAGTGCCACAGAACTGAGAGTATATGGTGTAACTTACACTATAATCCAAAATATATGAAGAATTGAACAATTCCATGAGAGTCTATGACTTGCAGACAAGTTAACACTACAGGTTTCATCCTGAAGATGTAATAATATAAATGAATTTTACTATCAGTGATTTTTTTATAACTTTGGGTCAGGGTCCGGTGCAATTGGGAAAAAAATGCATGGTGTGATGCAAATTATTGGTCAAAAAATGTCTTTATTTTCAATTGGGGAGGGTCTGTTTACCAAGACAAAGAAAGAAAAAAATCGCTGACTATTTCTCACAACCAGAATTGTAAATTAAAAGTCACACACAGCAAAGAAAATCAACACATAATAGATAAACAGTAGTCTTCAAAAGCAGATAACACAATCCTGACCCAATGAATTTGAAACATACCAAACAGGCACAGTACAATATTATACATGCAACAAGAAAAAATCGCAATATATTTACAGACTATGTAATACATACAGACACGCTTTCCATTGATTAAATCTTTTTATATTTAATTGTTAGTGTATATAAACAACACTCCGACATGTACGCATGCAGCTAAGTAATTTAGATATTAATTGAACATGATTCAGTGAAATGATTCAACGACTGTACAATCAACCTAACATAGGAAACATACAACAACAGAAATATGACAACAACAGAAATATGACGACAACAAACTTTAACATAAAACTGCCACAAGGCTCAGTGTGATTTACTGAACTTTTAATTAGTGATCTTTTTCCCAGTCTTTGAAATATCCTTGAGTCTAAGACAATTAAAAATTAATTCAGACAAGTTCATTAAGTTCATAGCAAAATTTTATTTGACCAATTCAAGCAACCTGATTGTAAAAATGTCATTTCTCACTGTTTCTTCATTATACACTAAACTGGCCAGTTTATAAGGTTTTCTTTCAAGTGTAATATCTTATGTTAATCCTTTGAAACATCTTGCCAATTTGTTGAAAGCTCAATGAAAATAAAGAAAGACCTAATCTTTCAATACAGGTCAGATTTTAGCCAACGATTACATCAATAAAACATTACACTACATATTTTCGACCACATTTTTCAAAAGCTTAACACAAACAAACCACATATATTTTCCTCTTTGTTAAGACTTCTATTAACAACCAATTTTTATAGCTTCGAGATGACTCCTTACGGCTGGATGGCATATTAAGTTACAAATCATTAATGCCAAACACTTTCTTCACTGGAGTTTTATGTTGCATCAACAGCCAGGGTCATTTGGCGACTTTATAGCTTACACCTGGGTAGAATCACCAACTTTCCGTAAGCTAGCTGGACAGCTTCCTCACATGTGAAATTTGGTCCCAGGTGAGATTCGAACCCGCAGCAGTGAAGGGTAAGTGATTAAAAGTCAGAGACCATAATCACACGACTACAGAATACTAGTACCGACAGTTTATGACCACATAGAAAAATTAGGACCAGGGTCTGGAGTTCAAACACAAGATCTAGAGTTCATGGGTTAGATCACTTTATTCTATTACATCATAGGTTACAATAAAATGGGAAGCAAGTAGAGAAGACTAGCCAAGGAACATTCATAGTGTCAGTAATAAAGAGTAGTACATTATGCAAAATATATTTCACGTCTCTCATTATAACCTATAAGTCTAGCCCATTAAAAAGATATAATATGACTACAAGAATGACGTCTAGATGTCTAGGAGCAATAGACATTTCACAATTATGTAACACTGAATATTTTTCATTTTAGATAAACTTCAATTATTTCAGAAATGATACTTTCAAGATCATTTTACCTGTTATTTACATCAAGAATTAATCCAAAATTATCAGCATCGAATTACAAGTATCATCCCAGACTAATACGCTGACCACTAATTAGCCGTCAATTTCAAAAGTCGTATTATTATAACAAAATTGTAACATTACACATAGTGTACAATAACTGCCCCCAAAATAAATAGTAGTCATACCATTGGTAAAGTGCAGACTAAATATACAACTTTTAATCAAGGTGATATAAGCCTTTTATACATATATAGTATATAATATGCAAATTGACAGATTTTGGTAAACCCGCAAGCAAAATTACAATGCCTATCAGCCGATATGAAGACATGCAATACAAAGAATAGTAATTTAGAACACAACATCTTATATGGTACAAAAACAGCCGACTAATAAGTCTCTATAGCAGACAGCGAGGAGGGATGAATCGAGACAACGCTATTGATTTTCAAGCACACCGAGAAAGTGTGCCGAATAGCAAAGCAGCATGCAGTAACAGTCACTTGCATGTGAAATTAGTTCTGTCCTAGTTTAAAATCTTCATTTTTAGAACTCAATAATGAATTACGTTTCACTCTGCCTAGAGGTGGGTACGGATTCCAAGGCATGTATGTGACAAACGACAATATGTCGCTTGATTACAACATTTTTCCAGTTTCATTTCAGCAATATCCTTTTTTTGCAGCCGATAACAATTTTTTGACCTGGTTTTTGGCTGCAGTTAATTTTAGATTAACCAATAATGTTAGAATAAGGATTTGCATAAAAAATTTTGACCTATTTTTTTTCTGATTTCGCAGCATGTTTTACCAACAAAGCACATTATGTTACACGAGGTACCGTGCTGAGAGATAGCTGGGAGTTCAATTGAAAGAATTGACCCTTAAATAAAATATGCACTTTAGTAAAATTTATGATTTGAACTTAAAATGTACTTAATGTATCACTTGCTTAGTGTTTTGCTCGGTAAACGCAAATTGAGCACTTGATAGCTGTCTTCAATATTTGACATTATCGTTAAGACGCAGAGCGGTGTAGACCATTTTAGGGATATCTTAAACAGGATCATAGATAGACACACTGAACTCTGAAATAATGTTTAACGTGATGTAGAACAGTGTGATAAAGACATTGTGAAAAGTTAGTGGTAAGAAAAATTAGAAATGGTCTGATTGTTTTCAAAAGATACTACAATGAGAAACAGTAGGAGGGATGTATAAAAAGTAATATCACATAATATACTTAAATGTATATATATATAACTTTTTATGCATATATTTATACATATATATCTATACTTCAGTATATACTCAGCTTTAGCAATTAAAGTCATATAATGTGCAAAAGTATGAACTTAAGGCAAGATACAGAACCAGACTTTTTTTCAAAGGCACCAAAATAAACATATAATGAGCTGTCCTAGTTCCAGGACACTGACTGTAACAGGGTCACGAATACATGGAAACAGATACACTTCTCCTCATTGGTTAATTAAATAAACATTAAATGAACATTTTTACTGCTCTAATAAGACATAACAGGAAAAAATGGTAACAGAAGAAAAAAAACCGCTTATTTAATTATACATGTAGCAACAAATGAACAATAATGGATGCTCAAAATATTGGTGAAGACATGCAGAAGCAGGAATTTGATTTTTCCCCCATCAGACAGTACCTTATTTTGTAGTCACAGTCAAACCTGTGTTTGGGGCCACCTCCAAATAAAGACCACCCTGTGAATAAAGGCCATTCTTGGAAAAAACCACCTCTGATTATTTAGAACAAACTGACCTTAAAATAAAGGCCACCTGTCAATAAAGGCTACATTTTGTCTTTCCCAAGGGTGGCCTTTGTTCACAGGTTTGACTGAATATAATTTCTTGGGATTGAACAAAAATCAAACAGTTAAGTATAAGTCACAAAGTAGCAGTTCCAATTAAAACAATAGTCAAACAAACTCCATGCACTTATAATGTTTTTCATTTCAAAAAATTATTTATTTTCAGTAATCTTAAAGATTCCATGAGTTTATTTTAAAAAAAATTAATTAAATCAATATGTGTAATACAGGCTTCCCAAAAGTTGCAGGACCATAGGAAATGTTAGGCAAATTTTGAGCAGGTCCAATAACTTCTCGACAAGTACTGCACCAGAAGTCCAGCATGATTTACAGCATTTATCACTTATTTACATTTGGTCAAACAAATTTTCATTTGGTCAGACAGAAATTCTATCTTTTGGTCAGGCAAGTATTTCACCAGTATCAAGAAGCCTGATAAAAGAAGCACTATCCACTTGATTTATTCAGAAATTAGCATGTTTAGGCAACCCAAACTTGCAATATAAATATTAATAAGCAAAGCACAGAGCTCAAAAATTCACTCGTCCGCCCATAATTACAAGTAGAAATTGACTCAGGACAAGTTGAAATTGCTGTACAACTAGTTTTATATTCTTAGCTGGTTGTCCTACAGGACGAGTAGCCTGAAGAAAATTTTTCGAGCCCTGAAAGCACACTTCAACATATTTATCTAATAACTTACTATTATTTACTTAGCTTACATTAACTTTGAATACTTACATACCAAAAATCTAGGAAAAATCCTTTTTTTAAAAAAAAGTAAGTAAACAAAAAAGACATACAACTAATTTTGCCACTAATTAAAGGGGTAAAAGGTTAAAACTAATTTACCAAAAAATCTATCCATTCAAAATAATGGAGAAATTTGGGGATCATTTTATCATCAACTGAACTCGCACAGAATGACTAGTTGATTATAAACTACTGATGTTGATCAAGTACCAAAATCTATCTAGGTCTTCATATCACTGAGGTATAACTCTTTAACTGCAAATGTCGCCATGTGGCCACGTGACGTTGAGTGCCAATGTCACCTTTCAGCAACCAGTACGGGTCTAGACTTAAGAGAAGTCTACAGACTTTAGTGAAGTCTACAGATCCTGTACTCCTGTACTCGAACCAGGTGTGACACATGATTTTTGTGACGATTTGGTTGAAGACATAGTGTTATAAACCACTAATTCAAATAATTTCATGTGGAGAAGTTTGAAGTTACTTGCGGAAGACTGGGTGAGCAGAAGTAAGAAATACTTGGCACTGAAAAGGCCACTTACCAGAAATTTGGCATCGAAAGAGTTAACATAGCACCAACAGACAGGGTCATTTTTGCAACTTTTCCAGAATTAACAGTGGATGAAGACACCCAGTGTACACCTGGATAGAACCATCAACCTTCGCTGGCTGAAAAGCTTACATACATGTGAAGTTTGTCAGGTTCCAGGTGGGATATGAAATCATAGTGGTGAAGGGCTAGTGATTACATGTCAGAGACCATAACCACTCAACTCAGGGCTGTTTTCCTTCTATAATGGAGACCAATATTCAGTGACTTCCCAATTGCAAAAAGTTTTTTTCCCAATTTTGGAGAAGTGTCGGTCAGTTGTTGTTTATTACTGAGTCTTGAAAGTCAGACTACCTTTTCCCAATTTGGTTGAATATCGCGCTTGAATTTCCCAAAATGAAAGGCTAAGGCCCCTTCTCAATTTTTGACAAAAAGGCCCTGCAATTACTGAGGCCCCTAAGTCTCCATAACAACCAACTTGTCAGACGCCATGAACATGCACAATAATTCAATGATCCTACATATGAAGTTAGTTCATCAGGACTTATACAAGTGCTTAAAACTTTGAATGTTAAAAGCTGTTAGGGATACTTGATCGACCAATCAGACAAGGCAAAACGAAACTAATAACGTTCCCTCAACATATAGAATGTACCCTAAAATAAGTGCCCCAATCCTAATTAATACCCCATTTTTTAGATAAAATAATACCTCATTATTTTTAGATAAAAAAGAGTGAAAATTGTTGTAAATAATTCCATAATCTTTCAAACTATATCTAAAGTGTCAAAATAATATAAAAACGATCACTTAACAAATTGATTGGGGAGTTTATTATGAAATATTCAGTACTTTGGAAGGAGAAAGCAGAAACTACATTTCACTTCCTTAGTTATTTAAATATTTTCATCTCAATCTCCAAAAACATGCTTTGATGTAAATGTATTGCAGTATAAAATTTTATGAATTTATGAATAAATAACACAGCATATAAAACAAACAAACAAGATGACATTCTGTACTCAATCACTTGAAGCAAAAATTGGCAAATTAGAATGTACAAGGCTATCCTTAAAAAAAAGTTGGTTTGCGGTTACGTGGCCTAATCTTTTAAAATTTGGTAGACAGGCAAGCATTTTTTATTGAGATTTTATGTTTACAGGGAAAACAAAAAGCATGATTAAAGACAAAACTAAAACAAAAATGCTAAGAATCTTTAGGGGTCAGGGAATTTTGAAAGAGTCAATCAGGTAACAGCAAACAAAGAATTTTTTTAAGGATGGCCTAAGACATAAAATATGTCCGGAATGATCACATTACAAGCTTCAACATGAACATTTCTGAGTAACAATACATTCAGTTGAAATACAATAAAACATAAAACAAAATTTAATCAGCCAGAAAAAAAATCAGTTTCAATATATGAATAAAACAGAAGAAGTTTTACATATTTGATAAACACAAACAATTGTACATTCATAATGGTTAAATTACAATAGTACTGGTCAACCACTTCATGTATTTGAATCCTACAACAAGAAGAAATTCTAATTCAATATCCGTGTATTTTATTCTAATACAACTAGGCTGGATAACAGTGTTTATAAAGCATTGCAAAATCATTCAAAATGCAAAACAACATTTATGTAATTATAAAAAATATACTATTCTGTCTCAAAAGTAATGATGTCGTTGCCATGGAAACAACATGGCAACAAGTCTAAATTTCTGCCAATGCACACTTTTAACTGCAATTTATCAACTATTATGTCTCTTATATTATACAACTCTGTTTCTCGAATAAATCTATGTCTGTAAAGTGTTCATTGAAAACTGTCTAGGAACAGTTTATTTTTACAAAGTCATACACCCGTATATTAGTCCACATACACGTATAACATACAACCTACTACAAAGTGAAAGCTTCAATAACTTCCTGGTACAACATGTAGTTACCAACAAAACATATCAATCCAGATCATTCATCCAGATTTTTTTATTACAGACTAAGTGAAATCAAGGTATAATGCCATATATATATATAATTCTGACCACTAATAAACCAAAGTATTTTGAAATGACAGAAATATGACAGAAAATGAAGTCTGTGTGTTTATGTCTTGACCAACAAAAAGGATTCAGACAAACAAATTTTACCTCATCTAAGTATGTGTATGACTCATGACAGACATATTCTCAGATTTCCACATAAACTGGACAGGCTTCACATATCAAATGCAGTACTTGACAAAGCCACTCATCCGCTTGTAATGACGAGTAGATATTGACTGAGGACAGGCTGACATTGCTGTAAAACTAATTTAAATTCTAAGCTGGTCGTCCTGCTGGACAAGTATCCTGAGAAAAAATTGTCAAGCCCTGAAAAGGTAGCATTCTAGACATAGAAAATTGTTAGACCATACTCACCAGTTAATAAATGAACTTTTCCCGGCAGAGTGATTCCCAATTAACAAGACAGTGATTTTTTTTCTGGGTGCAAGTAAGGTTAGATCTAAACTCTCAGCAATTTTAACCAGTCCTGAAATAATACAATAAATTACTTAAAACAAAATCAAATTAATTAGGCCTAAAACAAAAGGTTTGTTTCTGGTTACATCCTCAAAAAAAATATGTGTCAGTGGGTAGTGATTTTTTTCTTCTATGTTTTTTTTACATATATTGGAAACACTGTTGTGAAAATTACAATATAACACTAAGATTTAGATGCCGTAAAAACTTATGAGTAAGCAGGTAAAAGAAGAGACGATTGGGTAACCAGAAACAAACCTTTTTTAGGCCTTACTGATATATTCAGTAGTCATTTTCAACAATATGATTCAAGACAGATTTTAAATCTGGAGTCAATTTTCAAGCATATAGATATGCTTTCATACGATTTTATACAATGGCACAATTTTAATGTTACAGTTTAAAATATACTAATTAATGGCAAGTACTCACAAGAAGTGAGAAAGTGTTAAAAAACAGTTTCAGTACATAGCGAGTCATTATCAAGAACATCATGCCAAGGTCATCGATCAAGTAAGCCAGGGAGTCATTAATGACAGACTCATTTATGGCAAAACCAAATAGAAGGAAAAATTTACAAATAAAACAGGGACTCATTAATACCAGGGAGTCTTCAAGGCAGTCTAGACTGTACTGGTTGGTGGTAACCAAGAACGTGATCAGTTCAACTGACCACAAAACTTATAAAAAGTACTGATTATTAAAAACATTAAATATTGCATAGTACCCAATCACTAACAGGCTTCCAAAAACTGTTGGAAAACTTGCCTGACATTTGGTCAGACTAAGTTAGGATTTCTGTCTGAGCAAATGAAAAATATGAGTCTGACTGAATATTTCTCCCTCTCTATATATATATATAAATGATAAATGCCGATAATCGTGCCAGACTTCCAGACACCTGGTCCGATACTTGCGGAAAAGTTTTTGGGGGACAAGTCTTGAATGTCTGGCAACTTTCGCGAAGCCTGCACTAATCATGAGATAATATTTGTAGTAGTGATATAAATGAAATACTAAGTACTAGTACGGACAAAGGCAAGATAATGTGATGAAGTGTAACTTCAAGTGTAATAGAGCATTTCAGTCATACATAGCATGTGACTTGAGTATATAATGTAAACTAGACATTCAAGTAGCCAATCAAAAAGATAAGTTGGCGAATTACTTTCATATCAGACAGCATGACTACTGTGATGGTATACAACTGGTATTTAGACTGCACCAACTTAAGCCTATGTTCAATACAACAAGAAGACCAACTATTTAACGCCTACATACAACCACTTTATAGCCAGCTCATGATTTAAAACTACATATTCACAATCAAATCAATACAGACAAACCACGAATCCTTCCTGATGTGACATGTATAAATACATCATATTAGAATACTAAAGATTTAGTAGGAATTGTTTCTGTTGGCGAACTTGACCACTGACACACAAACCTCCAACTTGTCTGTGATACACCTGATCTTGATTATGAAGCACAGCCATTGGTAATAACTGGCCCACAATAGGAAAAAATTATATCGAGAATTCGAACAACCAAATTCAACCCAATGTACCTCTAATAAACAGAAATTGTCACGAAATACGACCTTGTGTCGAACATATGTATGATATAGAATACCAGTAAAAGCACTTATACCCCATTCTTTCAGGTAAAAAAATATCCTGACGCACACATTATCTAGTTTTGTTTAATTCAGGTACGTTCTGATTAAACATACATAGATTTTTTGATAATTTGGATCACATTTTTTTATCAAAAAATCAATCACTCAAATCTGAGACATAAAGTTAAATTAAAATTCCTCAAATCAAATATATGTTTTCATTAACAAAAAAAATAGCTCAGACAGAGAATACCAACTAACTAACCTACATACACCACAACAGTTTTATAAAATGTCTACATACGAAGCCATTCAAGAGGCATCCTTACAATAAAAATCATATAAGAGAGATTTGATTGTAACTGTGTTTAATGCCTTTTTTCAACAATTTTTCAGTTATATATGGCAGCCAGTTCACCTAACCAGTTTTCCTGGACTGTATACTAACCAATACTAACTTACCCTTTTGCAAGTAGCTGGCAACTTCTGCACATATGAAGGAAAATCAACATTTTTGCCAAATTTTCATAGAAGGGTATGACCTGCCATGATCAAAGAACTGTCAAAAATACATTTGTATACAAGTCATCAATGAAAGCAGAAATATTGTTTTTCTTGATTGGTAATTATTGTTATTCTATCAAGCCATACTTCAAATATTTAAAGAGGTTTTAATTCAAAATATATTTCAAAATTTCTAAAGTTTGAGACAGTTTTGAGGCTAAGGTCTACATTATCTTAACATATTTCAAAATTCCAACAAGTCTGAAATTATTTTGAGGCTACATGGTCTACAGATCTTGGGTTCCAGAGCTAAAACCCCGAGTGTGGAACATGTGATCATTTAGATGAAATCACTGGATCTACGGGCATCTAGGGGCCATTCATTCTCCAATGTGGATTATTCATGTGGAGAAGTAGGCAGTTACTTGCAGAGAACAAGGTTAGGACTGGTTCAGAATCCATGGAAACTACTTAAGATAAATGCCTTTTGGAAAAAATGAAATAATGGTGAAAATATGCGTAAAACAAGATTAAAAATTATTTCCTGAAATGAACTTAGTTGTCACCTTAATTACCATTTTCGTATCTTACTTTGTGTCAATTAAATTCACAAAAATGTCCTGTTTGGGTCATTCAAGTCCAAGGTTCATTAGTAAAATTGCATAGCAAGTGTCCGCATTAAATTAAGTGTTGGACATTTTAGGTATAAAACGAGAGAAAAAATACATAAATAATTATTAAAATAATGAAAACTGATTTATATTTATGTACCAGGCAAGTGATGATACTCTGTACACTAAATATAGCCACAACATTTAAAGCTTTAGGATCAATCAAGGTAATGTCATGTAATTAATTACACCCAAAAAAACTTCTTGAAACTAGCTATTCCTATCTAACTTTATTACACAGCCAACTTATACACAGCAATAAAGTTCTTGCCTGAATGCACACATCTGGCCCACTGAACTACAGACCTACAAAATAATCAAACATACATTAATCATGGTACGCAAGCCGCTGAGACATGTTTTACAAGAAGAGTTTTCACAGAGAACAATAGTGTCGGCCAAGTGTTGATATCATAATAGAATAACTACATTTTAACACACAACTTAGATGTATTGCAATGCCTTAGACATGCGATGAGGCTCTAATTTTAATGATAAAATATGGGGCTGTACGGATCTCAACTGGAAATTAGTAATGAAGTAAGATGTATGAATGATAAGTCCTCCCCCCACCCACTCTGATATCGAGGCATAATAAATGTTCTCCACTTCATACACATTCTAACAAATTGACCTTCATGACTGATTATGATCTCTGACTGGCAACCACTAGACCGTCACCACCCTGAATGAATCCCAACCAGGACCAAATTTCAGAGGTGGGGAAGCTGCCCAGCTAACTATTGGAAGTTTGGTGGTTCTATCCTTGTAAACACCTGGGGTCTTCCTCCATCACTAAAGCTGGAAAAGTCGCAAAATGACCCTCCCAGAGAAAAAACAACAACAAATTAACATCCAGTTCTCAGATTCAATACTTATTATTCTTAAATCTATCACAACTCAGAAAATGGATCACACAAAATGTCAGGCACATAATAATTATCCTTACATATTTAAGATTTATACTCAAGTCATGAAGAGGATCACAAACAATTGTATTCAGCAGGTAGGCATTTTCACATGTAAACATTCTTAAACAACAAAATTGTCAAATTGGCTATAAGTTTTTTTAGGCTAGGGGATCTGTATGAGTCAGTTGATTAACAGTAAACCAACAATTTTTAAGGATGTCCTTATTAAACATTTTTATACCCAGTGCAAACCCCAGCACATTGCATATATTCAGATTCTGAGAGCATTTTAGAGTAAAAATTCTAGGTTCACAATGACTTGCAAAGTCAGGAATAAAAGTGCAATGGTATTATTTTATGATCATACAAAAATTAAATATGTTGTAAGGAAAAAACTGTGACATTTTGGCTTGGTCATAATTTTTCTAATTCCTAACATCTATAAATTCTATTTAAGTAACAGTGATATTTTTGCAATTTTGGGAAAGGGTCCAGGCCTGTTCCAGTTTGGAAAAAATGCACAGTGTGATACCTAAATGGGGATTTTTTAGGTCGGAATTGGGAAAAATGCACAGTATGATGCCTAAATTGGGAATTTTTTAGGTTGGAACTGGGAAAAAATTGCCTTATTTTCTATCGTAAAGGGTCCATTTACCGGACCCGAACAAATAAGGGAAAAAATCACAGAGTACATACAATTCATGTATCAGTATCCACATACAAAATGTGTGACCTTATTGATAAGCCTGTATCAAACAACACATATCATTCATTATACAGCTATGACCTTCATCTTAAATACCAGACCCTACAGCAATTTAATTTACTAAGAATAAAATAACACATATTTTGACATGAAAGAAAATAATCCACATGGTTCTTAAATGTGAAGTTCATATAGAATAATTTTCTTTTGTTCAACAATTTTTGTAATAGATAATTTCCTTTTTGCTTAAAAAATGAAATTATCAGTAATTTTCTGCCTAATTAATGTGCAGAAAACTTCCTCATAGTTTATCAGTTGCCTGTAGGGCCATTTTTAGGATTAAGTAACTTTCAAAATCATATATTTAGAAGTATTTTATGCAGGTCACTTTGATTTTGCAAATTAGCACCACACGCATTAAAAACTGGAGCTGAATTCTGCTCTGGGTGTGGTAACTTTTTTAAGAAATAAACTTAACAGTTAAAAATAAAAACACTTCTTTACATCTACCTGAATGGTTTAAGCTATTAAATAATAAAATTCATTAAAGTCAAGTTAAAAATACATATTCTAAAGTACAATGTGTAACTTTCATAATTATATGACAGAATTGTTTGAATTCTATTTTTCGGAGTCATGGATTTTTAAAGATTACGTTTAAAGATGTAACGTCAGGATTTTATCTTTCTCTAGATAAAAAGCAAATTTAAATATTTCTTTACGACACAAACATCCATAACAAATAAATTATTTTTTAGCTGTTATATAAAATAATCTGCAAATAAGAACTAAAATGACATTTTTATTCTCATTCTATTTCTTCATAAAAAAGGGCAAATTGTAAGTGCTGATTCGTCAAAATCGTATTATAATAAGATAATATTGTATACACCAGTCAGACAAAGGCTTTATATTATAATAATACAGAGTTATTTCCCCTGTTCATAGATAAATTAAATACAGGAAGAAGACAATGTTCTCTTTTCAGTCTTCCAAGAAACAATGTCAAAAACCTAAAAGACGAAACCTATCCAAAATTAAAGTAAACATTTATACCATAAAAATGTCAGAAATTTATACTTCATGATCATGAAAAACTGATTAAACCAAACTTAGTCACGATCTCAACAAACCACGCCCAGCAATCTTACATATCAACATGTTTGTTAATCGTTCATTTCATCAATTTTTAAATTCGAATATTTTGAAAGTTACTTACAGATTTATCTTAAACAATTTTAAATTTGTAACAAAATTAGATTATTATTCTTTTTCTCAAAATCAAGAAATCCTGGTCACTGTATGAAAGGTTTGAAAAAAAACTCATAGTTTCTATAAACAAGAAAAAGATCAAATTCCTAAGCAACAAGTACAAAATAACCAGACAAAATTTTGCACAGTTAAATCATCCTTCAATTAAAATGAAGGAAAAAATACCAGTAAATGTCTTATGCAACAATTTGTTAGTCATTACTACATGCATAAGAATGTTTTATCAAGCAGAAAAAAATGTGAAATGTGTACATAATCTAAGTCAAAATACATCCATATTTACACTTAAAAATTACATCCATATTTATACTTAAAAATTACAAAATTGTTTTACTTACTAATAAAATATACTTCGAAACAATATTGCCTGAGAAGCAAAATTATGATTAATCCACAGTGTATTTAATTACATAATTTAAGATATGCACATATATTTATTCCATCGTATATGTGTATACATATGTATAAATATATTTTACTGATTCTAGCCAGTATCCGAAACACAACAGGACTACAAGGTGAAATATCCCGAAAACTTTTTGCCAACTTAAAGCATTTATTCCAATTCATAGCTGTATAGCATCGATATTTTTATGGAAGGCTTCGTATTGATTGCAGTTTCTAGTCTAGACAGGGAAAACAGTTCCGTATTGGGAGCAACTCGACAAAACCAGAAATCTAAATTCTACCTCATTTTGTGAAGACGTTCAGATGGTGGAATAATGACCCGTTTTCTATCACAAAAAAAGTACAAAATGCAAAAAATATATACTATTCTGCAAGTCTGATTCCATAATGACCAAAAAAATACTAGACTAACAAAAAAAATGTGAAATAATTAGTAATTTTATGTACAAAAAATACATACTTTTTTAATAAGTTCTAGTAAAGATAAAAAAAATGTGCACTATTCTGATTAATGATAATTACTTTTCTGAAATTAATGATCATTAAAGCAGCTTAGGTTTGAAGAAAACAAGCTATAAATTTCAGACAAGCATCTCTGAAGTCCTTGAAACAATGAAAATAACAGTTTGACAAGTCGGATAGATGCCAAAAATGACCTCTGATAACATTATACTCCTAAGTTTTAAAATTGTGCGCCATAAACTAGTAATTTCATTGTTTCTAGAAATTTAAAACAGAAAGTGTAGATATAATTACAGTCATAATGGAGATAGCAGAAAAAAATCAGCCACTCAACACGGATATATTGGGTCTGAATCCATCATTGGCCAGTTCAATGAGTACAACTGAAGTTTTTGAAACCGTATGCTAAAAAATTCTGTTATTTCATGAGAAAAATGACAATTATGTATCTTTCTGAAGCACTTTTACTTGTCTAGACCATCAGGCAAGTACCTGTAGATTATGTCATAGACTATTACTGTTATAAAGTCTCCTTGTACAGCATGGATATTATATTTCGTAAAAAGTAAAAGAGCAGGGGTGTAAAATTAACCTGAAGTCGGAAAAACCAACATTGAATCCCAAGACCTCCATTCTACCTTCTACTTTTAGTAGCTTTACAACTACATGGAAATATTTCTACACCCCTGAAAGAGTATTAAATGCTGTCATAATGACAAAGCTTAAAGAATTTGGACGACAATAATAGTTATGAAGCAAAGACACAGTACTATCTTGGTGTGTACTCTTAATTATGTCAGAGCATTTAATTGCATACATGTACTTCTAATAAAGATATACTTAAACAATAATTTGAACATACAGAACAGAAAAATACCGCAAACAATAGCACTCTTGCTGTACATGTATACATACATCACTGTTAATCATCCACCAGCTTTTTTTGAAGAATAATTTTAAATAAAAAACATAATATTACTTTCATAATGATAAATACTGCACAAAAACATGACTAAGACAATCAAACTAAAATAACATGAAGCAAAAACTTGCTAGAATTGAATTTCACCTAAATTCGAAGAACTAAAGATTCTAAGCTTGGTTTTACTTTGTAAACCCAATTATAAAATGGATGTAAAATTCAACAGATTTCTAACGGTTAAATGAACTAAAGACATTTAACCTAAAACATTCTCATGAATTCAGAGTTATTATATCCCTTAAAGCAGTTAAACTGAAAAAAATGAACAGCTGTTGCTTATTTTCTCATGCACACTGTAACTACTGCTATTTCATAAATATAATGGTTTATAAATGAATGGGACACTGAACTTTTCATTCATGAAAGCATTTAACCACTTGTAGTTTAAACATATTATACACATAATTATACAATTTAAACACATATTCTTCACAAAATACTTCTGAAACAAGTGATTCATTAATTCAGTTGACTTGTATTATTTATTATATAAATATAATTATTAATGATATTGCACCAAATTTACGTACACCCATTTAATTTACATAAGACTATAAACCCTAATGAATTTATTATCAAGCAATTGTAGTGTAATATTGTTCAAACCTCTTCATTTATCATTAAACAAGTGCTACAGTTGTAATTGACATCACACACATATACAAAGACTAAGAGTAGACAAATCCATGTTCAAAAGAAAAAATGTCTATATGCAGCTGTGAAACTTTAACCACAAAGTCAACCACATCATTACACCTAATATCTGACAAGCCAAATGTCAATTTTTAGAACATAATTTTATCCCCCAATTCAAACATTCTTAAATAGTGTATTAGTTTAAACATTCATTTTCGCACTGTGTTTATGAAAAAAAATACACAACCAAGTATTTTATACATAACATTTACTACAGTACATAATACATACACATAGGGAGTAGATATCAATCAATAATGAAAGCCCATCCTAAAATGTAAAAAATAGGGAAGTGTAAAGTTGCTACGAAATAGGAAATTCTTTTGTGCATATAATGCAACTATGTACATACCAATTATCATTACACTGTTGCTACCACATAGAATAAATAATTTGATAGTAACAATAGTAACATTGAGAAACGTTTTAATTAGAAGCAATTAATCTCAAGATTTGACATTTGAGAATGGTTTTGTCATACAAAATGTGCAATCATATTGCTAGCAAAGAATAAAAAAGGCATTTTAAGAACAATATTAATTAATTTAGTTAACAATGAGTTATAAAATAATCTATTAGCAACACAAAGTTACTTGAACCTATGACCTTTGCATCACTAACTTAACAAAATAGATAAATGGAATACTGTATAAAAAGTAATGACTAAGGACAATTCAGAGTAAGTGTACCCTAATCAAAAGGGTACTTAACTTAAGAAAGAGTTTGTGTTAACAAATAGACACAGTTGTGAAAATAAGGTATAGAGTTTATACACAAATATCAAGGCATACAGTGTTACTATTAAACATACTAAAGACAGCATATTTAAAAACACATTAGGACATACAATTCTACACAATAATACAGAAAAGTAAAATACCATCAAAACAATAAAGTATCAGTAAGTGCAAATTGAAAAAATAGATACTATTGTAATTAAGTAGTTTAGCTTAAGTTTACATAACTTTAAGTGACTGTTGCTCAAACATAGGGTCACAGAAATATTACATAATAGTCATGGTGAATATTTCGAAAATGGAGAAAACCACCCAAATTTAATTAACTTACCTAAAGACTAGACTTAAACATATAACAAAAGAGGTTAAGGTTATTCAAGTGCATATAATGATTCAGTAAAGCTTGGTTGAATACACATAACCACGAGTCCAAAATCCAGGACATACCTCACAGATGAAAGAAAAAACGGTTCCACCCAATATAGTACAAAACAATACTTAAAAGCAGAATTAAGCGTTTTCACGACTCAAAACAGATATTTTCCTATTATAAATTACTTTAAACACAATCTTTACTTTAAACACTCCTCGGAATGTACGACTCTTGACCTCAAATCAGCTGTTCAGTGATCACTCGTGTAATACATACGAGCAGACGATCTATTTATAGAATCCCTAGGTCTTTCTCCGGTCATCAAATGTGTTCGTGATTGACATCAAAAAGTATTTCCGTCATATCGAAAAGGGAATCGGATCTCCAACTTTCACTGGGAGTCATTAAAATATTTTCATCATCAACAAACACGTTGTCAACAGATCGCATAGTCATCACAATTTTGACAGGCTTAAATTTCTTTCTTTCACATTAACCGGGGCACTAGTTCTTAACCCTGTTAAATAATCATTATACACGAACGGTTACTTACCACTGTCCGGATCTGTGTATAAGCCATGACACTCCTTCAAAATCTTCTCATTTATACTCTGTGTCGACGTATCGGCTGCATTTGCAGACGTTTTTTGTCTGACTTTTCCAGACATCTTCCTCAACTATGAGCTGTCAAACTGGCCAAGTTGTTTAAAGTTCGACGGGTACGTATTTTCATTTCCGAACAGACAAGTGGAAAAATGGGCGCCGATTTTTTCAAAATAGTTAACCACAAATACTTGAATGCAATATTTTGCACGAAAAAATTAATCAATCTTAGACTTCTTTATTTCTCAACGTAATCACCTTCGATAAATCAGTTTTGACAAAGATAAAATAATTGAATCCAATAGCAAAATCCTTTCGAACTTGATGACGTCATTTTCGCGCCGCCTACTTCCGTCAGCTGATCGAAAAATGACCAGAAATCTTTTAAGATATATGTGTTATATTCACTAAAATGTGTGTGAAAAAATACGAAATAACTCTATCTTTCTTTGTTCTAATTTCTTTTACAAATTTCTGAGTATTTTGTTTGGTAACCTATATAAACATTAAAACGTGGAGCAAGTGGTTGCCGGCTGAACCAACCAATCAAATATTGCGTTACAAAACTTCCGCTTGATTGATCGGGGTAGAAATGTCTTTAGTCGCAAACTACGGCACAGACAGCGAATCAGACAGCAACGCTGATGAACAAGAGCGTGCAGATGCAGTGTCAGTTAATAATAATGCATATTTTATATCAAATGAAACATCTTTTGTCAACTTACATGTATCAGAACTAACAATATTAAAACCAAAAATCGTGCTTTGTGCAGATGTTTTCGGATTAGCATTTTCGGATGACCGTCGTAATGGTGAAACAAGTCCACGTAATGCTGATCTCTTGAGGATTTGACATTTAGAGTAAAGGGTTATAATTCAATAGAAAAATCGTACAAATTCATCAGTGTTTCAAATAATGACCAATTGCGATCTACGGTTATTATAATTTCTTAGGTTATCAAGAATGTATTTATTTGTTATAGATGTCTGATTTTACGTGATTGTAATTTAATGTTTCATTATTTGCACTGATCCAATTGGTTTAGTGTGGAATCAAATGAGTCATTAACACCGACGAGGCTATGTGCACAAATCTGTAGGCATTAAGTTGTGATAATTACCTGATAAAATGGTAAACTTTCAACCACAACATCACATAATCAGTTGGTCCAACTAATTAGACTTAAGAGACTGTTTGTGACGGCAAGACATTTTTATATTTGGCCCTGTCCCGCTCAGTCTGAGAGGATGGCCCTTCCAAATTCATTTATGAAATCGGCAAACTGGAAAGCCAAATAAGTTAGGCTAATAATCAGTAATTATAGTCCATTACAATTTTTGGATTCTGTAAGTTATCAATGATAGCCCTTTAATGATTACATGCGAGGCATTGTAAATGTAGCATCCTGAAAATTAACATGTAATTATTCCTATTTTTAAATGTAATGCACTATGTATATAAAACGTTTTAATTAATTGCAGAATAATTAAAATATTAATAGTTGCGTTACTAACATTGTTATGACGTCTATTCAATCAATGAGTGAATGATTATGAAAAGATATGCAGTAGTTCTTTTTCTTCAGTGTTTCTATATAATTTGGAGGTTATAATTTATGAATGCTTTCCAAAAGTCATTAAGAGGTGTGTTCGTAAACTGGTACAGAGTTAATTGGGAAATCATGTGATATGTATACATGAATATAATGATTGAGATAACAAGTATTACGCCTGAATTCCAGATACTTCATTACATGAACTTGTTACGGCTTATGTTATTATTGCACAAAGTTATTGATCTTTTGATGTTTTCTATTTACTTCATTTAACGATCATTAAGCTTTCATGATATCTTTTTCAGGCAGTGTGAAGATACTACAGTGGTGGACAAACAGCATGAAGGACAAAATTACCTTATCACAAATGAAGAAGATTTGAATGATTCTGATGAGGATAATGTGAAAGAAACATGCAGTAGCAGTAATCGTGAGAAACTACCAAATCCACTTGGTGAAAAACTTCCTCGACCAGACCTTAGTAATGTATCAGAAGCCAGTGTATCTAAAGTGACTGATGGACCAGGTTCTGTGTTTTCAAATCCTTTTGAAAATGCGGAACTGGCGAAACAGTCAATCCTTGAGAAACATGTTAAAATGACTGAAGCACATCTACTTACTGGAAAAAAGGCAAAAATTTGTAAATCATTCAAACTCGGTAAATGTCGTTTCGGAAAACATTGCAAGTACTCTCATGATTTAGATTCGAATTTGTCTCTGAAATACACAAATATACAAGATGAGGGCAGGTCTGAAAGTTACCAGAATTCATCACAATCCACAGTCAATCCGAACTATCCTCGTCTTCCCCCACCACCGAAAGGATTCATGGGAACTGTTGATACTTTGATACATTCAGGGCCTCACCAAAATTTGTCTGCACAGCAACGCAAACAATACTCAGAGCAGGTAAGGTACATGCAAGATGCAGATGCGGAAGATGATGACAAATTCAATGTTGGTGATAAACGTAAGAAAAGAGTTGGAGTATCGCAATCATTAGTGCCACCAAAGAAGGCCATGTCATCACTTACAAAGCAGCGTAGAGAGGAAAGACCTTGGACAGTAAAAAGAAAATAGATGATTTGTTTTTTTTTATTTCATTAGATGACAGTACTTTTCATTTGACATTACCATTAATAAATGATAAATTTGAAAAAAAAAATCACCACTGCTTATTTGTTGATATGAATCAATATCACTGGATTAAACAGTTTGGTAGGGGAAACACAAACAAGGATTCAAAGCCAGGATGTGGCCCATGCCTCTGTGTGTCAGATTGACTTAAGATACTACTTAGGGATTTTTTTCCTCATTTTAAATGAAATGGTAAAAATCACACCAAGTTCTCCATTATTGGGAATTTTAGTCTTTTTACTGAGTTTGAACGAAAATTTTGTTTGACAATACTGTGCTATTCTAGAGGTATTTGAGTATAATCACGTGTAATACTTGAACACTTCAGTAAAAAATCTGTCTTTTGTTTTGGGATTTTGTTTTGAAATGGGGAAAAATTGTACTATTTTTAAAGGACCTGTACACCAGTACCTATTATAAATGTATTAGGTAAAAAAATCCTTTTACATCCAAGTGTATTGTCCTCTGATCAACATTTAGTGTTTTCTTAAAAAATGTCAATTGCTTGCATTGGATGTGATAAGTACTGTCTCTCAGTCAGTGTCTTTAGAATAAGTCACTGGAGTAATAAACACTTAAAATGGACTGATTCAAGGTAAAATATTTCCACTGGTGACCCTGAAATATCAATCATAATGAAATTAAAAATACATTTTGGAGCATGGAATAATTGTACACATACCCAAGACAATGTTTTGTATCTAGCCCGGCATTATACCATTCTAAATTTCAAAGAAAAAACAAAAATAAACAGAGAGGACTTTCAGAATAGTTTTACAAATTTTTATTATTTCCAAGCATAAAACATCTTGTAAAATACATTAAGTAAAGGAAGTGGAAAAAATCTAAAGAAGGTGAAAAGTTATAGAATGTCAAGTAACTTGAATTAGAGCCTAATAAAAATATTCTACATTATAGAATGGTGTTAAAACAGATGGAATGTTACTGAGTACATATTCTAAAATAATACTAAAATACGAAGAGATTTTCAGGCAACAAACAGCACAGTGACTTAACAAAAGAAGCGCATGGGTACATTCAAATTAAATCAAACAGATTAATACTGAAAAACAAATTGTTTGGACAACTCCTGGTTTTAAAACTGCAGTATACTTCACATATGAATAGTAATAATACAGTGTTTAAAGCAACATGCAAGCAAATATTGCACAAAATGTATTAAGAACCACAGGTAGTATTAACAGACCTGTGGTGACTAAATTGCAATAAGTTCTGTTTAAAACCTCTAAATTAAATCCAAAATTAACTTAATTTTTTTTAAAAAATAATTGTCGCAAAATAAAACCCTATACAAATGATATTAATGTTGGGTATCTGGGCGTTTTAAATGGAATTTATTGCAATTTTACCATCACATGTCTATTACTACTTGTGATAAGAACATAAAAGATTAAAACTGTTGAACATAATGAATATTTTGTTTGCAAGGATAGAAACTGTAGTAAAAGTCACATACATTGTCAAAATGAGAAATTTAAAAATTTTATTCAAATGGATATCTTGTGGACTTCATTGACAAGCAAAATTGTAAGCCCACTCAACAAACGTAGTACTTACAACAATAACAACAATCACATGAAATAAACAATCTTCAAACATAAACACTGATTGATATTAGCACATAAATGCATTTATAACAACTAGGATCCAAAGGGCAACATATCAAGCCCACTATTGTCGAGAGATGAACCAATTATATTATAATGGTCCAGACAAGCTGTTTCAGAACAATTTTTGACATTTGACCTAAACATGTGACCTTGAGGTACACACTTGAATCTTAGGAGCAACGTACCATCTCATCATGGTGAACATTTGAGCAAAGTTATTTCAAAATTACCCAACAAATGACAGAGTAATTGTCCAGACAAGCATAAACTGGATGGATGGACGGACGTACATACACCAAACAAACCACAATTGTAACTACATCGAGTTTACAGCAAGCAAGCTCCACAAAAATAATCAAAAATTGAAAAATTATTTCAAATCGTGTTCAACACACATTGATTTTGTGAATATGTTTAAAAACTCCTGGAGATCAAAGTAGCCAAATTTCTTTACCAAACCAAAAACTAAAAAGCTGATTTCATTCTCACAAAAACAAAAATACAGAATAAACCATTTACATATTTGATAAATGACTATTAGAGACATATTTTCAAAAAATCTTAATAAAAGTCTTATTGTAAATCAAAAGGCATCCATCATTACAAAACATGACAGCCACTGGAAGCCAAACACAATAATTGTTTTGTTTTTATGTGACTTAATGTCGCTGGGGTTTAACCCCGTTTTCAACAATTTTTCAGTTATATACGGCGACTTGTTCACCTAAGCAGTTTTCCTAGACTGTATACTAACCAGTACTAACTTACTCTTCCACAAGGAGCTGGCAACTTCTCCACATATGGAGGAAAATTGACATTCGTGTCAAATTTTCATAGAAGGGTATGACCTGCCACGATCAGGATTCGAACCTGGATCTCACGGTAACAAGTCCAGCGCCCTAACCATTGGACCACAGCCGACACTACAAAAACTTGAGAAAATAAAAACACTAGTATATCCTGAGAAACAACTTAGTACAAGTATGCTGATAAAAATAAATACAAACAAGTCTAATACAAACAAATCTAAATGCAATGGGCGAATAAATGATTGCATCATAACTAGACAAAATATAATGGTGACACTGAATAAATAATACCAAAATACACTGGATAATACAAGGGGTATAAAAACAACAATATTATGTAAAAACATCAATATTATGACAAATGTATCATAAAATCATAGAAAATTGTACAAAGGCTAAACACAAAGCAATATTTGGAACTATTAGATAATACACAAAGCATTTCACAATTCAAATATTTAAATTAAAAATGTTGATCTTAAAGCTATCAGCATCATATAAGCATTGGTTTGCAGCATTCCACCGAAATGTTGTGAATTTTGTAATCAATATTCAGAATGATATTATTTACTGGTAAATGGAATAATTTTTTATAGAAGAATAGATTTACGTACATCACATAAAAGATCTTCAGTTTAAAACAACTTGATTTCAGTGAAAAAAAAATACAATGTAATTCTTATAAATCACCATATTTACAGCAATATAGCACAAACGGCATTGTTGAATATGCATACTTTCTATGTATGTTTCATATCATGTAATTTCAAGAATCTTAAAAGGAAAATAAATACGTACATATATGATTTTACAAAACTTTTCACGTGTACTATCTTTATACAATCCAAACAACCTAACTTCAAGCAGATAGAAGTACTCCAACATTATTTAAGCGGCTTTGGGAGTTTTTTTTAAAATGCATCAACAGCAACCTGTATTTGTACTGAAAAAGCAAATTGTAAGGAAGCTGAAAATGAGGTTCATACAAAGAACAAACGATGCAAATAACATTGGGGACAAAATATAAAAATATGAATGGTATAAATGTAATCACAGTACACAAAGCTATCTTATATCACAGTCAATGAAAATACATACAAATATGTACTAAATACGGGATAACCTCAAATTGCGACTACCTTTATATTATGACTACCTCGTCAGAACGACCACTTGAATTTGGACTGGCTTTCAATAATTCCCCGACCCACAATTCAGCTCGATAATGAGACTTCATTATGATGACCAATTTTTTCAGGTCCCAAAGGTGGTCTCATTATTGAGCTCTTACTGTGTGTTAAAAAGAAATATAATAAATGTGTCAATAACAAAAAAAGTACACACAGATTATGGGATTTCAGAGTAAAGCAAGATTGTAACTCGATACACGTATAGAGAACAAGACACAGTCTAATAACAACAAAAAGAACCAATTATAACAATACACAATATCATCCTGTAGAAATTATAATTGATCTTGCCTAAAGAAAGAACAGATGAAAGATAAGCAATCTTTCATTAATGATAAATTTTGATACAAATTGTAAATGTGAAGCACTTTGGAAAAGAGAAAAATTGCAAATTTTATATACAAATTTATTTTTACACAACCAAAGCCATTTTCATCTGATAAATCTACAGGCACATGAAAACTCATGATGATCGACTCTCTTGCTTTCTTTCACATCTAATGACATTGTCAAGGGAGAGCTATTAGCTACCCATCAATAATTTGTATATCTCTAGAATTAATAATGAAGCCACATTACACAATTTAAACACACGTATCTTCACTTCATTGCACAAATACTGAATCTATGTATTATATCATTCTAAAGTGTATATAACATCATATACGATACAAGCATATACGAAACTAATCCATCCATTGTTCTATGATAAAACAGGACAGGCTGAATCATGTTACCCATCCAATTGAAACTTTAAAATATGACAATTTATGACAGGATTAAACAATCATTTTTTTAGTGAAAAAAACACTACATGATGAAAGCAAACATTAAATAAAATGTTAAATATCTATTGTGGTCCATATAAAATATGCTGGATATATATTTGTTTGTCAAAAATTATACACAAACAAGACAAAATATTGACAGGACTTTAGAACCTACTCGAGATAAGTTGGGTGTTTGTGGTATTGATGCTCATAATAACATAATAAAGTTTTACTGTATAAGAAAATATTGCTTTTTTGATGAAATTGTGCCACTACACCTGTTGACTATGGACGTTCTCATGATGATGTCACTAATGACTGATGACATCACAGAAAACATGTTTAAAGTCTAATACCCAAAAGTTCTTTTAGTATTTTAGTAGAGTGCGAAAATGCAAGAATATTTTGTGATTAAAATGAATACAGTAAAACCTGTGTTTGCGACCATGTCTGAATAAAGCCCAACCTACGAATAAAGACCATCCTTTGAAATACAGTCACTGATTATTTAAAAACAAACTGACCTCTGAATAAAGACCATCTGTCAATAAAGACCACATTTTGCCCTTCCCAAGGGTGGCCTTTGTTCACAGGTTTTCCTGTATGTACCAATATTTTATTAGTTAGTTACAGAGAACCCGATCTTTACTGATATTGTTGATATAAATCCATTCCACAAGAAGGGAAGTAGATGACTGGAAGGAGATTTCAAAACAAGAAGTTGTGTAAAACTTCACTGTGATACAATAATGTCTTATATTTCTTCTCATGAATGAATAAATGAATCATATGACTAGAGCTATTTTGACAAATAAATCAAACCATTATCTTTGTTATAAACAATCATAAATGTGAGAAAAAAATGCTTTAAATAAATTATCATAGCCATTTGTGCATATTTGCATATGTTTCATTATATGATTACATGTTTGAAACAATTCAGGTAAAAATAAAATCCTTAAACAAAATGCAAGGGTGTAGAAATGAGCCAGAAGCCAGAAAAATCAACTGGCTATCGGAGAATTTCCGCCTGCAACTTCTTCCAAAACTACGGACAAAATACTGCATTGAACCCCAGCCCCCCCCTTCTAATTTTTGTAGCTTACCAGCTAAATAAAAATATTTTTAAACCCCTGCAATGATAAAACCATTCATTCTGTGTTATTTTTCCTTCCTACATATGAATAAACTGCTGAGTACAGTCTGAAAGGACTGTATGAAGTCTTCATAAACATGCATGCAATAGAAGTGTATTGCCTGGCCCTAAAACATGAGAAATGAAATTTATCTAAATTGCACCTGTGACAAAAAGGACTCATAATAGACAACTTTACTGTTATTCATAATGGAGGGTACACAATCCAATCAGTAGTACAAAGTTGTCTTCATATATTATATAAATATATTCTGGGACTATATAGAGAGAGGATGATGAAGAGCCATGATGAGTCATGGATGAAGTATACAATGTAATAAAGCACTAAATGTACATCTGTGATAAACTACACAATTCTTTCCCTTGACAAACATTTTCTTCTTATGCAGATGAACAATGTATGACAGCTTCACTATAATTGAGCAATGCTTGAATCAAACAACTCGATGTTCAATCACACTGGCAAAGGACTGAAAAAAAGAGAAAAAGACGATTTGATGAAGGTGAATGAATTAATACAGAAATAGAACAACTCACATTAAAATGAGTTCAATCTGTCATTTATAAAACAATAAGATAAATTTAATGTTTTAGGACAAAATCATCCATTCATGTATACAAACATTTAATTTAAACAAGTTGTTTTGAGCACATGAATTATCGGACAAAAGACATTTATGGAACATAAAGGAAGGGGTGTTCATTAAAAGTCTACATTGTGATAAAGTTGCCACAACAAAATCATAATAACTGCATTGAGCTATTTTGAGTGGTAGAAAATTTTGCATTTTGAAGTTTTACAGTATAATATTTGTAAGACATAAAATTTTCATGGACAGAGACTGTAACCTTTGTGGATTCATTTTTACCAATCACTTATAATATGTCAACAATATCCTTCTTAAACCTTTCCTGAATTTTGACACTATTTCATATCGTTTTTGGAGATTTGTAAAACTCTAGAAATCTTGAAACATACAATATGGTCCATACATAGTTGGAAATTTAACACTAAATGCCAGTGAGATTCAAATTTAAATCTATTTTTTTAATTAACATACATCCCAATAATAAATCATCAAAATTCATTATCTTTAAAATCTTTTACCCTGTTAAAGTGAACTTCTTTTCACCGAACACTCGCAACATGAATTTTCCGGCATCGTTAGGTTTAAAACTGGATGGAATTATCACGTAATGTCCAGGATTTAATTCAAATCTTCCACTCACTTCACGGAAGTTAATGTACACGCCAGATTTACCACAATCTGGATGATATTTGAAATATCTTTCTGGTAGTGCGTTGTTAGGATCATCAGTCTAGAAAAGTAATTTTATAACTAACATTAGGCTGTGGAAGTACGAAAAATCTTTGTTGTTTCTTGACCCATGATTCACACTAGAGCTCTGCAGAGTGGGGTCAACGCTTATCTATACTATATCATTCTATTTAATAAGTAATTTTGATCAAATTTCTAAGTTGAAAAGGGGCATAACTCCAAAATATAGCTTTCAGAATAACTCCTTGTCTCGCAATTGCACCTTGTCATGATAATCAAGTATTCAAGTATCATGAAGATATCTTTGGGGTAATGCGCTACATTAAAGTTTTTGCACAATGACGACAATGACGACGACAACAACAACATGGAGGCATTATGGTCTAGAGGTAGAGCATCTGACCTCTGCTCCGAAGGTCCTGAGTTTGAATCCCACCTTCGACAGGTTTCATTCATGAACTTCACAATCCCATTTTTGGACGAAGTACTGGTGTAGTATCCAGGAGGTGGACTCATGCATGATTAACATAAGCAAATTGCATGTTTTGCAATCCAGCTAAAATAAATTAGTATAAACTAACGGCAACATAGTGATCATAATAGCTCTAATTTTTCTTCGAAACAGATGACCTAAAAATGCTCAGTTATACGTGCGTCTTACGTAAAACACATTTTGGTCATTTGTAAATGAGATGTTACAAGAGTTTTATAAAGACCTGATATAACATAAATCCAATCTGTAATCTCTTGATTTTCACATTTCTTCTTGATTGCCTGTGTTCCTGCATCAATGATATCACAATACTACACTTCCCTTCTGAGTCTGGATCGTCCGTGTCTTCATTAAATGTATCTAAACATAGAATTGTGATCAGACAAATAAATAATTTGACTTTTTCAGGCTTAACAAATATTTTGATGAACAGTCGAACATGTGTTCACAGTCAACTCAGAATAAAGGCCACCCTATGAGTAAAGGCCAATCTTTGAAATTCGTCATTTCACCCTGTAAGATCTATGATTCTAACCTAGCTATACTACCCAGCAACAGAGATTTTAAACATGTTTTAACATACTTGTATATTTACTGGTTACAGTCAGTTCAGTAATATCATATTACTTGCTTTGAGCAATTGTAAACATTTTTATACAAACATGACAATTTTATTGTTCAAGATTTATTAAGTAAGGTAAATAAATTAAACATATTAGTTGATCATTAGTAATATCTGCCTAAAAAGATAATCAGTCAGGCTATTTCTAAGGTGAGAAATAATGATCAAATCTACCTGGTTCAGATAAAGTCAGGAGATATTGTGGATTTGATGCAAACAAATGTAGATAATTTCTAGATCCACCAGCACTGACACCCTCCCTCCATTCACCATGAACCACAGCCACATGACCTGGAAATTTATGGTATGCATACAATATGTTTGTTTTCCTAATTGTTTTTAACAATTTCCTAATTTGATATCCTAATTGTTTTAACAATTTCCTAATTTGGGATCCTAATTGTTTTAACAATTTCCTAATTTGGGATCCTAATTGTTTTAACAATTTCCTAATTCGATATCATAATTGTTTTAACAATTTCCTAATTTGGGATCCTAATTGTTTTAACAATTTCCTAATTTGGGATCCCAATTTGTTTTCCTAATTGTTTCAACAACTTCCTAATTTGTCCATGCATTGAATTTTTTAATTAGGAAATAGATCATGATGCTGCGTACATTATTGCTTCATATAGCACACTTTTGAGTTCAGGTGTGTAGTAATCTAATCATGAAGGCCAATAGGCCTGAGTGATAAATTGCATGTGCCTGAATGAAAAATTGCAATGCTTTTCCATAAATATCCTATTTTCATATTTCAACTTTCAAAAAAGCTATTTATTGCAGACACAATGGTTATTCATGACAACAAGCTCCATTAAATCAATGAATGCAAATATGCCCCAAGCAGTACCTGCTTTATCAGAATAACCGTCTCCATCAAAATCTGGACCCATTAAACATATCGTTACTTCGGAGAAATGTCGACAAAAATCTTTGTATGACATCCAAAATTCACCATCATCCTTTGACTTTAATTGTAAATCTGCTTTTGTTTTTTCATCAACCCAGGTCCAATTTGTATCTCTAATAATGAAAGTACAAGATAAGTTATTACACAATGTTTCTTCGGCCTGCAAGTTTAATAAATATATTATAGATATGTAGGATAGTATAAATATAGTTACATGTATCTTTCATTGAGATCCATAACTTTTATACCACAAACAAAAAGCAAATATTGTATTTGTATGCATTTAACAAATGTTTTTGCAACATGATGAGTTAAGTATTTCCCAGAATAAAAAATGACATCACAAGTAAACATTAGTTTTTAAACAACAAAGGTTTGAGCAAACATGATTTGACTCAAACACTGAAACAAATATGTCTTTATTTCATTTTATCAAAGTGTCCATTCTAAGCTTCCTCATGCATGCTTACTTTTCTAAAGACTATAAATATTTTGCAATACCGTAATACTTTCAAAAGATACAGTTATAAACAGTCAATACACAGAACAAAGGTCACTGTTACAAATCACTTTGAAAATATAAAAATGGCAAACACAACCTGTTTTTAGATTATACTTGCATCAGTGAAAGTTTTCAAAAATTTTCAAAAACCTGATAATCTTAACCTCGGTGCCACAGAAACAATAAAAACCAGTAGGATGCAGACCTGGGAAAAACCTGAGGTTCCGCAAAATTCTGGAAAATCCCAGAAAAATTATAACTATGTACTTGCATATTTTATATTTCATATCCTTGATGCTTTTAAACTTCACATGGATATACAATCGCAACAAATCATTTACACTATAAATGAAATACAGTAAAACCTCAATATTATATCATTTATAATATTATTACTAGTTATAATGACCTCTTATTTTTGGACTGGCATTCAATAACTCTACTATAATTAAACTTGATAATGAGACCACCTACTTATCACATCCATTTTTTTATTCCCAAAGGTGGTCTCATTATCAAGGTTTTACTGTATCAGTGTTTGCCATGACAAAGTTATTCTTACGTATCACTCCATGAACCCTTCCATTCCGTACCATCAGCCCACGGATTTCGTATATGAACCAGTTTATCTTCTCCATTTTTATGAGATATCTACAAAACATTAAAATCATACATGACAACATTCACATACACTCATAATACCATGAAATAATGAAGTTCTCATTATATAAACAATCAAAATTCTTATCTCCACAATATACATGGGTGCAAGTAGAAAATTTCTAAAAACCTGAAAATATTGCTGGAGGCCTTCATACGAGAACTCTGCGTATGCAGCAAAAAGAGTTGTTTCCCTTTCATTCTAGTCTCCCTAAAATGATAGATAACTCTTCCTTGACACTTAACCATTTATATGCCATGGGAATGCAGCCCCCCCCCCCCGCACCAATTTCTCAACAGATTTAAACAATTTGAAAAAACGATCCTCGGAGTCCTTCAAAAACCAGAAATCCAGTATAAACAGGAAAGCTTGTATCCTGCATGTAAGTTCATTGACGATAATGTAGTATATTCGTACACAAGTATAAAATGACCATCTCTACTGGAAAAACATCCAAAAGTAAAATTAATGGATTTGTGTTTTTATTGTAGCATAATGCCAATATTAGCAGAAAAATTACTTTAAATATTATAGTTAAACTGCATGCACTGAAAATGAAGAATTTTATAGACAGCTCATCAGTTTAACCTCTGATTCTTATATAGCCACACTGATACATTGAACAAATTTTCCAAGGCTTCTTTTTTTGTTGAATTTTAAGAGTTGATCAAAATATAAAAACAGTAAAGCCTGTAATGACAATCAACTTCATAAATGCATATATTAACTGTAGAAAATATTCTGTGATTTTAAACTACATTAATTACGTTACCTTTGCTATTCCAGTTATTGTATATGCATGTCCGGAAACCAGACCATTGGGATCGGCTTTATTACTGATTCTCCAGTCTCCCTAGAAACAAAAATATCAGGAACCAGATTTATTGAAGTTTTTTTTTCAAATTAAACAATTTCAAGAATTTTTTTTTCATTTGATATTTCAGCAAAACTGACAAACTAAGATTACTATTGGGACCAAATAAGTCAGTCTTAAAATTAACTTGGCCTTATCACTGAATTAATATATAAAACGAAATATATTAAGAATTGGTCTGAAAATAAATGGTCAACATCGCAAGGTGGTCTTGATATTGAGGTGGTCCCAAAGTGAAGTATAACTGTTCACTAAAAACAGTACAATGAAGGTGATGATTCAAGGATTTAATTCTGTGTATATAAACAAAAAAAACAAGGAAACAAAAGACTGGCCCCTCACAGCTGTGAGTTTGTATCCATCCTAGGACTAAGTTTTATGTGAAGAAGCTGTCCATCCAGCTTACAAAAGGATGGTGATTCTACTCGGGTGTATGCCCCAGGTCTTCCTCCACCATCAAAGCTGGAATGTCACCAAATGACCCTGGCTGTTAGTGTGACATTAAACACCAGTGGAAAAAAATTTGCTATTTTTCAAATTTGTCATACATCACAAGAATAAACACTTACCATATAAACAATAGAAATTCATAAAATGAGTTCTGCATGGTGTCATTACTATGTTTTTATGAAGTCCATTCATGTTGAAGGAGTTCCTCGATATTAATAGGAAATTAAAATAACCGAAGTGAAACATATAAAATATAAATCTACACAGTTATACACAACAGAACAAGGGACTCTTTTTTACCTTTCTTGAACACGTAATAAATGATTCAGAACTACTAGCTCTCTGTATTTGTCTGTACAAATACGGATCTCGTTCTTCTATTTCATAACGTTGAGCAAGACCACCAGTAAGATCGACCAGAGCATCCATAGTCTGACCTCCATCTATAGCTTCATACGATCCATGTAATCTACAAGTAGAATACAAAATGGCTTATCTGAGGTTTTATTGATGTAAAAATCAAAAACTCATATCCTGCTAAACTAAAGTTTAACCCTTTGCCTCATAATACCGCATTTCCCCACATCTGAAGCAGACGCCTTTTGAAAACATTGTGGCAAAAGAAGTCATTGCTTGTAATGAGTATTGGCTTCTTTTGTCACAATGTTTTCCACTCTGTCAGAGAGAAATAACCCAATTTTCTTAAATGAATTTATATTTTATATATTAGCTTTGAATTTGGAAGACTCCGTTCAAACTATGCTTATGAGGCAAAGGGTTACAGCAACAACCATATTTTCTGAAAATGTAACAGCTGACAACCGCTTGAATATAAAACACAAGTGAAAACAAACATGTCTATAAAATAGTACAAAATACTTTTCTCTTTGATTAACTGTTCATATTATAAACAAAACATGATATAAAAACGCAGAACTTGTTCCATCATTAACTTTTATGGAAACTAATGCTCTTCAATGTTTAGAATTTAAGTGCATTAAATACATGTACCAAGACTTAAAACATTTATAATTCCCTGAAGTGAATTACTCTATGTTAAATAATTACAGCCCTTTTTTATAGTTTTGGGGAACAGGTATCAAATCCCTTTGAAAGGGGAAATTTCCATCATGAAGCATCAAATTGGGGAATTATCAAAGGCTTATAATCATGAAAGAACAAAACACAAAGTTACGTCTTCAGTTACCAGAGCATTTCACGCAATATTTTTTGTGATTAATTCCATGGAAAAAATAGTTTCAAGTATATGATGACAGAACATTTTCTTTCTTTATTACATGGAAAATTTTCTCTTTCAATGGGGAAAAATATACACTTTTTTACTTGGAGAACGGGGCAATATGCCGGACCCAAAAAGGCATAAAAAGACCTGTAATTAAACATTAATATTATTAAAATTGTATCCCTAGTTTGTATGTGTGTAAAGTCATAATTCAAGGCAAGAATATAGCAAGATATACAAATAACATTACTTGGTATAATGAGATATACATAAACATTACTTGACATGACGAGATATACATAAAACATTACTTGACATAACGAGATATACATAAAACATTACTTTACATAACGAGATATACATAGAACATTACTTGACATAATGAGATATACATAAAACATTACTTGACATAACAAGATATACATAGAACATTACTTGGCATAACAAGATATACATAAAACATTACTTGGCATAACGCGATATACATAAAACATTACTTGGCATTACGCAATATAAATAAAACATTACTTGACATAACATGATATACATAAAGCATTACTTGACATAATGAGACATTCATAAAACATTACTTGGCATAAGCTTTCTCTATCAAAGACACCCAAAATTCCTCAGGATCTGTACCAGAAGCATAAATGAGTTTTCCATCACGTGTTGGAAGACGATCATCAATGTATACATCTACCCACTGTCCAAATCGCCAGAAATTGAAATGTACAATGCCTTTGTAACCATGTCCTGATAGAGGTTGGTTGTTCTTCATAATCTGGAGTAAAAAAAATGATATTTAAGAATGTTAAAAATGTTAGTAATGCTATGTAATGTATTTATACCTCCAGTCACAATATACTGTAAACTGTAAATAACCTTATCATAATGAATGGTTATATAATGTAATATGTATATATAATTGTATATACATGCAGACAGTCAAATAAAACAACAAAAAGCTCTTCAAACATACTACTAACTAATGTTTACCAGGGTGGATAGATATAAATACAAAAAGACATTTCAAGGAATGGAAAAAATGAAGTTAAATTATCTGTTCATCTCTAATGTTTTAAATTTTACAACTTTGATATCTAAGTACAGAACAGCATTGAGTTGTGAGTTGATGATATATCAATCAATGATTGGGAGCACATCTTTATTAAAGAACAATAAAATTGATAGCTTCATTTTCATTGACACCTACAAAGACTTAAACATAAGAAAATGTTTTAGAATCACCTTACAACTGTAATTTCATACTTATCCATGCATTTATGGTCACTGGATAAATTAACTGGTGATGTGTGCTAAGAATTAACTAAAGAATTACCTTTTCCATAAATTTGGGATCTTTCCCATTAGACACAGCAGCACAGGAAGATAGGAACCAGCAGTCTCCAAGATTTCCTTGTTTAATATCATCACAATTTATTCCATTAACCATCAGTTGAGGTGTTTGCCATTCTTCAATTAATTCCTGATGAGTCACATATAAAATGTTAATACATGGTAAGGTGGTAGACAATACAAAGGATACAATGATATCTTGTAGAGACATACACAACCGTAGGTAACAGTAACAGTAGCATTTCATAATAGCAACACTAAATTGCCCTTTTCATTGTTAATCATGAGTCATAAGTGCAAAGCCATGCTAGGACCTTTTCACTTCCTGCAGGGAATATTTTCATTTTGAATACAAAATCTCAAACAATCATTAATGGTCTATTCCTGGGTAGTATACATATTTAAGACAAGTCAAAATTTGAAAATAACATTTTTTCAACTAAGATTTTTCCCAGATTTACCCATTTAGTGTAATGAGTTTTTTTCCATCAAAAAGTATCACAATTCTATATGACATTTTGATGTTTTTATTTAGAACATCTGAGAGATTGCAATACATCAGTATTTTGTGCTTCAATCATTATTTTAGGACACAAAACTGACAATGTTCTTTTTTGGGACATCACACAAAAAAATCTGGAACAGTTACTGTTTCATAATGTCTCTTAATAGCCACAAAGAAGTTTTGTTATGTAATGTACATGATGATATGCATACAATTATTTGATAATTAGCACTACTTTATCAGGAGGTTGCAACACAAGAAACAAAGGTATTATAAATATAATTGATTAAATGTAAGTTACACTTATTTTACCTTTGGTCTTTTCCATACAATATTATCATGAAAACCAAGTTTGTCTTCACTGAAGTACAAGGCATGTTCATCTGCCGGAAAATCAGGATCACAAAATAGTTCATCAGGTCCCAAATTGTCAAGTATCTGATCAATTGCAGTTGAACTCTGAAAGAAGACAATAAATAATAACCTGGGATTTACCTATTCTTAAGCCAGTTCTATAAATAGGGCTGTGTATTACCAGGGCAGTTATAATATGTTACATATTGTGGTATGAATAGGCCAATACAAATAGATACTACAGTACACTGATTTATTGAGAAACATTCAAAGACAAATGTGTTTTAGAACTTTGAAATTCTTTAATTAATGCATTCTGATAAAGCAATGGTTTTCATGCATAATACTGATATAACTGACACATTAACAAAACACAGTCTCAGCAATATTTCTACCCAGAAACACAAGACAATATCAAGCATTTGGGTAATTTGTAATTAAACTGTGGCTTTTTTATCTCAACTTGCAGATCATTTTAAATTTGAAATATGTCTGTCCGTATTGATGACTGCTTGGGGAATGCTGCTTGACAGTCCTTGTCATACAAAATATTGAATCTCTCTATTTTGTATAAATTTTCAGTTTATTCAACAAAAATGATAATGAAGGTAAATGAAATCAACTTCACGCTGGATAAACAGAGTGAAACTTTAACTTTGATTATACTGTATATCTTAACAAAATACCATGATTCCTAAACTTCCATCTTCGTAGTCAGCTTCTCTAATTCTAGACTGGTTCTCTTCGTCAGTCATTTTTCTCTCATGAGACGAATCAATTGTTGGGATGCTGGAACCACCATTGATCAATTTCTCTGGTTTAACGTCTAAATCAAACCGGTTGCTCGTTTTAGGCCTCGAGGCACTGTTTCCCGAACCCATTTTCAAATATATAAAGCCAAGACAATTATTTCTTTACGCTACAGTCATATTTTTCTGTAAAAATGAAAAACATGAGACCTCTTCAGCCATGTTGTTTACAAACAACTCCAGGACTACACGTTGCATTAAAACTGTTGTGATTGGTTTAAATAATGGCCGGTTTTGTAACAAGTCGTTTCATTGGTCAATCGATTACACGGGCTTTTTACCGGTGTTCGTGTAAACAGTTTATTCACGATAACTGTTAATCAAAGGACTGCACAGGAACGCTACCTCGCTAACTGAGGAAATTGATTGTTTTTTTTCTATAGATATTTTAATGATTATAAGAGCTTCCATTTTTGTACAACTCTTGAAGCAAATGTATTATCCAGTATTTTAGTTGTAAATTACATCTGTGACTGTAAATAAGACATAACTAGTAGGGCAGTGTTTTTTATGGTTAAAATCGTGGTAGGGCATAAATAGCGTCAGTAGTTGAACAATAACATAACAAAGCACATACTTCCTCCAACTCTAAATCATCAACAGGTTTAAATTGTTACTGACACAAAAATTATGCTACAGGATTGTCAATTTTACAATCTTTTCGCAAAAAATATACTTCAACCGATGGGCAATTTTTTATGATTATACCAGATAGGGGGATTGTGCTGAATTTTGGCTTCAAATCGGTAAAAAGACAGTGTAGGATATTGCTGACAACAGCATCAAAGACTTGTACCATACTTATTGATAGACCATAGAGTCTGTCAGACTTAAACATAGGTTTACTTCAGGGAAGTGGCAGATGTTCAAATCCATTTTAAAGAATCCCTGCAATGTATTGGTGTTATGTAGGTTTTGCAACATAACGCTTCAGTCAGCATTTACTGCACTGAAAAATCATCATCAAATATCGGATTCAGTTTAAAACTAGAGCTCTTAATGGGAGGCATCCAACGTCTGATCTGAAGGTTCTAATCCCGGCTTTGACAGGTTTTGTTCATGAACTTCACAATCCCATTTTTAGATGCAGTATTGGTGTAGTGTCCAGGAAGCGTACTCGAGTGATTAATGTAAGCAAAATTGCTTGTTTCAAAATAGAGCTAATATAAACTAGTATAAACTAACTAGATCTCCGCAAAGCAGCACCAATGCTCGTCTGTTTTACATCGTTCTACTTAATATGTAATTTTGACCACAATTCTAACTGAAAAGGGGTATAACTCCAAAACTATAGCTTTAAGAATAATGCCCCTTTTCTCGTAACTGCACCTTGTCATGATAATCAAGTATTCCAAGTGTCGAGCTGATATTTTTAAGTCTTTAAGTAATTGAAGTTTTTGTATAACAACAACAACCCACCAATCATAATAGCTCGACTTTTTACATACATTTTGTTGTTTCTATAATAATGGTAGTCTCCTTATTGATCCTGTGTTTCCTGGTATGTTTTGAACTGGTAAACAATTACATATTTCCAAACAAACACTAATACAACACATTTAATTTAAAAATTTGTTACACAATAAAGAATCGTTGTAAGTCACATGAATACATGTATATTTACAAGAAATGTGATTTTTTTTTACTTTTCAATTGTATTTTAAAGTAAACAAAATTTTATAAAATGCTAATTAGAAGAAAACACAGAAAATTTTCTACTTTTTGCAATTTTCTGAAATAATGAATATCTAAAAATGGAAAAAAAACACATAAAATGATGACGATGATGATTGATGGTAGTTTACAACGAAAAATAAATTTTACTAAATTCTGGTTTACTTTAATACTATGTTGCTCCAAGATACCAATAAAAACGTAATGCTTTTAGTACAAAAAATATTTGATTTTAGAGTGGGTTCATATCTTGCTGCGCATTTCATGTGGCATGTATCCATACAGCAATAATGTGACCATTTCCTCTCTACATATACAGCAAGCACAGTAAAACCTCACATCGGGACCACCTCAATATTACAACCACATTGTTATAAAGACCATATATTTCAGACTGGCTTTCAATAACTCCCATATTATTCAACTTGATAATGAGATCATCTCATTTTTATGACCAATTTTTCGGGTCCGGTAGGTGGTCTCAATATTACTATATATATACATGCTATATAGTTTTATTGTTAATTATGAAAATAAATACACAATAAAGTTGAAAGCAAAACAAGAAATGAGACGTAATATAATAAGCGCCTGGTCATCTTTCATTACAATTATATATAACATAGAATACAGAATTTAAAGTATAATCATCCAAACAAAGAGTCGTTCCAAGTGCAAGTTTGTTAAATATCTGCAATCACTACAGTTGGCTTATGAAATCTGAAAAACAAAGTCAAATCAATAAATAATTAAAATTACAAGTAACTGCGTACAAGCATGAAACTACTAGTAAGTAAATGCTGGTTATTAATTACAAGTAAGAAAATGGAAATTTTACACTTTATCTGTTTCCATGTTTTTTTATAAGCATACATCTTGTTGTGAGTGATATTCATGTTTATCATGATTATGCGATTGTTTTCAAAAAAATATTAATTCAAAAGGAAAAACATTTTTTGTTGCGTAGTACGTGTCTAGCAACAGGTGTTTCACTTACATATCATACACCCAAAAGTAATAATAAGCTAATCAACACAGATAAAAACAATCAAATTTGTTAATGTTATAGATGCAAGACGTCTTATAAACGTAAGACGGTGATTCTTTAGAACAAACAGTATTTATAAACATAAATAAATAACATAAATTTATAATACTGCTTGTTCAAAGGAGAAACTCTAAATCAATTATACAGTCTTTGTGCCATGAAATGTATCGTAAAGTTGTAATCTCAAGAAATTTTGGCGAAATACATGTAGTTTAAATTTGCGTCAAACCAGACATAGATCAGATACAATTACATAGGCGAACAATGGCCATCAAAGTAGATAAATATTGGCCTGCATGCTGAATAAGCACTCGGTTCCCATGATTTATATATACATTGTATTTTCTTATTTGTTTTCATGTGACTTATTATCACTGGGGTTTAACGCCGTTTTCCAACATTTTTTTTCAGTTATATACGGCGACCGGGTCACCTAACCAGTTTTCCTGAATAGTATACTAACCAGTACTAACTTATCCTTCCACAAGGAGCCGGTAACTTCGCCAAATGTGGAGGAAAATCGACATTTTTGTCAAATTTTCATGGAAGGGTATGACCAACCGAGATTCGAACCCGGATATCCCGGTTACAAGTCCAGCGCACTAACCACTGGACTACGGCCGCCGCTTGTATTTTCTTAATCTAAACCTTTTGGCAAGAAGATTTTTTTACATATTTGTGTTGTTTGATTTAGATTTAAAAAAATGTGCTGGTGTAAAAATCACGGAAACTATGTGCTTATGGTATGTTGTCAGCATTTAAACAGAAGAATATATTAGCAGAAAAAAACGCATGGTATGGAGTGGCCTTTATTACAGATTGTCGTTAACACAGAGTTGATTGTATTCATCAATGAAGTCTACTCGTACTTCAGAGCAATACCGGCCGAATTCCATACAGAAACGATTCATTGTTTATAAGATAAAAAACGTGGATCTCGTTTAGATTAACAGCCTCAAAATATTCTAACCGGTTATTAAATACATATACATATATTGATATGACAACAATATTTACCAACAACAGACTAAAAAAGCATTGCGACTTGTTTGTTTATTTTTTTTAGTACTTTTTCAGTCTGTGACGACCAACAGTTATTAGTACAAAACGGATTTAAACAAACGCCAAATAGTAACTAACCTCACGTTTATATATATATAGTTAGATAAACGAAGAAATATCCATCATTCAATCCATTTTATCACAAGGGCTACATGCCTATATAAATTGAACTGGGATAATGATCTGCTGTGACAGTAGTAAACACAAAAAATCACAACTTTCAACAAGTATGGAACGCCGATAGTGCCTTTTGTAGACCTGAATACCAGTTTCCATTAGAATACTTTTATTATACTATGCATTAAGTCATTTATATGTTGTGAAACATAACTGATTTATACGTGTATGCAATATGTGTGCTTTGCATTTTATTGCGTTATTTTTCGTAATAATTTGTGGATACATCTTTATATCAAACAAATATCTATGTGATCATATGCTCATATAATTATATTAGGCATATGTGTCTTCATGTTATTTCTGAGAAACCAAGATACGTGTTTGTTGTTGTAGTGATTTTCAGAAAGCCTTGTTGCTTGGATTTAACACTCGCGCACTTATTCAAAATTCGATTCAAACCTTCGACAACAAAAACTAGTGTCATGTCCTCAAGCCTCTACGGAACTATAGTATAATGTTCAAACTTGAACAAGAACTATAGTATAATGTTCAAACTTGAACAAGAACTATAGTATAATGTTCAAACTTCAACAGGAACTAGATTTAAAATTACAAGTAACTGCGTACAAGCACGAAACTACTAGTAAGTAAATGCTGGTTATTAATTACAAGTAATGTTCAAACTTCAACAGGAACTACAGTCAGTGCTCAAGCCTCCACAGGACCTAGAGTCGATTGCTTAAACGTCAGGTATTCAACCCTCTACATGCATAAACTAACGTCAGGTACTCAGGCCTCTATCTAGCATATACTTTAACGGTTAAGTACTGAATTACAATAATTTATTTCGAAGATGTTAATTAAATACAATACATAATAAATGTTCAGTTCGTAAGCTGCGCATGATTAACCTGAAAATGGCAGTATACCATTATGTACCTAGAATTATTATTATTGGTGTATATATTCAAGTGCATATATTCGGACCTAAATTTTGTCTACCTTTCAAAAATACATATAAGACCATATGTGCTCGTAGTACGGAACAACAAACAAATTTTATGTACTGGCCAACATGAGAGGGGCATTAGAAAAGAAATTACATTTCATGTTTACAAATCTCGTTTTCCACAAGAAACATGCGTGTCAAAAAAGAACATTGAGCTTAAAATTAGGTATCATCTTATTGTACGTAAAATATGTTTGATTGTTGTATAATCAGCTAAACATACGGGACTAAATTTATGCCAAATTTACTTTATCTTCAAGAAAATTCTTCTTTAAAAAAAGCCAGATTTGTGCCAGCCGGTTAACGCATTTATTAAACAATGATTAAACACGATGCAATGAAATGAAAAAGTATGATAATATAGTTAATTTTGATAGGTTTATTTGCCATTACAAATCCATGTGACTGAATAAACCAGGCGCTTTCTGTACTCTTTGTATAATTACAGCAAAACCTCAAATTACGACCACCTCAATATTACAACTACTTTGTTATAACGACCACACAATTTCAGTCCAGCTTTCAAGAACTCTCGTATGCTTCAACTGGATAAAGAAAACCATCTCATTATTACGACCGATATTATGAGTCCAGAAGGTCTTATCACCGAGACTTTACCGTATATACCTGGCTTTCCCTCCTTATTTTCTACGTTAAAAATAATTAGATATTTAGATATTTAAAAATGTTTCTGCTATCTGCTAACTACCGATCCTATTTTCTTCTCGCGACCCTAAATTTCAGTGATTATACAAAATCTCCCAACCTAAACATTTGATGACACAGTATAACGCCAGAAATGAAGTCCACTGCGAGATATATTAAGTTAGTTATCCCTTTGTTAAAGTAACTTAATGTGTCCAAATATACTACTAACTGTAAGCTATGGTTTAACGATATTCATTTCGTATTTTCTCTATTAATGCTAATGATTTTTGTTCGATATACCAACAATACCTGTATAAAATATTGTATTAAAACATCAACTGCTGACTACGTTAGTATTAGTCAGTATTTGGTAACCTGTCAAAAAAGTACCTACAAGACAGTTGTTATCTCACTTATTTAAGATATTTACTTTTTAATAATAACACGTATTTATGGACTGTTTCCATGAAGTTGCATTTTTTATTTTCAACAGAATCTTTCCGAATTACAATTTAACGGGTGCTGTAACAAAGAGGGATTT
Organism: Lutraria rhynchaena; assembly: GCA_008271625.1. Lineage (NCBI taxonomy): Eukaryota > Metazoa > Mollusca > Bivalvia > Venerida > Mactridae > Lutraria > Lutraria rhynchaena. Next base: position 360,684 of record VIBL01000343.1, read on the forward strand.
ATGGGGGGGGGGGATCGGCGTGCGCCCCTTCTAAAATCTGGCAAGCATAAGTAAAACACGTCATTTATGTGCTGATTTAGACATCTTGACTTGTCGCGCTCATAATCAACAATCCTGCCGTCCCTGGTAATTCAGCTTGATACTAATCTAAGCTCGAACTGCTCAATACAAGAAACGCTAAAATATTCTGTAACTTATGTTATTAAATGGGTATCTTATAATTTCCATTATGCCAGTATATCATTATTTGCTTTAAGTACTGTGTACAGTGCAACCCCTCCAAAGCAGCCTTCTCTTGAGCAACATTTCCCTTTAACAACAACATGAATTTTTTCCCACTGTATTATTCAACTATTTATATAACCTTTCTAGAGCAACAACCTCTCAACAACAGCATAATTTTGCTTCTCGTAAAAGGGGTTGCTTTGGAGAGGTTGCACGGTAATTCGAAATGGGGAAATCTTTAATGGGAGGTTATAAAACCTCTTCATCTTTACTCATTTTAAATACTTTAGAAATAAAAAATATCTATAAATATGCTTTTAAATTGTAATATTTGTTATTGTAACATAAATACCTGACCTTATTTATCTCATTTTGAACCATACTTGGATGATTTGTTTTCTTGTATCCATAGATCATACACACTTATTATTTTATGTTGTTGTTGAGTAGTGTAGAGATACAGCAAGTGAATTGTTTAACAATTATTTATAAATTCTATATACCATGTGTGCTGAAAAGCCAGAGCTTGAATTGACATTCTTGTCTTTGGTTCAGAGTCAGAAAAATATCTGTTAACTGTAAACAAACGGATGCTGTTTCTAGACCTATACATTAATGTTTTTTATTAAACTTTTTTTACTGATAGGTAGAAATTTTGTCTTGACTGCTAGAAAGAGGAGAATGTTAATTAGAAGTTATAGATTGCACACAACTTTAAACTGAATGATTTTTTTCTGCTTGAAAGATGATTGCATTCTGAGAATCGTTTGTCACAAAAAGAATTATCTTGTCGCAATGTAGGGATTTTTGTTGATAACTGAAACATTATTAATTTACTGTAGTATATAGATACAGTAAAACCTCGTTATCTCAAGGAGTTATCTGAACAGACTAAATTCTCAAGATAAATGTGCTATAATATGTACATAATAACAAGTATTTGTTTATTGGTTGAATTTTATACACAGCTAAGAACAAAAATTGACTGGACTTTAAAATCTCCTCAAGACAAGTTGGGTGCTCACATGGTATTGATGCTCGTAACTAGCAAATTCATCAAATTTATATCCCCGCAGAACATGCAAACTGAAGTAAGTGCTGTAAATAGCATGTACATATAGCATGAGATAGAGTGTGAAAAGTGATAAAACCATTGAATTGGTTAGTCATGCTATTGGAAGCAATAATTTATCAAACATTTTGGGATAGAATAAAGGCATTATGTATTTTTAATTATACTGTAGTGATAAACCACTTTTGACTTCATTTTCGTTTTTAAGCATATATAATTAGGCTAATTTAGCATAATATACCTGAATATTTTAGTACATTGATATATTATGGTGACATATGTCTGCATACACTTAGCGATTAGTTTTCTTAGGAAGAAATGTTTAATTTTCATGAAAATGTTTGATCTTCTACTTGATAAGTACGTGCACTTTTTCGTGAAGAAATCTTATCATGAAAAGTTCTTGAATTTTCGTGAAAATGTCTTGTTTTTTTCATGAAAATCTGGTAGATTTTGCAAAAATATTCTTTTTATCTTCTGCTTCAGAAATATACCATCATAATGAATCGATACAGATTTCTTAATATATTGATATCGTCGATATGCAAAAACTGAATCAAGGACATCCCAAGGTTAAAATTGAGCTAATACGTGCATATATGTCTCCATAAAACGTGCCCATGGTGTGATGGACTACAGCTAGCCAATCAGGCACATTGTTTGTTCATGTGAAATAGAACAAATAGTAAGAACTTCTTGAAACTCGAAAATCTCGTGCGTTCGTTCTTAATTGCGAGCATATAAATTAAATTGTCTTCTCAACCCATTTCAGTACAGTTCATGGATAATCAAAGGTGAGACTTTAATTTTTATGTTGATATGTTACATTTAGGATGGAATTATTGCGTACTTAAAAACCTGTAACATTTCATTGTACGGCTACAATGTAAAATATTTTTTAAATCTGCGAAATAAAAAATAAGGTTCATAAATATTGGAACATATGTGTGAAGATGTGTTGTGGTTGATAATTATATTTCAATCATTTTTAGCAGGTAGTCAATTGTGTATGACTTCTGAAAGTGCCTTAGGCTGTGATTTCAATTTTATTACGTCCGTTCCAACACATGAGAGTGTGTTCAGTGCAACAATAGATGGATTAACTAATATTTGATCGGCCAATTGTGTAAGTTACTCAAATTTTTGATAATTTTCGCAGGTACGGTCACATGGCTAACAGGTAAAACATTCTTCAGTGAAGGAAAAGTTCTGGAAGGTAGCCATCTTTTTTCCCCTCGTTTATTCATTTTGTAAAATACTCGGTTGAATATTGTGAATTTTCAATCTTCGAATATTTGCAAATGTAGGGTTATGTGTATACATGTATGTCTTCAGATTTACAAGTAATTCATTATTTTTATGAATATTTATCTGTCACTGAAGCATGTATTCATACATGTATTTGCTCATAATATTTCTGCATGCATATTTTTTTCATTTGGTATCACTTCTATTTTTTGTATTTTCTCTTTTAAAAAGTTTCCAGAACTTATTTTACAACATGAAAACGAACATTTCATTAATATAATCTAATTTATTATTGGACAATTTTCGATTAAATGTACATTGCCGAAACTGGTCGTTTTTGTCTTTAAATAATGCAAATGAATCTGTTTATTTTTTTCGTCGAAGGAATGTGGTGTAAGAACACACAACTACTGGTCTCCGGCTTCAATCTTCACTACCAAGATTAGAGCGAATGTATTACAGAACCAGTCAACGTGTTGGCGCGAAGACCATGGATGTGAGGTGTACCTGATGTAAGTGAACTTTACGTAATTATTTTCTTTTAGGCTAAATTCAACTGTGATGCATTTGATGGCTTATTTCGTTTAAAGCATTTTCATTCGAAATGGGTTAGGAATAATTCAATATTGGCTTCTCTCTGGCTTACTTGTCAGTGCAGTAAAAAAAATGGCCGCCATTTTATGGATCAGTTGTTCGCACGCTTAGCAATTCATTGCCACTGGTCCGCAAAAACGCTTGTTTACTGCTTGTTGCCTGTACAAGTCGTTTACCTGAATGTGAAAATTTTATTTTCTTTGATGAATAATATGGAATTCTATGCTAAACGTTGTTAAAAGCAGAAATAAAGGATTTAGCCTTTTTATTTTTCAAATTTTGAAAAACATGATTTGATTAGAATAGTTCTAATACTGCGAAAAGTTTCAAAGATTTTATCTTATATAAGGTACGAATCATTTTTTGTCATCATTTTTACCAGAATTTTTTGAGAATGTAAGTTACATTTAGACAGGAAGACCACCCCATCTTTAATAACCGCAGGGCTTACTGAATACATTTAAATATTTTGAATATGTTTAGTGTTATAACATATGTCGCTCTCCTAATGTAGTAATTTTCGGGGATTGTCTATGTGTATATAAGTATTTTAATTGTTCAGTATTTATTTCAATTATGTTGTAACATGTCCACAAATTCCTTGTATTTGTGTATGTAATAGATACTTTGATAACTGGATGAGAATATTTAAAATGAATATTGGTTTATTGTGTGTCTCCTTACCTTATATGTATAATGCAGTCATTTATAATACCAGACATAGACGGATGGAATGTTTACTCTTTAATAGACAGAATCGGATTACTGATGTTTCTTTTGTTGTGTCTTAAAATCTTTTACATGTTATAGAAAATGTTTGTGTTGAGAGATGACTCTTGATAAGATCTTAGATATACAGTCAAATCTGTGTTTGCGATCACCTCCAAATAAAGACCAGTCTGTGAATAAAGGCCATTCTTTTAAAACTATCACTGATTATTTAGAACAAATTGAAATCCAAATAAAGGCCACCTTTCAAGAAAGGCCTCATTTTGTCTCGGGGCATTATTGCCTCATAACTTCCAAATGGAAATATCCTTTTTTTTCCAATTTCAAAAATAAATTCCAAACAGCGGCAAAAAATTGGTTAATAAATCTAGTAAAAATCTAATCGTTTACAAGTGCATTATTGGTTGTTGTGGTATCAAATGGTACATGTATGGTACATATTCTTAGAAATTTAGAGATCATTTTAAGTGTCAGCCTTCTACATAATATTAAGATCAGTTCAATATGGTCATCACTGTCATGAATGTGTAATTTGATGATTTTAATTGGTGTTTTGAGTGATGATCAGAGTTAAAGATAATGGAGACTGTTTGTTGTTAAGTGTAATTGTGTTGTTTGTTTTAAGTGTTGATGATTATATTCATGATGATTTTAATTTGTTTGTTGTAAGTTTAGAAAAGGACTTGATGGTTTTAATTGGTGTAAACTTAGGTATGATGTCGGCGTTGTTTTGGGTTAAAGATAATGGAGGCTGTTTGTTGTTAAGTGTAATTATGTCGCTTGTTGATGACTATATTCATAATGACTTTAACTTGTTAGTTATAAGTCTTGATGGTTTTAATTGGTGTTAACTTGGGTATGATGTCGGTATTGTGTGATGTTCATGATAAAATGAAGAGAATGGTGTTGTTTGTTGCTAATTGTTATATTGTTGTTTGATGTTGTTTTTTGCAATAGTGATGATGATTTTGTTATCATTCAGGAAATTATTTTTTATGTCAAAATGTCATTAAGTGTTGTTCAATATTTAAGATTAAGATGATGATTGTGTTGTTTGTTGTTCAATAAATGATGTTGTTAGATGCTGTTAATATATATTGGTGTTAATGTTTATGAAGAGGATTGATTGTTGTAATGCATAATTATACCCCCACACAACAAAGTTGGGGTATACTGGTTTCAGGATGTCCGCCCGTCTGTCTGTCCGTCCATCTGTAGAAGAAATATTGTGTGCGCTTTTTCTTTGTAATGGCTAATTGGATTTTTATAAAACTTTACCAACATATTAGGCATCAAGTCTACTTGCGCATATTGTTAAAAGATTATTCAGATTTATTATCACAGAGTTATGACCTTTTTTTAATTTGTCTAGAGACAAAATCTTGTGTGATTCTTCTCCTAAATGGCTTGTTGAATGTTTGTAAAACTTTACTAGTACATTAGTCATCGCACATATAAAAAATACTTGGATATAATCTCACAAGAGTTATGCCCCTTTTTTATTTGGCTGTCAACAAAATCTTGTGTGCACTTCTCCTAAATGGCTTATTCTATTTTATTAAGCCTATAAAAAGGGGGCTCTGTGGGGGTATTTAATTACATTCAGTGATAATTTTAATTACATTATTGGCAATATTTGTTTTTTTTTGTGGATCTTATTGTCCAATAAATAATGGTTTTATGTGACATTTGGAAATATGTTGTTATTGTTGGTTGATATGTTCTAAAACTACAGACAGAATTCAGAAATTATTTGAATTTATGTCTGTTTGCATTGTTTTCAAATTAATGAAGTGATACATTTGATAACAACATTTGTTTATTGTTTATTTGGCATTATCATAGATTATATACTTCTAAATTGCTGTATACCGATTACTATCTGTTGTAACCTTCCTGACAATTATTGAATTTAAAATTAAATTCATATTCACCTGTCCAAGGAAGTTGAAGTTTGTATTTCTTTGTGTTTGCAATTATTCATTCATTGCCTATTTGGAAATGTTAATGCAACATATGACAATATTGCAGTTTTTGTGGATTATATAATTATGATTTGTGTATTGTAACTTCAGTTCTGAAAGTTTGTTCAATTTTTGATAGATCGGATCATACTTTTAATCATCAAGTAGGTCTGAAGTTGGCGACCATCGATGATGTAGGAAAAAATCAATTATCATTCAATATAACCTATTTCTTCACTAGTTTTGGTAAACTTACTTTTCATACTGATGATTACTTAAACAATAACAGATCATCAGAGCTTGTGTTCTTCCATTTTCAGAACAAAGATGTCGACCCTCGTTGAAGGAACCCAACAACAGATGGAAGTTCAGCTCAAGGATTTGTTGTAAAGGCCTTGGTCTCAATGGTCGCCAAGGTCAGGATGAACTGTTTGGTGCACAGCAGAAACATGTAAGAATTGTTGCCACTCGATATTTGTTCTTCAGTTAGTATTGTAACAAGCAAATGTGTTAAAAGTTGGATATGTAAAATAAAAATTATTATTTAATTATTCAAAATCTGTTAGCAGAGTGTTATTTTAGATGGAAAAAAGATAGGATGCTTTCAGATTCAATGTAAAAATCATTATTCATTAGTAAGGCATCAAGGTCAACATGTTGAATGCCCCCTGGGCGCCAGTAGGTTTACCTACTGTGGGGGTGATTCAGCATCACGCCTGCCAATTTTTTTGTTTTTGTTTTATAGTTAATTGATAAATAAAATAAATAAATAATGAATTATTCAAAATCAGTTTGCATAGTATTATTTTAGACGGTAAAAGGATAGGATGCTTTTAGATTCAATGTATATCAGGAATTAGTAGAAAATTGTTAAAAGCTGATTGTGTATTAATTCTAAAAGTAAGTTTTGCATTTGACTTATCTGTTGGACTTATACTAACCGCCTTCTGTTTTGTTTTGTTTATTCTTCCCTCATTATGGTGACATGGCACCCTGTGCCGTGGCATCATTATGAGATAATTCAGCATCACCATGAACGGATGGACCACAATGCCTTGGCCTCAATGGTCGCCATGGTCAGGATGAACTGTTTGGCGCACAGCAGAAACACGTAAGAATTGTTGCCACTCGATATTTGTTCTTTAGTTAGTGTTGAAACAAGCAAATGTGTTAAAGTTGGATTTGTAAAATAAAAATTATTATTTAATTATTCAAAATCTGTTGGCAGAGAGTTATATTAAATGGTAAAAAGATGGGATGCTTTTAGATTCAATGTAAAAATCATTATTCATTAGTAAGGCATCAAGGTCGACATGTCGAATCCCTTCCGGCCGTGCTCCGGTAGGTTTTCCTACTGGGGTGGGATTCAGCATTAGGCCTGCCAAATTTTTTATTGTTTTATAGTTAATTGATAACTTAAATAAAAGAAATAAGTAATGAATTATTCAAAATCATTTTTCAGATTGTTATTATAGATAGTAAAAGAATAGGATGCTTTTAGATTCAATGTATATCAGGAATTAGTAGAAAATTATTAAAAGCAGATTGTGTATTAATTCTAAAAGTTAGTTTTACATTTGACTTATCTGTTGGACTTATACTAACCGCCTTCTGTTTTGTTTTGTTTATTCTTCCCTCATTATGGTGACATGGCACCTTGTGCCGTGGCATCATTATGAGATAATTCAGCATCACCACGAATGGATAGACCACTACAGTGCCTTGGTTTCAATGGTCACCAAGGTCGAACTCCAACGTACGGTGCTCAGCACCAAAACGTAAGTATTGTTGTTGATTTGTTCTTAGCATTTGTAGTTCTGTTGGTGTTGTTGGGACGATGGTCTGTTGACATTTTTCTGTCTGTCAGTTCAGAGCTAAATCTAAATGACCAGTTTTACACTGGCGTTGATGCATTCCTAGTAATCCTATTTTTCATGATTGTTTTGTGCGTGAAAACCATTCTCGTCTGTTTGGGATTGACGAAGGTCTTTTTCTTATTTCAGCAGTCGGATGTGTTGACTTCATAGCTGGGCCTTCTGAATGATGACATGGCACAGTGTGTCGTGGAACCTATAGGAGATAACCCAGCATCAAGATCATCATTATTATGATTGAACTATAAACCTGAAGAGTCAGGAAGTCGTGCACCCTATGCACCACGAAGAAGTCTTTGGACTTCATATGAAGATCGGCACACGGATTGAGGGCAAGGCCTTGGTCTCAATGGTCACCAAGGTCAGGGTCAAGGGCATGGTGCACAGCACCATAACGTAAGTATTGTTGTTGATTTGTTCTTAGCATTTGTAGTTCAGTTGGTGCTGTCAGGTTGGTGGTCTGTTGGCAATTTTTCTGTTGGTCAGTTCAGAACTAAATCTAAATGAGGCGTTCATGCATTCCTACTAATGGTAATTTCTCATCATCTTTGTACTTGAAAACTGATCTCTCCTGTTGGGCATTGACACGGTTCTCTTCTTATTTCAGCGGTCGGATGTGTTGACTCCCGATCTGGGCCTTCAAAATGGTGACACGGCACAGTGTGTCGTGAAACCTATAGGAGATAACCCAGCATCAAGATCATCATCATTATGATGGAACTGGAACCTGCAGAGTCAGGAAGTCGGTGCTTATGCACCACGAAGAAGTCTTTGGACTTCATAAGGGAGATCGGCACACGGATTGAAGGCAAGGCCTTGGTTTCAGTGGTCGCCAAGGTCAGGGTCAAGGGCACGGTGCTCGACACCAAAACGTAAGTATTGGTTTTTGTTGACATGCATACTCCAGTCAGTTCTGCGGGGTTAGTCGTCTGCTTGCTTCTGTTTTGTTTAGTTTGTCAATGTTTCAATCTATTTGATCTGTACATATTTTGTAGATATGGGATATTCTCAGGAATTTGTATTATCACCATTGTGTGTAAGATGAACATGCATATTGTATCCATTAGTTGTACATTGATGAGGGCCTTTTTATTTGTTTCAGCAGTTGGATGTGTAGTCTACTAGATGTCGACCCTCATTGAGGGAACCCAGCAACAGATGGAAGTTCAGCTCACGGATTGTTGGCAGGGCCTTGGTCTCAATGGTCGCCAAGGCACAGCAGAGACACGTAAGAATTGTTGCCACTCGATATTATTTGTTCTTCAGTTAGTATTGTAACAAGCAAATGTGTTAAAAGTTGGATATGTAAAATATAAAAAACATTATTCAGTTATTCAAAATCTGTTAGCAGAGAGTTATATTAAATGGTAAAGAGATAGGATGCTTTTAGATTCAATGTATATCAGGAGTTAGTAGAAAATTGTGAAAAGCAGATTGTGTATTAATTCTAAAAGTTGGTTTTACATTTGATTTATCTATTGGACTTGTACTAACCGTCTTCTGTTTTGTTTTGTTTATTCTTCCCTCATTATGGTGACATGGCACCCTGTGCCGTGGCATCACTATGAGATAATTCAGCATCACCACGAATGGATAGACCACTACAATGCCTTGGTTTCAATGGTCACCAAGGTCGAACTCAAACGTACGGTGCTCAGCACCAAAACGTAAGTATTGTTGTTGATTTGTTCTTAGCATTTGTAGTTCTGTTGGTGTTGTTGGGTCGATGGTCTGTTGACATTTTTCTGTCTGTCAGTTCAGAGCTAAATCTAAATGATCAGTTTTACACTGGCGTTGATGCATTTCTAGTAATCCTATTTTTCATGATTGTTTTGTGCGTGAAAACCATTCTCGTCTGTTTGGGATTGACGAAGGTCTTTTTCTTATTTCAGCAGTCGGATGTGTTGACTTCATAGCTGGGCCTTCAAAATGATGACATGGCACAGTGTGTCGTGGAACCTATAGGAGATAACCCAGCATCAAGATCATCATTATTATGATGGAACTATAAACCTGAAGAGTCAGGAAGTCGGTGCCTATGCACCACGAAGAAGTCTTTGGACTTCATATGAAGATCGGCACACGGATTGAGGGCAAGGCCTTGGTCTCAATGGTCACCAAGGTCAGGGTCAAGGGCATGGTGCTCAGCACCATAACGTAAGTATTGTTGTTGATTTGTTCTTAGCATTTGTAGTTCAGTTGGTGCTGTCAGGTTGGTGGTCTGTTGGCAATTTTTCTGTCGGTCAGTTCAGAACTAAATGTTCATGCATTCCTACTAATGGTAATTTCTCATCATTTTTGTACTTGAAAACTGATCTCTCCTGTTGGGCATTGACACGGTTCTCTTCTTATTTCAGCGGTCGGATGTGTTGACTCCCGATCTGGGCCTTCAAAATGGTGACACGGCACAGTGTGTCGTGGAACCGATAGGAGATAACCCAGCATCAAGATCATCATCATTATGATGGAACTGGAACCTGCAGAGTCAGGAAGTCGGTGCTTATGCACCACGAAGAAGTCTTTGGACTTCATAAGGGAGATCGGCACACGGATTGAAGGCAAGGCCTTGGTTTCAGTGGTCGCCAAGGTCAGGGTCAAGGGCACGGTGCTCGACACCAAAACGTAAGTATTGGTTTTTGTTGACATTCATACTCCAGTCAGTTCTGTGGGGTTAGTCGTCTGCTTGGTTCTGTTTTGTTTAGTTTGTCAATGTTTCAATTGATTTGATCTTTACATATTCTGTAGATATGGGATATTCTCAGGAATTTGTATTGTCACCATTGTGTGTAAGATGAACATGCATATTGTATCCACTAGTTGTACAGTGATGAGGGCCTTTTTTATTTGTTTCAGCAGTTGGATGTGTAGTCTACTAGATGTCGACCCTCATTGAGGGAACCCAGCAACAGATGGAAGTTCAGCTCACGGATTGTTGGTTAGGCCTTGGTCTCAATGGTCGCCAAGGTCAGGATGAACTGTTTGGCGCACAGCAGAAACACGTAAGAATTGTTGCCACTCGATATTTGTTCTTTAGTTAGTGTTGAAACAAGCAAATGTGTTAAAGTTGGATTTGTAAAATAAAAATTATTATTTAGTTATTCAAAATCTGTTAGCAGAGAGTTATATTAAATGGTAAAAAGATTGGATGCATTTAGATTCAATGTAAAAATCATTATTCATTAGTAAGGCATCAAGGTCGACATGTCGAATCCCTTCCGGCCGGGCTCCGGTAGGTTTTCCTACTGGGGTGGGATTCAGCATTAGGCCTGCCAAATTTTTATTGTTTTGTAGTTAATTGATAACTTAGATAAAAGAAATAAGTAATGAATTATTCAAAA